>VZTZ01009411.1:49386-365496 GCA_013400955.1 Drymodes brunneopygia
CAGGTACAGTTGGGATTTCATTTCTCACTCTTTTCCTTTCTGGTAGTTCCAGCCCCGGGCGATCTAAAGCCGCGGTGCCCTTTGCCTTCTCCCAGATGGCAAAGTTGGGATCAGGCTGTGTCAGAAATGCCGCCTTCGCCGCGTTAGAGCCCCGTGTCCGCGGCGCCGGGCACACACAAGTGTGGATTTATGAATGGCCGGCGGCAAGTGCTAGCAGGGTCCCCGGGCTGTTCTGCGCCAGCGTGTGGCTCAGGAGCGGGACTCAGAGCTGGCAGCTGCAGCCACGTCCCGCGTCCCCGGGCGCGTTTCAGCGCCGGGCGAGAGGGTGCCGAGCCTGGCCCCCACCCCGTGGGGAGGGGAGAGCCGAGCATTACCCCTGCGGCAGGGGCACCGGCACAGCGCCTGTGTGAGCGCCGCCAGCCTTTCTGTCTGGGAGGTTCGGAGAGACGGGACCCTTAGAGGTGAGCTTTGCTTGGAAGAGGCAATCGGCTTAGTTCGGGAGAATCGGGAGCTGCGCCCGGCAGGAGGATCCATCAGATCCCCACCAGCAGCCTCCGGAGAGGGGCTGGCGGTGAGTGGGTGGGGGCGAGGTTAAGGGAATCGGAGCAAGACTTCGGAATACAAACGAGCCGCTGAGAGAGACCTGACGAGTTAGACGGGGATCTGACAAAATAAGAATAAATACTGCGGGGGGCTGGGTGCGTGGGGATGGTGTGTGAACAAAAAATAACAGATCGCAAAAGGAAGTCAAACAGCTGAACAGACCTCTCTTGAATATGATATAAAGATAGATAAACAATCAGCAAAGTTAAGAGAATAAGATTCTCCCCTTCTTTTTAGAGTGGGAAGCAGTGAACAGGAGCTTTTAATTAATTTTAATGGAGGAAATCTGTTTTAAGGCTTACAATAAGCTAATAAATCCAAGGCACAAATCCGTGTAAATTCCTGTACTGTGTGTGGAAGGTACTGATTAGATTTCTTCAGATGCTGCTTTTTTGCAATGCTGCGTTCAGCCAAATAGAAGGGGAGAGGTTCCTTACATGGGGAGCAGGAAAAGATACTAAAAGCAAGTCAGACCTCTCCCTCTCTACCTCCCTCTGCCTCTCTCATTCCTTCCCTCTCCCTCTCCCTCTTCCCCCCCCCCCGCCCCCGAAAGACATGGTGTATGTTGAAGAGAGGTTTATTTACTGTAACTAACTTTACAGTGCTTGCAGGGAAATTAAACCAGTTTAGAGGTTGACATTGATCAGTGCTTGGGTTTAATAAACCTAACTAACCATAAAAAAAAACCTCACAAATTTCAATGGTCTTAATTCCTTGCTTCATTCAGTGCATGGTCTTCCTCCAAAGAAAGACCTTTATGTATTTGTAATTTAAGAGGAAGCTAATGAAATGATTTTCAGTATATGTATTTTTGGAAGGAGAAAAGTTCATCGTTGCATTTTTTTCAAAACACTTAAAAGGTACTATACCTATATCTCTATTTACCTTTCTTTTCTTTCTTCTTTGGAAGAGGCAATATACGCAGTGTTATCACTGAGACATAAACTTTACATAATGAAAAAGATCTAAACACTGCATAATTAAAAAGACATAACAGGTGTGATTTTAAAGTCATTATTTCTATGTGACAAAAGTGATGTTAGAATGTTGCTGTTGATCTTGTTTCTGAAAATTGTGTGAGACAGATTTCAAGAAGCTATTTCAATGATTGTTCTGTGTCCTGATACAGTAGTGAGGCAGTTAAGAGAGTTCAGGCCTGGAGTACTGTAGGTGAAACAAGTCAGAGCACTGAGTAAATATAGTGTCTATAAAACTACCTGTGACTAGAACAGTCATCAGTGTTTTCCAAAGTCCAAGGCTTTAGCAAGAAGTGGGGCTGGAATGTACCCAGCGTTTCTTAGGAGTCACTCCTCACACACACGTACACGTATATTTTGTATAAGGTGATGTTATCTTTGTTTGGCTTGGGGAAGTCTGGATCTAATTTGAGCCACTGTTACAAGTCACATTTATATCCTGGCCTGCTGGATAGTTTGATTTAGGATGTAGACGTATCTCCTTTGCGAAACCCTACACCCTCCCAGTTGGAATCTGCATTACATAGGCTATGCTTTCCTTCAAGAATCTAGAATGTGCTTGCATTCAACTGCTTAAAATAGCAGTATCTAAAATGTGGGATGTCATTAGGGCTGACTTCCCTACCCTTCCCTCAGCAAAGAAGGAGCGACATAGTTTTACCAAGTGAAGAAAACAAAAAGGAGTTGAAACAAGTACAACTACCAGGCTTTTCCTGTACTGAACTTTCTATTTAAAGGACTAGAAAGAAGGCACACTTAAGATAATATTGTTTCCAGGAAGGTGAGAGCTTTATTTCTTAATCATTTCTGTTACCTCTTTAATCTCAAAGTGAGTTCATTTTTGTCTAGGATACTTTCATGTAACTTTCAGGCTTTCACTAGGCAAGATTCAAATCCAGTCCATTAGTGACCTCTATCTGTGAGAAGGGTGTATTCAATGGTGGTTTTTTCCCTTCACCACATTGGACTGGAAACACAGACTATAAATTGTTTCAGTCTTTTATACCTGCAAATCACCTCGTTTTTTAGGTTATAAATCTTCTATTCATTGCAAACAATGTGATTTTCTAGCATTTTAAGCAGGAAAACAAAACCGAATTCCAGTTCCAAACATTAATCCAGAACTTTGAAAGATATTTCAATCTGTTTCAGCTATTCCAGTGATAATATGATGAATACCTGAAAAAATAAAAAATAAGAAGTAATCAGTGCTATTGAACATCAGTACTAAAGGAATTGCGTTTATATTGGTCTGATGTTATAATACTTATTCTGAAGCAGGCTGAAGCTGTGTGAAATTTTATTGCCCCTCAGTGCTTACATAATTGAAACTCGAGAGAAACACTCAGACCAGATATACTATGAGTAGAGTTTATAGTAGCAGGGTGTTTAAAAATGTAAAAAAAAAAAGAAACATTCCAGTTCTGTCTATATTAGGAATGCATGTCAGAGATCAAGGAAAAAGGGGTCTTTATAAAACAGATGGACTCTTTTAGGGGATTATTAAATCCAGCTTCCCAATACTAATTTGCCTCTTGTTTATATCCACAGCTATATTCCATATTTTAGTTAGTGATTGTAAATGGCAGTTAAGGACTTGATCAGCAAAATCTTTGAGTAGATGAATACCACTGTTTGACATTTCTCAGATTGTAGTTGATTACCTCAGCGCTTGGTAATGTGATGTTTTTAGGTGTTTCCTTCCCTCCCCCTTGGGCAGTCTTTTTAGGAGTCTTTCTGCAAAGCTTTTTAATTATTTCCTCAAGAAACCAAAAGAGTTGGAACTTGCCCCAGAGGTATAAAATTGGTTTTTCTTTTCTTTTTTTTTAAACAAATATTTGTAATTTTTTCTCTTATATAAAAAGGTAGAAAGGAATAATATTCAGTTGTTTTTTTTTAAAGAAGACTAATTTAACATACACTTTAGATATGAGCTTCAGTTTCCCTACAGCTATGTGTAACCCACACCTTTCAAGTAATTGACTTCTATTAAAGAAAAGCAACCACAAAAAGATCATCATTAAAATGATGGCATGTTTTATTCATTTATTTTAAACAAACCCAAACCTTAATCCATAGATGATATTCAGGAAAGAAGTGTTTGAAATAAAAGTTCTATTTAACAAATTATATTCTAATCACATCAAACAATATGCCCCAGGAATACTACAATTAAATCTGATATTTTCAGCCACTGGTGAAAGGTGTTGGGACCTTCTCATACCTTTCCTTTTTTAAAAACTGGTGATTTTACCAGTTAGCAGGTTGTTTGTTTGGTTTTTTTCTGTCTTTGATTCCTTCTTCTGACACGGTCCCTTGAACTGTATCAAAATTAAATACTAGCAGCAACTTAAAACAAATCCATCATACTCTATTCAGCATTCCTGAAAACCTAATGATGCAGAACAAGGTCTGCAAAGTTTCCCTTTTTAAAAGAAATCTTGTTTTTCAGCTCTACCTAGAAACAGTTTCCTGTATATTTATTTTACTTCAAGCTATGACGGCTTTATTTGGTTTGGGGTTTTTTTCATAAACTTTTTCTAGCCTACTTTAATGCAGGGATGTATTTACAAAGGCATATGGCACAGAAAATTGTTTATCATTCCAAGGTACTGTCTTAGAAACTGCTTAAGTCTTTTCAGAGAAAATCCCTCTTTTGATATACAGGATCAGATCATTGCCAGATTTGGTCCTGCAAAGTGATGGCTTTGCCTTGGCCCCAGGTGAGAGGTGACTTGCTTCCAACAGGCCCAGGTCAGTGTTTTGTAGGATCTGCCCCTTACTAAGCAGAGTATTAGATGTCACAGATAATATTCTGGCCTGGCCTTCGGGCCAGCAGGCAACTTTCTCTTAAATACCAGCTAACTATTCACAAGATAAGTTATCATTGTAATTTTATGCAACAGTTGTGGGTTAAAGACTGCAGTCAAAACATTTTGAAGAAAAGGAAATATTTTGAAAGGTAGTTCAGGCAATAATCTGTAGATTACTGTGATGGTGTGCACTGTGTTTTTGCAAATCCTGGCCCAGGCAGAGACATACCTTGAGCCACAGAATTCAGTACTTACTTCCTTTTACCATCATTTATTTTTGAATATATCACAGTGAAAATGTTTGGATGAAGTTGCAGAAGTTCTGCTCTTTCGCCAAAGTTCTTTATTGTGTCCAAGTTGTCATTGGTAATCTAATTATCTTAAAAATATCATATATATATCAATCTAGTTCCTTCTAGATGACTAAATTAATCTAAAGGCATTCCAAAAAACTCTTCAGACAAAATTATCAAGATTTTTTTAATGTCTGAGATCTTTTGGGAGCATTACAAGCCAAAAATTTTGAAATTCCATATCTGATTTAGCAGACATTCATTGTCATGTACGTCTGTGTTCAGGAAGGCCTAGGGAGGCCGGTGCTACTCACTTCTCTTGTAGTAAGTCCTGTAAAGTATATGGAAGTACTACATGACCTCTTGAGAGCAGGGAAGGTGAAAGCTCTGAATGAAAACCTCCTGAAAACAGAAATCAGTGTGCTGCACTGTTACTCCCAGTTCTCATCGGCAGCTTTTGTCATTCCTTCACAAAACCAACAGGCCAAATTAAACCAAAGAGTAGAGTTTTTTCTGACAGTACTTCCAGCGCTGCCCCACACAGCTGCACTAGCAGCTCCTACCTGGCCAAGCTGTTCTGTAAGAGTCAGCCAAGAGACTTCATCTTTAAAAGGGACACAGTGCTCCAGCAGCATGTCCTAGAACTGCTGGGGGGCTTTGGTGGTGCTCATGTACAGTCTTAAATCATCACACAGGATGCAGAGGATCAAAACATGGTCAAACTGCAGCCGTAGGGTCATCAACTGCAGACCTGTAGGTTCAGAGTACCAATATTTCTTTCTCTTAAGATTTCCTGTATGCTTTTCCTACTGAGGAAAAGATGACATTTACAATGTCATTGGAAACTAATGCAAAAAATATTGTACCAATATCATGCTAACAGAACAAGAAAATTAATTTGCAGTTTTGAAAAAGAAATGTAGGTTAAATATATGTACATGTATATATAGAGAGCTTTTTTGTGTTACATATATAGTTGACTGTGACTGTCTTATTATAGAGGTCTCCCTCAAGCCTTTCAAAGCATATATAATTAATATTAATTCAAAATTAATTTTGTTGGTGAACTGCAAATCAAATTAAACAATAAGAAAAACATATACATTTCCTCCATTTGTTGGAAATTTCTGTACTGGGTAAAAAAGCTGAGGTTCTCCCAAAGGTATTGCTCCTGAGATCAATGGAAAGAGTCTGTAGCAAACTTACCTGTGCTTATGAAATACAACTTCACAGCTGAAGAACTGCATTTTAAATTAATGTACTTGATTCCAGACTCAATCCTTCTCTCTTTCACTGGCAAGTTAATTTCACAGACACTCTTCTCATGATTAGGTATTACTCATGTGAGTAATGATTTAAATACCCCAAAGTGATGTCATTTAGCTGTAATTGAAGATGATACAACCCCAACAGCATGTCTCTGGTTATACTAATGTATATATGCTTTCATTAATAGTTTCTTCATGTATGTATAGGAAAACAAGCTGTGTAGGTAAAAGTAGTTCAAGTTACTAGAACTGTGTCTTTATTAGCATTGTAGCAGTGTATGTGTTTGTCACAGGCACAGCATACACAGGTATACTTCTGTAAAAACTATCCATAGATGAGGCATTGTGTGTGCACATAATTTAATGAATTATGATTTTGATAAGTGAGGGAGTTTTAGTGAGACTGTTTCGTGCCTTAAATGCTAACTGAAATCATGTCAGGTGTCTCTAAATGAAGGAATATTTGTTAGCAGTACCTTATAATTTCATTTGTGATCTAGGAAGTTTTTCCTAAGTGGTGCTTCTTGTGTCATTGAGAGATTTGCATCCAACTAAATGTACCCTATTTAACAGTCTTGTTCATCTGGTTTCACAGGGCATCTCATTGGCTCATCTAGGTTTAACCTTATTCTTATCTTTAACCACTTAGCTCCGGAGTTAGTCACAAATGCTTCAAGACTACATATTATTTCTGGAGCCATATATCAGTTGATAGCTTGCTGTTAAGTTTCATCATTTGTTATTTAAAAAAAACCCAACAGAAACCAACAGTTTGATACCTGAATTGATGTTATCTTAGATTGGATGGTTGTAGGACTCCAGTTAAATATATTACTGTTGTGTATGCATATTGCATCATATTGTACAGATCCAGTACTGTAAGCCCCCACATTATTCATTGAAGAAGAGAAAGTGGAGGCAGAAAAGATAAGCAAGGCTAACCAACAGCTCACACTTCTCTCTCTAGTATGCTGATATTTTCTTTCTTGATTTAAACTTTTTCAATATTTCATCATTTTATGCTTTGAACTGTCCATTTAAAGTTAATTTTCAAAACAAAATAAGTAAACTAAGCAAATAAAAAGTGCTGTTATCCAGCCTGATCAATTTCTCCTTCTTAAAAACAAATTTAGTTGTCTAAGAATAAAATTCCTCATGTTAAAGGTCAGTGTATAATGAGGGACTGCTAAAATTTAACAGAACATGATCACATACAGACAGAGTCATTCTCATCTATATTGCTAAATCCTGTGTATCAAATTGGTATATGCCTAACAGTGATTTTTGAAATAGCTCATTCTGGCCCTATGCCATGCTGCTCAGTGAAGAGCTGCTTCTTGAACAGTTCAACAGTAAATTGTAAAATGCATTTTGCCAGCAGAAGTAATTTTTTTTAAATCTGAGAAATTACTTTCACTGTTTGACAAAACTAATTTCAAAACCTTATTGTTTATCAGTGGTTCAGCAGAATTACAGTCTTTACTCATGGAGAGAAGTGTCTACCACTATAGCTTTGAAAATAGTTAGGAAAGAAAGAAGCATAAGGGACACCTCTCATTCTTTTAAGAATGTGGACTTTGAATGTCACAGACAGAGCCAAGTCCTTTATAGTAGCCCAGAGATGCCTAAGCATCTGTGGCAGAGCATCTGATGGTAAGGTTACTCTAGTTCCTTTATCCATGTTGAACCCTATAAAAATCTATTTTTTAAAATCTTTTCTATTCATGTGGTATTAAGTATTCAAAATGATAAAAAATGGATATACATGCATGTGGACACACACACACACAAATCCAGAGAAAAAAGAATAAAAAGAGATTTTCAAGAGAAGTAGAGTAGTAAAAGATCATTTAACAAAATCTATTTCCTTCTGAAGCTTAGTTAACATCTTTTTTTGTTATTTAACTAGGTAGTGGGGCAAACAGTGATACTGCAGAACTTTGAAATGGAAACTGTATGTGAGTTTTTCTAGTTCATTTTATTTTCTACTGTAGTGTTTCCACCCCACAGTTAATACAGAACAGTCTTTACAAATAGTACTCCATTATCCCTTCTTGTGGGATACCCTAGAACCTTAGTTTTTATTTATGTATAATTCCAGTAAAATGCAGTCATTGAAAATTAAATAAAGATGAAAAAACAACCAAAGCCCACTAAAATAAACGTAAAAGCAAAACCAAAGGACACCCAAGGCCACAGTTCAGGAGCTGTGGAAATCTCAATGCTAACAGGATGGTTGTTTTCTGTCCCACACTGGATAATCTTATCAGTGTCTCTTTAACTTTATATTTAGTACCAAATACAGGTTTGTCTATTATCACAGAAGTCAAACAGCTCTATTCTCAGATCAGCACAGTGGACCTTTATAAATCTGGAATAAATGAGATGTTAGAGTTGCTGCCAGCAGCTCTGGCAACAGAACTGTTGATCTGCCCAGATTCTCTTTCCTGCAAAAATGTCTTATCAGCAGATCCACACATCCTACATGGTGTGACTGTGAATTTACAGATAAGAGGGCAGAATGACTAAAAGAGGATGGATGGCATGATCATAAATAGATCATGAGTTACCAACTGTGGAGCTTGATCCTGAGCACCAGGAGAGGCAATTATAAATTTCAGAGCCCTTCAAAGGATAAGGAGGTCTCTAGGTAGAAGAGTTTTAACTCTTCACCCTTCATTTGTCCAAAGTTGAAAGTACATAAATCAGTCTGTACCAGCAGAGATGACTCTGAAATTCATAACCACTCATCTCTGTGACATTGATGGAAACTCTATTGAATCAAATGCATAGATACTCTAATTATCAACCTCTGATATTCAGAACTTCCCTCAGGCCATCAATATCTCATATGCAATCATATTTTACAAGCTGCCGGATGATTGTCTGGTTATGCACGTGCTGACCCAGAGAAGGCATCCTCTAGTATGGCCAACCAGCTGCAGAAAGATGATCCTTTTTGAGCACTAGGAGAATAAACACTTCTAAACTGCAGATAACATCAGTGTCAGTTCACAGGCTGCTTAAGTCTTGTGAAAAAATACTTGTCAATCTTGGGCAGAGGTGTTTAAATATAGTGCTGTATATTGTCTTGTGTTGATTGATAGCCAACGCTTGTCGAAAGGCGTTCTTTTTAACTCTTTCAGTGCGATGCTAAAAGATTATCTCCTGCTTAATACAACAGGAAATAAAAAAATACCTGGAACCTAGCTATGAAATTTGCCTTCCCACTGTGTGGAATACTTATATTGACGTGTATTTGTATTCTGGTAGCAGCAAACTACTCTCCTATTTCCCTCTCTCACTCTCAGTTTTTTAATACATGTGGCAACATAGGCTGAATCAGAATTTTTAGTTAGCTCTTCAGCTAAGAAGGATTTTTCTTTTAATCTGGAATGCATCCTCTTATGTCTGTCATGTCAGGTGCATTGAGGACAAGTATCCTAAAGATACTATCAAAACTGAAATAATAATGCTCACGGAAGCTTTTATTTTCATTTAAATATTTCTCATATCATTTTTGAAAGTCAAGTATTGCAGTATTGTGCCAAGGAAAGATAAAAGCTGGAAAGGGAAAGTAACTAGAAAATAACTGAAAAACAGGATGGAAGTGAGTAATCAAAATTGTCCAGACCAAATGAAGTCCAGAGATAAACAAGTTTATGTGCAACAGAAAATCAGAGTTTCCTAGTGATCACAGTTTTAACCACCTAAGCTGTTATTCATCTGAGGAGAAAATGACTGCCATGAGAGGGAGAAGTATGACAGTATACCTTCTAGGAGAAGCTAAGACAGGACAAAAGGATCTGTTACATTCCCCTAATTGTTTCTGTGGTGGGCATAGCACAATTTGAATTATCATACAGTTAATGTTCTCTCAGAGTGTGTTACCTCTAGAACAGAACCCTTGCTGATTTTGTGACTGGTGTTCTTTAGCCTATTCCCTATTAATATTATTCTGTGTTCTCATTTTTGTGTCTAAGCACTTTAACTAAACACTAAGCATTTTAACCATAAGAAAAAACAGATACAGAGTAAAGATGTGATGAATAAATCAATTAGTGAGAAACTAGTCTTAAATTCTCCTCTCAGGAATGGGTTTATTCACAGTCTGTGTTACGTGAATAAATCAAAGGGGAATAATTAATATTATTTGTTATTTAAAGTATATAATGTAGATCGTGGCAGCTTTTTTTTGGTCAGGCATCTCATCTGAAAGAGTTTAGAGATTCCTGATGTGACAAAAAAAAAGAATTAGGGGAGCAATAGGGGCTGTGCCATGGGAGCAAATGACACCAAAGTGGGTCTTTATTAATGCTGTGTATAAGAAACCCGATGAAGGAAATGTTCATTGTGCACTGTAACATTCAGAATTGTGATGTTTTTTCTGCGTCATCAGTGCATTCATCTGTCCTGTTGATTAAATCACTGGCTGGGTCAAACATTGATCAAGCTCTATGCTATGATCTGCAGTGTACTTTTGCCTCTTGCAGCTGGAGGCAGGGCAGAATTCAGCACTGCTTTCTGCAGTCAGGGGACAAGAAGTGGTGCAGGCTGAGAACCACACCAGCAATGGCTGCAGAAACTCCCTGTGCATATACATATGGGAGAGTTGGCATTTCCCTTCCCCCAGGCACACCAAATGCCCACAATCAGCATCAGCACCAAGTCTGAGCCCCTAATAGAAAAAAAGGAGATAATTCATGGTGAAGGCTATACTAAAGATATATGTCCTTGCTTTGTTAGTGAGGGTGTGCAGTTTATTTACAGTGTCAGCCTTCTCCATGAGTGTTGTGGTAGCAGTAATATTTGGAACAACATGTAATTCTAGTTAATTGCTTACTCCTTATCTTGCAGAAAGCCCAGTAAAGAATCTGACCAGAATTCAGTCACTTTAACTGTAAAAGAGAAAAAAAAGCTCAGTGGAAAAATGGCACTGTATGAGTTAACATGTTAGCCCTTCATTCTTTCAGATCAAGCTTCCTGTGAGTAATAAAACACAAGGCAGATGAATTTGGCTGGTCTCAGTCAAGCCTCTCATGGCCACACGGGAATAACTACTGCATAGATTAGCTCTGTGAATAGTTCCAGGACAGGTGTGGGACTGAACTGCTTTGGCAGAGCCGTGCCAGGGAACTTGTATGTGATGATTTGCTCGGTGGTATCTGCCTTCCCTTTCTATGAGCACTAAAATTTAGCCAAACATGTTTTTTAAGTAGTTGATTTTAGGAAATTGGAGAAAACTCACATTTTGTTAGATTAGCAAGTACTTAATTAGGCAATTCAGACAAATGAAGCACAAGTGGAAATTAAAATACCCTTACTAGGGTAAGAAATCAGTCAACATGTCATTCCTTACAACAGAAACAGTGTTATGGTTTCTGATTCATCTTTCCTAACAGTCTAAAACAAATAACAAAAAAGGTGCAATATTTTAAAAGCTTACGAGGGGATCAAATGACACAGGATTTCTCTTGCTGAATACAAAATCTTTTTCTTGCTGTTTGAAATCCAGGCATAGTCTTTGGTGGTCTATATGAAATGAAAGGTGGACTCAGGTAAACCCACCACTATTAGCAGAGCTATATTTTCCAGTCCCTGACAGAAGTGAAAAGATTTGTTAGGTAAGGAAGACAAACTGCTCTTTCACCTCCACATGCTCTTCTTCCTCTGTTCTTACAAAGCAGACGTGAGCCTCAGTCATACTGTACAAGTCCTCATAAAAAGCACATTATGAGAAACAAACTCTGCACTATTTTTCCTGACATAAAAAGAGGGAATGTAAACATACGATAGGAGGAAGAGTTAAGAACAGCATTTGATCAAAGAATTCTGATGCACAAGCAGATTCAGAAAGTGCTTGATATTAGATGTGTAGCACTTGTGTAAATCAGGGCTTGACCAGTTTACAGCTGAATTATCCACAGCATAAAACAGAAAACAACTCTGTTGAGCTCCTTGTTAGAGCCATGACTGTAGGCCAGCCTTCCTTCTTTAACAATAAGGGGAAAGGATTGCAGTCTTGGAGCTGACACTGCTGTTTGTGCCCTGGCTTCCTCAGAATCAATAGAGGACCCTGCTTTTCAAATCTCTCATACAAAGTAAATATTTTTTTTCTTGATTTAACTGGAAATGCTTGGGCATGCAATTGCCTAAGGTCAGGTTTACAGCGCTGTTTTAGTTATTTGCCACACAGTTTGGAGTTTCAGAGTCATCTGTGAAGTAATTTATTGAGGCATCTATTTTATACTGTAGTTATGATCCTTATATCCGTCTCACAGCAATTGCTATGCCCATTGTGACTGACATGTTTTCCATGACATTTTTCATGCATTCCACCATTGCTATAACTAATGAAGCTTGATTTTCACAGGCATGTGACCACTGTGGGCATGTAATAGGGCTCTAAAAAATTTACCAGCCTAACTGTCATCTCCTTCTGCTATAGGACTACAGACATAATGGCTTTATCAATGCAACAGTGGAATTTTGCCACTTGAAGAAAATTTCAAACTTACCAGTTTTAATGAATTAAATAATTTCTCCTGCTGCAGGAGCTCTCTATTGCAGGAGTAGGGTGAATAAATTTCAGTTATGCTAATAGTTCTGCATATTCTGATGGTAGTGTTGTCTAAGAACAGCATAAGAACAGCATGAGACAATTGCTGTAATGTTACTGGAGAAAATGCAGTATTGCTGTGTTGCAGTGAATATTTATCTCCAGAATTTACAGCAAGAGTTTTCTAGCTGGTAACCAGTGATGTTTTCTCATTCAGGATTTAGTGGCCTTTTTCCAGTACAAATTTCAGTAGTACCCCAGAGGCTGTTAATGTCTAATAATAAATATGTCCTTTCATTAGTCATTGTTTCCTTAATAGAAACTAGTACAATGTTTTGCAACTAGATATAAAACAAAGTGAATAATAATGAGTCAGATTCCATTCTATTCTGTGTGATCTTATTCTGCTCATCACTGTATTAACCTAATGCCAATATGTAAAACCCTAGTGAAAACTGCCATTACAAAAGTGTTCTGCGATGTTCAATAATATTGCACGTCTTTATATCATGCAGAGAATTATTAGTACTCAAAATGAGACCTGGTCAGTCAGAATTGAAAATCTTTAAATCCCCTTCTGATCATGAAATTCAGGGCAGTGGTTTGTACACAAAATTATTTATGGGTGCATCGATCATGTTTGTAACTCCACTGGCTTGATACATATGCACAATCTAGATAAGTAATTAGCAAAATGACGTCAATTGGGCTGCATATTCCAGCTGCAAATGACTATGTTGTAAAAATTACTCCCAATGGATTGTTCTTCTAGAAATTTTACATACAGCATCTCTCTCTCACCCTTGCTGTCTTACTCTCCCTCACTTTGCCCTTCTATTGTAACCTCTAATGCCTAAAGCCCTAGACATGCTGAAACCTAGGTCTTCCCACCAAGATTAAAAGGTTTTATTTTCATGGTACTGTGATTCCATCTATTTTAACATCTCCTATCAGAGAGGAAAGAGTCCACAGGTTCTCTAATAGATATCAGTACAAAGCTGTCATTTTAGGCTGTGGGAAAATGAGATTAGGGCTGATCTGACAAGAAACAAATCTCCCCTTCCTTTTTCTCAGGTTATTACACGAGTTGAATTCATGATCCCAGTGTATTTCTTGCTTTTCAGGCAATTTCTGGGAGGAAGATTCTCCTTATTATAAATTAGTACCCATGTTCTATAATTGCTGACAGTCATTTGGGGAACTTTTCCCTTATATGCATTGCTGTGCTACAAATAAAAAATGTGAATAAATAACACCATATCTCATATTACTGCTCTTGAATAGATGGAGATCTTTCTGATAATTTTTCACTGTTTAAGTCTTCTCATGATATATCATTACCAGTAAGAGAAAAGGAATAGTAAAACCTGAAATAGCAAAAACTAAAGTGTGACTAGTCATACTTTCTCCACAGATTTTTATCCAGTATAAATAGAGATTTATTCTTCTAAAATCTGGAATTAATTTACATCTATATAAATGAAAATGGAGACACTTAATCCTTGTTTCAAATCTTCACCTATAGGGTAAAGCAGAAAGAAGATGAGCATATCATCTTATACCAGACCAATTGACAGTGTCACGGCAGAACATATTTGGGGCTGTAAATAATCACAAACACAGTGCATGTACAGATGTGAAATGCCTGAAGTAAAGTAGAGAGTGCTGGTAGTTTATGAATCAATGTATAGATATCAGTACATTGACAAATCAAATGGGCAGCTACAGTGATCTGCCTGTTTATGCATGATACCTACATCCATAGTAGTTTAAAAAGCAGTTGCAAAAATCCACAACAATTTTGAAAAAAGAATCAAAAGCCCTATATGTAGTCCAAAGGGCATGTTTAAAAATTCATTTGTAAAAGTGTGTTAGATTTTCATTAAAAATACTAAGTAATAGGAAAATTTATAAGAATACTCTGCTTTTTAATATAAACTTTAAAGAACTGGCATTCCACAAACAGCAAAATTCTCACACTGTTTGAACAGAGCTTCTAGATTTATTTTGATGATTAGCATGTCATCCTGTAGAAAAACTCATACATGTGCTCAGTATATGTCACCATTTTGCTATATGAGGGGCCTGAGAGAATAATAAAAAAATAAACCCTGCAAAATAATTGTCTGCTTCCAGCCAAATGCAAGCATTAAAAATGCTACTATAATCAGATGATTCCTAAAAAAGCTGCAGCTTCAACATATCTGATTTTTCTATGTAAAGAAGTGACTTTGGAGTAAATTGGGCAAAGACATTTTAAGGCTCTCCATAAAGTACAGCAAAAATCTGAAGGCTACTGTAACAAAGAAACCATGACTGCAACTTATGTATATATCACTTTTTACAGATATCTCCAGCAGCAATGGCTGACTTCTAGGGGCTTTCCGCCTGGGACAATTAACTCCACATTACTTGATTAAAAATTTTTTACTTAAAAACATTACTTATTCAACAGTATCTGTGATTGCTTTATTTTCCCCCAGAGCTTAAGAATCATGCAGCTGTACTGCAGTCATTTCATGCTGAAACAGTACAAGTTTTTTAGATTTCTCCCCTACCTTCCCACTCTCTCCCAAAAGTGACTAAGATATTATTCCTGTGAAATGCAGGCCTCTATTTCATGGTGCATATGACATTGGCTCCTTCTATTTCCAGTTTGATCAAAAATAAATTTGAGAAGCAGTCTCCTTTCCACAGCTGAGGTCAAGTCCTTCAGAATTCTGCATACTTCCAACCCCAGTAAAAGTCAGTAAGTTTGGAACATGATAACCATTTTGCAAGGTCTCTATACATACTTAAACACACTTCTTTCAGTGGAAATTTCTTTCAACTACCTCCATTGGATGGACCAAAAAGAACCACCTTTATATTTTTAGGTTTTTGAGAGAGAAATTTCAAAACGTACTATCGCCTAAAATATAAATCTGAGACAGTTTGAAGTAAAAGCTCTTTCTGAAGATCAAGCTTTCTCATGGTGACTTTTTTTTTAAATTTAGATTGTAGCAGTATTGCCTGCAAAGTCCACAAAACAACAGAAATAAGTAATAAAAGTAATAAGAATAGGCAGCAGGTTGTCTGGCATACAATGAGAATCAAAGCAAAGAACAATCTCCCTTGGTAAATGTTGATATGAATAATTAAATGAAACAGAGGCAAAATACAGTCTGTCAAAACCAGTTTCCTTCTAGAGACATGGGAGGAATTAAGATTTATTTCAGGGGAATGCTTTTATGCATGTGTCCAACATCTTGGTTTGCACAACTTGTCTCTGTGCTAAAGCTTCCCAATCTAATTTCCCTAATAAAGAATGTTGGAATAATTTTTTTGCAATATGCAGTTCAATTGCAATTCATGGCAATTTCTCATATATATGTGAAATTTTCATTCCCAAGTGTTTCCTGAAGAGAAAATACTCCAATATCATACTGGGCAAGCTTCAGGGGGCATCCAGTTACTGATTCAATATTCATGCTAGAATATATACTCTATGTTCTGAACATGCAGCTCTGTTCCTCAGTTGGTCTTTACTGACAGAATTTTCTTAGATCAGTTATGCTAGTGCAGAACTGAACAGAAGAATGAACAGTCAACTAGATGATCTGATCAGATTACCTTTCCAGAATAAGAAAAAATCAAAGAGAATGCAAGATATTATTGAGGAATCCATTCTTCCTAAATTTAACACAGTCATAAGTTTTCTTTCCCATATTATGTTTGGAATGGGCTGAAAATTTTAGAAATATTTAAATAAATTCCAAATGAAATACTTTGATTTGGTGGAACAACATATCTAAAGTGATGCAGAATTACTTATTTGGTGTCCTAAATACAAGTTTGGACTGCATAAAGCACTGAAATTTAACACCAACCCATTGTGACAGGTAATTGATTAATTTGGATGTAATTCATTTTTAGGTATTTGTGTGGCTTAATAGCATCAAAATAGCTAAGATTCTCTGATTCAATATAAGTGACTGAAGTTCCTGGAGTCAAAGACTTAGGTGACGGTTTGTCCTTCAGCAAAATCAATAGAAATAGTCCTGACTGACAGCAAAGAAATGGGGTAGCTTCCGACTACCCTTTCCATGTCCCTTATGGTGAATTCAGACTTCATTCAAGCATTTTATTGAGTAGTTGCTAAAACTCTTTATATGTTTATGAGGCCATTATGCTTTCCCTGTCATACAAAGGAGCACCCATCCAATAAATGGCCACATATAAAACTTGTGATTTGCTTGCTAGATTTAGCTCTACTGTAAAGTCCTACAAGCCACCTGGAAAAGGATGTGTTCCTTTTCTTCTTATCTCAGTGGAACATGGGCACTGAGACAAGAATGAATCACAAAAGGAGATAAAATTTTATTATATGAGCACCTGGAATCTAAGCTAATACATGGAAATTCTGAGTATGATTCAGGCTCAGTACTGCACCTTAGCATTTTTCAACAAAACCATGTAACAATTAGTTTGTACCTAAATGATCTAAAGAAAGTTTGTAAAACTGGGATCCGATACATCTATGTGTATTTTCCTTTATAATTGTAACATTCAGGCTTGAATTCCTCACAGACCCACTAAACTGTGTTTCTGAAACATGTTTTTCTCCAGATATCAGTCAAAAAAAGACTGAGAAATGCTGAGCATTTTTTGAGAAACTAAAAATCGTGATACTTGTCCCACTACCTGGAATGTCATCTTTACTCTCATAGCCTTTGTCTCAAATAAGCAGAACATCAGGCTATTTTTCTAAAAGCAAAAAATTAATACATAGTCTCCAAGAAATTATGTAAGCCTCATTTCTAGGTACAAATGGAATTAGCTTTGACAAAGCACTGATGTATTAGTGTTGAAAATATGTCTGCAGTGACAGAGTAGGCACAGCTGGCATAAGGAAACCTTCTCATTACTTAAGATAAATTAATTAACCATGTTTGGTCATTTGGACTAGAAAAAATGATTGATCAGAGTTGAGCTGTGCCATAGGATTCATATCTTTTCCTCTGACAGAGAATGCACTGACTACATTATGATTGTCTTCAATTGGAGCCTTAGGTAATTAAGAACACAAGGTACTGAAATAATAGTAAGAATCAATTGAACACTGGAAGAGGTTTTGTCCAGGCACCTATTGATAAGATCTGTTATGTATATCTTCCAGATATTATATCCTTAGCCATTAATTGCTAAACCCTTAAAATTGTCTAAATTTCCATTCACATCAGGAAACCCCATTCACACAGGAGAAGTACCTACAGTGCGGCCAGTAGTTGAAATCACACACTGTGGAAATCTGTAGAAAGATAGTATGTAACTTCTGTTATTAACACTGAGTGCATTTGGGTCTTCTTTCTTTTCCTGGTCCTCTCTTACTCCCGTTGTGCATCTCCTCAATCTCCTTTCCCTTTTCTGATAGACATCAGTGCAATAAATCAGTTTAAAATAAAACATTGCTACATTGCACACAAGACAGGCAGGTATATTTCTATTTGGATACTTTCAGTGGATACTTTAGGTGACATAAATAACATCAATATTTATATTACCATAAGGTTGGCTTGTACTAAAGTGTCATTTATATAGTGTTATGTTTCCTGCAAGGGTTTTTCCTGTCACAATAATTTCTGGCTTTTCTAAGGTAAACGTACAGGAGAACTAAGCCAAGTGTATGGAATTTCCAGTATTTTTAATGTTATATCTATAAAAATAATGACCTTTATGCAGCCATCTGAGTCTCTATGCAATGCCTTCAAATTCAGAGGCTCCTTGAGATTATTAATAGCAATAACATTATCTCAGTAATGTGAGAACTGTGGCTGTCCAGATTGAATGTCATTGGTAAAATTGCATTGGAAAATATGCCCATCTGATTTGGTTAAAAATATAAGTACTAAATCAAAGAATTACTTCTTCTATTTCAAATATTTCTCAAGCTAATGAGCAAAATTCTGGACAGTCATTATCGTCAGAAAATTAGGATTTTCAAAAAATTATTGAAGGTGTCAAAGCTAGGCTTCCACTAGTTTTTGAGTGTTGCTGCAAAAAGACTGTAAGCAATTTGACGTTCGCAAATTTTTATGGTAAGTTTATCAAGTATAGCAATGATCTAAAAAAATAGTTATTTTAAGGAAATATCTAAATAGCTTTTTTGTTGTTGAAAGAAGAAAAATTTAATCTGTTCGGCTATTAAAGGTTCTCCAGATGGCCCAAAAATACAAAAGTTTTGTTTTATTTTATTTTCATTGTTTCACAGTTTCCAAGTCTTTATGACAGAAAATGTTGCCATTGTTAGTCCCGTACATATAAACAAAAATTGCTTAAGTGTTTCTAGATAAAATCCACAAATATTGTACATTACCATCATGTTCTTTGGTGCAAATAGCCTGACATGATATCTGTCTTTCTTCAGAAATTTTATTTGTAGTTTACTTTATTCAATTTTTGTATTATGCTGTCATTCTCTATAATAAGTTAATACTATGCTGGAACTATTTAAAGGGATTATAGTGTCAGTAAATTTTAAATCAAGCTACTTGCCTAAGCGTATATTACTGAAATAATGATTGATGAGCACTTTTGTGAAATCATGTGAAATCAAGTACATGAGAGGGCAAAAAATATCACCAGCACTGCCAACAAAACAGCCTTTAAAAGTTTAGTAACTGAAGAGTTCAAAAATTTAGTAACTGAAGAGCCACTTAGAGCCATTGTGCTTTTGTGATTAAAGGAAGCAGAAGCATATTATAGAAACTGAAGTGAAATACTGGCTAAGCAGAAAATGTTGGGAAAATTATGTTGGCTTCAAAAAGATGAAATTTTACTCCTGGGGCTTATTCCTCCTGACTCTGCTGCTGACTCACTGAGCTCACTTGGTCAAGTAATTTAACTTTTGGTTGTAGTTGGTTAAAAATTCTGACCAATCCCAGCAATTTTGTTCAGAGCTGTTCAGTGAATCATCTTTTGTCTCTAAAACACTTAAAGATGATGTAGTGAAAGATGATCTTTGTATGAAATATCCCATAAAAATCTAGATATCTCAAATTCTTCAAAATTGAAGTCAAAAGTAAGAGAGAGATTTTACTGGTTTTATTCCTTTTATTATTTTTCCCCCAAAAGGAAACGTGCATTTTTCACAACGTAATTTATTGCAATTGTAAGGAGACATTCACAAAATAGAAATATTTGCCACAGAAGGGTGATGATATTATAATAAAGAAGCTATTATGTAGATAAGGAGAATATTCTTAAGTGTCTTTTTCCTTAGATCAGATCAAGGGTCTGGAAGTCAACTGCTTCCTAAAGTGATTGTATTCTCTATAGTTAGGAGCCATCCTGCTGAACTAAATGCTGCAGAACTTATGGTCAGAATAAGTACAAGCTATTTATATGGATAACAAGATATTCTTAGGTAGAGAAAAAATAAATTATGATTCTATATGCCCTTGTATGGGAGTGAATAAGAGAGTAGTTAATCATTCAGGAGCTGGGCAGAAGCTCAGAAACCTGTTTACAAATGTGAACAATTAAGAGTTTAGGATCTCTGGTGTTTTAGTCTTCAGGACTTTCTGAAGCCTTTGGTGATGGCCACTGCTTTTTGACTAGTCTGTCTTGCCCTTTTTCTCCCTTTCGTGATACATGGCATATGTTTTCCATATCAAACTATTCTTTTTCTACTCAGAATCTTGCCATTTACCATATGGTTGAAGAAGTAATACCATCTTCTTCTTCATTTATTTATTTTTTAACACTAAGCTTCCCATCCAGTCTAATACTACATGCCTTTCCAGCATTTGCTTGCCAGGTTAATTCTGATTAGTCTGCATATTTTTGAGATACCAGCCTATGTTACTAAGCTATGTTTCATAAAGGTGTTTGGCACATAATATTATCTATACAGCATGTATTTCTGATTATAATTTTCAGCCTATGCAGCATTTTCTTCTTGTTTGCTTTAATGAATTATGAAGTTATTTTTATAAAACAGTAGCAATTTTTGACAATGTAATAGTCTGTAACAACAATAATATTATAATAACTTATTATCGTAACACAACAGCGAAAATACAGACTGCAATAATTTAATCTAGATGGACTTCTAGCAAATACCTAATGTGAGAGGTTTTCATCCAGAAGAACTTGCAAGGATCCCAGAAGGGTACATTTGGACACTCAGAATCGGAGATTGCAGTGTAATTCACTGGCGATAGATGCAATTGTGGGTTTAAACACTGGGGTTTATTTCTAAAGCAACATAGAAATGCAAGCAAAACAAGCATGCTCTGAGTGATGTATTTCATTATCCCTATTGCAGGGAAACAGATGAGATTCTTTTTTATAACTCATTCCAAATAAGTTAAATTAAGTCTTAGGCTCAGGGTTAGAACTCTGTTACTGAGTTTTCAGTGGGATTGACACTGAAAAATGTGAAGGCAGGGAGAAAAGCTTGTGTAATCATGTATTTAAAAACTGATATTTCTTCATCTGAGAATGCAGCAAGTGTTAAGGATGCGTAAATTTCACCTGAGAGGTTTGAAACAGTAAGTCCTGAGGCATTCTTCACTAATTAGAGAAGATATGAAAAGGAAGAAAAAGAAGGAAGTGATCATCTTTGTTAGTGTGGGTAGGGGTTCTTTGCCCTTCTCATAAGCAAGAATTTAAAACACATTTTGTGACAAATATTTAAGAATATAAATATCTGTATAAAATGGGACGGAATACAATTTGCATTAGGCAGAGATAGAGGGGGAGTCATGCTAGACTAGCCTGATAGCTGTGTTTAACAAGATAACTGGTTTTAATTGAATAGAATTATAATGTACTTTTTCTATCGAGACTTCAAGAGAACATCTGATCTGGTGAAATTCTTTAGCGTGAAGAAGAAAGTTAGAGACTTAGAGATTGGAAACAATCTTATAAGTGTAAAACAACTAAAAGAAAGAGAGTTTAAAAATGCAGTAACTTGTCTCTATAGATATTATTATTAGAATTTCTCTAACCTTATCTTTGGTGCTGACAATTATTAGCATTTTCATCTAGAAATTTAGTTTATTAGAATAAAAGTAACCAATTGGACATATATAAGATAAATTCTCATGACAGTACTGCCATAATATCTGAAAACTCTTTGACTGTTCTAAGACAGAGTTATGATGAAATTCTTAAAATACTGAAACATTTTAAGTATTGGTACATTTATATTGTTACTTAACAAAAGGTTTAACTTGTAGGCTAGGAGAACAACTGGGAAGGGAGGCTTGAATATGTGAGTCAATCCCAAAACACTTGAGTGCCTTGGCCTAGAGGGAGGGAGGGAGGAAGGGAGGAAGGAAGGACATGTTGCTATGCATGAAGTGAAGTATTCAGTAAGTAATGAAATTTTGATCAAAATTAATAGGGAGCGTTAAAACTATTTGGAGCATTGAAGAGAGTATTTTGAAAAAACCCTGTGTCTGAACTGGAGCAGGTACATAGACCAGCTGCTTTGCTAACTAGAGGAATGAGGATGCTGTTTTACATGAGGGGACTGAAAGAGCTGGATTTAGCCTAGCAAAATAATAGTTGAGAAAAAGTATGATTGCCTTCTATAAATAAATGGGGGGCAGGAGAAAGATGAGTTATTTTTGCTAAAGGACAAGGTTACTCAAGAACAAATGAATATAAACTAGCTGTGAATGCATTTATTCTGCAAATTCATAAAAAGGGTTTTAAGATGGAGCTCAATGAGATGAGTGGGATTATATGACATGATTATTTATGATAGCAGGGAATTGGATTCACTGACCCAGGATGCCTCCTCTAGTTCTACAGCATGTGCTTGTACAAATTGCAGTTCTGTTCTCTGACTAGAAGATCACCTATTTCTGTGACTAACTACTTCCTTTGCTGAGATCTTTTAAAATTTTGATTTTTGTTTCCAGTCGTGATGCAGTCAGAGAGTTGGGTTTAGATCCCCCTCTCCCCCACACACTTTTTCTCTCATTTTTTAATGTATGAGAGAAATAATGCTATGCTTCTGCATTTTCCAGTATTTTTGGCAGAAAAACAGACCAGGCTGAGTGAAGGCAAAAAAGTACATGAAAGGTAGGTGGTAAACTTTCTGAGCAGGAATTATGTATGAGTAGGTAAGAACTGGTAAAATAACCAGTTTTACACCACTGCATTTCAAATATGAGCACTAATATATGCATGCATGCTGGTATAAAAGTATTAACAGTTACTTTGATTTAGCTTTAAAGAAGTGTTTTATTTTTACAGACATATAGGAAATTCAAATATAGAGCTCTATTTATCTGTAGAATTTTTTTTGTAAGTTCCACTGATTCTACACAAATTTCTTGTTCTCTTGGATCACCAAGCTGATTTTGTGAGTGACCTGATGCCTTGAAGTGCCATGTTTGCTTAGGGTGACCTAATTGGCTCAGGTGACTCAGGTGCATCTGCTCATCTTGGTTACTCGCATTCCTTTCTTGGTGAGTCGGGTAGACAGAATTATCTTTTCAAGAACATGCATTGTTGGTAATTTGCCTAGAAGGGCATGTGTGTAAGTCTTGAAGAATTGCCTCTGTAGTCATTGGCTGTGATGTTGCAAGAACTTGTTAGCCAAAAGAAAATGGTGAGCAACTGGAAAAGTTCCATATATAAAAAAATTCCTTAGTAGACAGAAAGTTTCTCTTTGCCTTTTATTTTGTTTTGAGAAATAAGTGCACATGTCTTTGTAGTACGGCTGAGTGATTTGGGGAAGTGATAACATAAAGAAAGGAAATTTTGGGAAGACTTAAATGCTAAATTTTTTATTCATCTACTGTGAGTTGTCAGGGCTGTTAGTCAGGCAAAATGGTTCATCAGTCATAATGTTCAGAATTTCAGCTCTTCCCTGCTACTGAGCATGTGCTGGATCTCACTGTGGTATTGTCAGGCATGCTAAGCAAATATTAAGAAGTGTGAGAGCAGCAATGCAGAAAAATTCAAACTTGTGCTGCATTATGCCCTGTCAGTCACACTGAATGTGGCCTGACACAGCATGGTATTTGTGCCCAGATGGTCTCAAGGGCTTAAAATTCTTAAAATGAAAGTTTCTTGTGAGCTAAGTTATTAAGACTTTCATCTGAATAAGGAATGAAGGTTGTGGCCCTTTAGAAACACAGTATCCCAAGAGATTCCTATGTCTTTGTCAATTTAAAATGATGGCAAACAGTGGCATCATATTTATTGTATAGCAGTATTTATATTAATAGCCACCACATAACAGCTGAAAAACATTCCTTTTCTATCTGGGCATGTCTCCTCAGTACATTAGCAAAGGTTCAAGAACAGAAGATGACAGGCTTTCATAGAGAATCATGCTGTTAAAATAACATTCTCTCCTGTGCCATAGCTTCTGGCACTGGAATCCACCATCCTGCTGTAAATTGCTGACATCAGTGTAGTACAGTATTAATATTATGCCTTTAACCCTTTTGAAACTATTTCTCTGGGTAAGTCTTTATCATATTTAGAAGGAAGAGAAAAAGCTTCCCAGGAAAATGTGCACGTATACATACATATACCCAATACAGTGTATTGCTAACAGATAAATTTCAGAAAACAGACTTCAGATTTTCTTAAGAACTCCCACTGCTTTTTCAAAATGATGGCATTAGTGATGACAGCTCTTTAATTAATAAGTTAAAGAAAAATTAGATTCTGTATATTTAAAATGTTTTCCTTCAGAAATTACTGATAAACTCCATCAACATCAATGTATTAATTTCAGTAATAGAAGAGTGAGAAGGAGGGAATAGAGGGAGAGGGAGAA
The DNA here is from genome assembly GCA_013400955.1 of Drymodes brunneopygia. Taxonomy (NCBI): domain Eukaryota; kingdom Metazoa; phylum Chordata; class Aves; order Passeriformes; family Petroicidae; genus Drymodes; species Drymodes brunneopygia. The sequence continues at coordinate 73,691 of VZTZ01009411.1, forward strand.
GCACTCAGCTGTTCAATGGTGTTCCTGTTTTGTTTTGGTGACTGTAACTCCTTTCACTATATCAATCATAAATCACAGTTCTTCTCTCTTTAATGCTATGCAACTTTTAGATTACATCTGTTACTGCAAAATATGGTCTTTGTAATTTTTTGTAGACGTTTGGCTCTGGTGATTCTTTATTCATAAAGAAATAATCTAACTATAGATGTGACTGAATTCAAAATAAGAAGACAGAATGGACACCAAATTAACCAAGGCTTCTTGATCTGCAAGAGGGAAAAAGCATTTGCAGTGTCATTTTACAAGTTGTAGTTAAATTTCTGACCTTCACTACAGAGACAGTGAAGTAGGAACAAACTGTCATTAGTGATTTCAACGAGTGCCGAAGGGTTTTGAATATTTTTGGAAACAGGCATCACACAAATGCTGACCAAATCACACCAATGTTAACCAAATCTGAATTTCTTAACAGAATCACAGTGCAAATTACAATTTGGAGAAGTCTCTTACATGTTAAATTAATACTTGAATTTAATTCTTTGTGTTGAATTCCTGAAGAAGTTGGCCTTTTCTAAGAACACACGGTAGATGAAATCTTTATTCATTTTGCCTGCTCTGCATAAGTACCCTGTTCTGCAGCAAAGCTCTTCCAGGTGTAAAGAATACTTTCTCACACCACATGCTAGAGATCCCCAGCTACACTGGGTCAGACTGCTTTAAATTCAACGGCCTTTCAAACAGCTATTTAATTTAAAATATATATCTTTGCAGCCCATCATGGTATGGAAATGATACCTTCTGACATTTGTTTATCTATAGTTGAATCCTAAGGTGATAACATAGTAAAAAAGTTTATTAGATTTTCTGCTCCTGTGATGACCTTCACTGGCAGAAATTCTGTTTATATAGAGTTTGGCCCAAAAGTATTCTTGGTATTATTCCATTAAATCTAGCTTTCTGTTTACATCAAATTCTTCTTGTTTGTAGGGGGTCTGATTTGATATGGGATTTAACTTACAAGATGTGGGATAAGAGAACAGAAGTTTTTAAAAGGTACAACAGTTTAGATTGCTGAAACTGACATATTCATTCCTGAATGTGTCTCATTTTCTTTCAGTGCACTTACAGTGTGACAAGACAGAGGAAAACTGAAAGAATGAAATTTTATGCTGCAAAATTGTGTTTAATATACAGCCAGCTATAACAAGAGCTGATGTGGTTTAAAGTATTATTTTGAGTTTTGTTTGCTTGGAAAAGCACAGAGTTGTTCATATATATCTTCTTCAGTGTTGCCTTTGCTGAAGCAAGGACAGATAAATTCCTTCCCATGAACCTAATTACCCACTAACAAAGCAATACACAAACAAAAAGTATCACTTTGATTCATCCCTGGAAAATAATACCGTATCTTCCAACTTGCACCATCATGGAGACACATGTCACTATTTCTGGAGGTGATGATAGGCTAGTGAGCTTCCTAAGCTTCCTGGACTTCTGGCACTCCTCTTCACACCAGCTCTATTTTTACCTCTTCAGGACCCTGTTAGAATCCAGCAACCCCATTCCTCTGCAAACCACAAATTTCTGCAGTGTTTTTCCTGTGCCATGTGGCAATTCCTGTTACTGTTTGATTTCTGCTGATCTTTTTTTTGCTATTTGTTAGGTCTTACTCCACCATTTTTCAACATTATGAAGTTGTAGGTGTCTGCTGCAGGGCTTGAGGATTTAGCTAAAGGCTCTCATTAATTTTAATGGAGGTCATACATAAATCTGTGTTCAGCATAGAGAATTTTTTTCCCTTCATTTTTTTGGTGAAGAATGATATGAATGTGATCAATTTTTCTTTGATACCATATTAAAAAGGTTAAGAATAAAGGAATTCAAATGACTTCTCATTTTAATAGAGTGTAAAAAATATACTAAGATGCTTATATATTGTACTGTATTTTCCGATCTTGTAATTTCAGAGAGTAGAAAATATTTAGCTACAAATTTTTCAATTATTAATTGTTGTAGTGCTAGTTTATCAGACAGAAAGTCTCAAACAATGAATGTCTATTCAAAGAAGAAATACAGCACATTGCTATGGAAGTATGAGCCATGCTTTCATCCTCCTTTCATACATACATATCATCTCATTCTGTCCCTCACCTTAGCTTAGAGGGGCCTTCTAGTGAATAATTGGATAGTTTTATCTCTGTTATTATTTAGGAGTTTTTTTGCCTCACAAGGGCTCAGTTATTCCAAACGGGAATTGTGGTTTTGGTTGTACCCAGTGGTAACTGCACTGGAATCTAATTCCTTGTTTCACACAGAGCTGCCATCAGCTGGTAAAAGTTGTTGGATCCAGCTGAGATTAATTTGAAATAACATGCCAAAGTTTGAAGGATTTTGTAGTCTATTTTCAAAGTTTTCAACCAAATAATTCCTCATAATTATAGTAATCTAATACTGTGTCTACAGTCTGTGTTCTTTTCTGGACATTCTTTCCAATCTAAACTTTTATAGACTGAAGCTAGGAACAGGTCATGCAGAAACTCTTATAGATCTGGCTGACTTTGATGTGGAAGCTAGGGCTAATTGCATTTGACCCTTACAGCTTTGGGGTGAATCTTCACTATCCTAGCTCTAAACCCTGGTTATTTTCTATTTGTACCTCAAAAAACCCATGTAAAAATGAGAACTATGTTGAATTTTATATTTTTAAAATACACTTTTTTCTCTAATAGTAATGACAAATAGAACTCTTGATATTTTCCAAAGCATCTTACCTCAGCCTTAATAATTTTTTTCCAGATTTACTAGATACTTAAAGCTATTGGTAACTATTAGACCTGAACTAGGCTATGTGAATATGACTATGGCACCTTTTTTTCAGAGTATATGCCCAGAAGAGCATATATTAATCCACATCTGTGTAAATCCAGATGCACCTTTACCACCTCCAGGACCGTTTGTGGGAACTTGGCCAAGCAGAGGTGCAGTGGTTGATTATCTGTTCTCTCTGTGGGAAATTGTGAGCCTGATTGAAGCCAACCCTTGAAGCTCACCAGTCCCAGATCGGTAGTAGGAAGATGCTGGTTTGCATGAACACGTCAAGAGAACCTCATGTCTGAATAGTACTTGAATCCAATTTGCAATTAAAAATTTAATTATAGCAATGCAGTACAAGGCTTTTTAATGTCATTGATTCAGAACTTTTCACAGAAAATATGCACTGATGAAAAGTACATACCAGTCAAGAGCTAAACATCTAAAATCCTATTAGAAATCTTGTGGTTGCTCAAAATCTTCAAAATACAGCTATTCATTTTTTCTGCCTCAGATAGTTGTTCTATAGTATTTATCTATCCTGCAGAAATTTTGGTGAATTGTTCATGTTTACAACATGGTTTTAAATGTAAAAGGGCATGTAAATCAAGTGTCTCTGTGATGCATGCACGGCTAATAGCATTTAGTCTGAAAAACTTCCTGATCTCACTCAGAGCTTGCCTGCCATACCTCTAAGCTTCATTAATTTTTGACAGTTCTTTCTGGGTTAAGATCTTACTTTCTTTGAGTAATCATGGTCTCTAAATGGTACATATAATAATTTGCCATTTAGGAAACACTCACATGTGAACATTATAAGGATTATGTTCTTGAAAATGGGGAACGTTATTTAAATATTCAAACAAGTATTCAAACATAGTCCTAGCATTAGTTGTCTCTATATTTTTAATCAATATAACTACAGATTTTGATTTTTCATGTCTAGTATTCCCATCTGGGCTTTGACTCAGTAATTATAGTAGTAGCTAAACGCAAATTCTATATTTAAGTTGGTTAGCAATTTCTTTGCAAAGGATTGCACTGAGCTCTTCATTCAGAAACTTCCCTATCTGTCTTGTTTACAGCAGAAATCTGATATTAGCTAAGAGATAACCCTGTGATTTTTTCCCAAACAATTCAATTTCTGATTTGGTTTTAATACAAAGTGTTAAACATAGTCATTTCTGTTCTCTTTTTTATATAATCAGGATTATCAGACAAAGTGCACACCTTTTCTAATCTGTCTGAAGCTGCTGGTAGTGTTCTGAGAACATTCTTCACTTTTGACTGTGGTTATAATAGTTGAGGTGGGAATAAAGGCCAGAGCCTCCACATATATACATGCTTTCCTCCCCACTAGTCCAAGAGTAGGCAGGTGTGCTGAACACCCATCACTGAGACTGGGGACACCCTGGAGCCCTCCCCATAAACTCCACCGTCTGACATACGTCCACATCCTGTTCTGCTCACACTGTCAGTGAAGCAAGTGAGGTAGGAGCTCCTTCATGGCTCTAGCAATGCTTCAGTGATTTTTCAAGCACATGTTGTTTCCCCTTTGAGGTATGTTCTGAACTTGTCTTACAGTCCAGCTTTTCTCTCACAGAACAAAGTAGAATAAGTAGTGCTGTTTAGTCACACTTGACAACTCTGTCACTAGCCTAGACACAAAAAAAGTATGTTACCCTGGGGGTCAGATGGGCCAGAGCCAGGCATTTATCAGAGGCAATCGCTTGGCATCTGCTTAGGGTTGCACTGAGATGGCAAATAGCTGTGGAGAGGCTGCTGCCAGCCAGAAGGACTTAGGGAGTTATCAAGTGCCTCTAAATTTTGCAAGTACCAGAGTTACCTTAAAGCAACAGGTCAGGTGTTACAGTAGAGCAGAGTTGTCAGTGCCTAGATTTACAAGGCCTGTGTGGCACCATTATGTTCAGTAGGGGTGAGAGGAGGGTATTGATTCTGCATTGGTATTGTTAGTATTGGTTGAAAAATACCAGAAGGAGCCTTGCAACCATTCACATTGGTTGTTTTGCCTACTGTTATAAGCTACAGGCCAGAAAATACATTTTAAAGCCCAGTTTAAGATGAAAAGTCAAAACAGTTCTGGCAACACAAGTAATATGGGATTCACAAGTAAGAGCAACTTCTTACTTGTGATTTTATTGAAGGAAACTCCCCATGTGGGCCCCTGTGTGAACATAGGAAGTAGAATACTACCCACATTAGGAAGGATAATAATGCCTTCTCTCCAGATATAAGTAGAGTGAGAAAATGGATTAAAATCCAAACCTGACAATAGATTTACTGAAAGCATTTTTTTTCGTCCTTGTGAAGGGTACACTTAAGAGACTCTGCTGCTCCAAGGAGCACAGAAGAGTGCTAAGGAAAACAGAAGGTGCATCCATTCCTTCTCCTCTCCACAACAGTCCAGCAGTCAATAGTAGAAAATGTCCCAAACCTTGAAATTTTCATCTCAACAGAAAGGCAAATATGCACAAGAGGAGACCATCAAAGCCTTTGAAAAAAATATAATGCAATCAAGAGATTTAATCTCTTCAAACCCGCGTAGGTAGTAACAAATTAGAAATTCAGGACTCTTATCACAAGTTTATTCTATTTTTCTGTAGAATTTGATTGTTCTTTTTTGAGACCTTATTGATGTACAATTTATTTTCTCTGATTTATGCATTTTTGCATTGGTCTTAATTACAGAAGGGAAGTCAATTTGTAGGTATTTTACTTGTAACCATGAAAGATGTTTCATGATATGCTGCTCTTTCCATACTTTTTGAGTCCTTCACTACTTTTTAAATTCCTGATTCCTGAACTCACCATATTCAATGCTTTTCCAGTAAATTATCACTTAGCAATGTTTAATAGTAAATTTAGTGATGTTTTTGTTCAACTCATTACAAGCAAATATGTTGACTTTGTGGTGCTTACTTCCTGGGTATGCAGTACTCCTTTGATACCTAACTTCCCCAAACCTAGACATTCACTTTTAAAGAAACATTGAAACACATGTTTTATTAAAATCAGTAGGTCAAGAGAACCTTTGCACATTTGGCCTTCAGCAGGAAGGTGTCTGTTATATACTATTGTACTTACAGATGGAATCAAGTCACAACAAATGTAATGAACTGGCCTAGTTGCATGACAGGAGTTTTGTAGGTTTTCTAATGTTCATTTCTTGATTATGCATTTTCTGGTCTTCATTTGGACTGGAGCATCATTACTTAATGTTTCTACTATACTTGAGAGCTGAAAAGTAATTTAGCACAGAAGTACGTTTATTGTAAGTGTTAAATGCTCTTGCTATCTCCTATGGGTAGAGCCTGGACATCCTTAAATCCACTTATTTAGCATAGAAGACCTCTTTCAAGAGAGATGGATTTATTTCCTACATTTTTTTCATTGATGCTGTTTTGGAAAGATATCAGCACACTAGAGGAAACAAAATGTTCAGCTCAAAAATCTAAGGGGAGCTTAGAGCTGCTGAGACACAATTACTTTGATGTTTAAGCGGGATAAAAAAACCTTTAGAAATTCTGTTCTGAAAAATTAAGAATAAAAGAAGTATTCACTTTCCAACCAAATACAGTTCTTTCAGAAATCCAAATGCCATTTATGTAAGTCACAGGAGGGAGAGAATATCAGTCAGAAGCCCATCCACGCTTGCTGAAATCCACAGAAACCTCCTGGAGTGGATTGTGCTTCACGTTGGGGAGTGCAGAGATGAGGGGGGAAGAATGTAGAACAAATGTGCAGTAGAGAAAAAGGGAATGAAAAGGTGGAAATACAGACGTGCGTGTGTGAACTTAGGTCATTGTTACAGAATAGGGAAAAGAACATCCAGTACAGGGTTCCAGTTGGGTTCTTCCTTGGCATTGCACTGGTGCCCATGAGAGCTTCATCGAGATGGAGGAGGTGGAGGGGGCATTGATTATTTTAGAAAGATGTGAGGATAAAAGTAAAATAGAGCAATGCCTGGAATGAGTTAAAGTTTTGGCTGACATTCATTAGTGAGACTGCTGTTAATATGCAGTGGTGTTTTTAACTCTGCTTCCAATTAAGTCAAACCATGGCAGTGAAATTTTACACAGTGCAGGATGGTGCACTGCACCACCAGATGAAACTTTAGGATAATTTTTTGTTCTGAAAAGTGAATTACACCCTTAAATATCCCATGAAACTGATAGAGCCCATTATCTTGTTTATTATTCAGGTCTTTAAAAATCCCTTGATGCAGCAATAATTGCTTGCCTGAATCAACTGAATGTATGTAAAACAAAGTTTCAGCTACTTTCTTGAAAATATTTCTCTCAAGCCTATTACACTAAATATCATTCAGAATAGTCCCAAGAAACTTGGAGAAAATTGCCTTTTTTCTCTAACATTCTGAAACTACTCTCTTACAGTTTTATGTCCTTGTCATTCTGCAAAGTATTAACTGTGGTTTTCTACTGAGCTGCCAGTGTTAGCAGTATAACTACTGCATAAGCTGCACGGCTACGTATCTCCAATTATAAAGTGGGATGGAGAAATCAAGTCAAGTGATTGGCATTCCATGCAGTTAACAGAATATAGCACTAAAAGTGATGATATAAGTGATCCAGCCCTCCAGGCTCATTGACTTCAGTAATTCTCTCTGTTCATGGGCATAAAAATTCTCTCAAGGTCACACCCAAGGTTAAATCATGGGAACTTTGAAATGGGAAACTTAAAAAAATACTTCTGAAAGTAAAACAAAGGGCCTACTGAAACTAATGGGAAATTTTCCATTGACTTCAAAGCAGAATAGAATCAGAGCCATGAAATTTCATACATGGGAAAGGAATCCATGACTATGATTTTGTAGTAGTTTCTCAAAATTATGCATTTCCTATAGACCACCTTCTTTTACCAATTCTAATAATTTCTGGCTTCTCTTGAAATAAAGAACATAGTCTTGCAGCCTAGTGCAAATAAACCTACTTCATTATGAGAAATAGAGCATTATAAACCTTGAATATTCAAAATTAAGGAATAAAATAACTCACAGTAAAGTCTTTTTAACACTCCACTAAAAACATCAATATTAATTTCATTGAAAAAGCATACAGATGACAGATGTTATGATGACATATTAGCATATGACACTGGGAAGAAAGTTACAGTGGAGGGGTTTTTTATTTTATTTTTTTTTTTAAGAGAGGAAGAACATTCACATTCTCAAATTTCGTTATCACATTGTGGCATCAGTCTTAAAATTAAATATTTCTCCACAAATCTTAGATACATTTATAAAAAAACCTGAAAAGAAAAGAAAAAGAAAAAAGAACCTTTTTAAGTTGCTAAGAATTATACAACTCCTTTTTACTGATTTATTCAAATGTCCATTCCATACCATAGTCAGACTTCAGTTTGAAGTGTCAAAATATTATGAGGTATATTCTCAGCCAGACAAGCACAATAAAATGACCATTTTCATCACAGAAGAATTTGGCCCTGGAAGCAGGAATTCCTGAAAATGGGAGAGATACATTTGCATTCCTTTCTCCTTGCTTTTTGAGTACATTTACAGGAGTCTTGAGAAGGACTTGAACAGTGAATTATAAGCTGTTGTGTTGAGTTTGTCTTACATAGCTTTCTATGAGCATTTCCACCTGAAAATCAGTCCTAGAAATTCTGAGCATTGAGCATGAACCCAAAAGTTCTCCAGGTCACTAATGTGACCAACTGCAATGGCACAGTTCTGACTTACAATAATAAGCCTTCTCATAGCTGTAATTTGCAGAAGACTTTATTGTACAATTCCATATCATACATATATTTTAGAAAATCATAATATTTGAATCAAGAGCACTCTAGGAACTGAATAAGAGGTGAATTTTTTTCGCTGTTGAAATTTTTTGTGTCCATTTGAGGTCTAAGATGGCTCATTCAATCCAATGAATAGCAAAAAGAGTTGCAAGTAGTGGTGAAAGAGAGAAAGATTATTTAAGTTTGGCACAAGTGGTCCACGTGATATTGTTGTATCAAGGGATTGGGGTAATCTACAGCATTAGCAACATGAGGTTAATTTTTTTTGCTCATGTAGTAAAATCATTGCCATGAGTGCTACCATGTCTCATTCAGGCCACAGTAAAACCTGCGTGCTGTTTAATCGAGGCACTTTAATCCATATGAGTCTCAATACTCCAGGTTTATATTTCTTTTTCTTTCTTCTGTGCATATTTGACGTAGTATGTGCAACTATTCCTTCTGGCTTTCACTCTGTATTGTTATTCAAAAGCCAAGAAGACAAATTCCCTCTGCAATTCAGAAAAGGCAGACTTGCAACTTTTCAGCATTTACAAAGCCTTTTGTCACCCACTGTCAGGGAGAACAAGGTAAAACCAGCTCAGTCACTTCAATAGTTGGTGCTTAAAACAAAGATGGATTTCAATAGTTGCCTTGGCTTTCTGCAGTGTGTGTTTGTGCTGTTCTCTGCATGGCACTATGGTTTCCAAGCTGTCTTAACCACATCAGGGGAAGTTGTGTACTTGTTTCCCTGTATCCTTGTAAATCATACTGTCTATTTACATGCTTTCAGGGAACAAAAAAATTTCTGCAAATGCTTTCATTAAATTGAGTTCCTCACTGTGACACCAGTCTTCTTCCCTCTTCTTGCTTTGAATGACTCTGTCTGAGGTTGATAGTAAAGGCTAAAAGGAAGAAAACAAACCAAAATAATAAAGCTGGAACAGTCAAACCTCAGGCCATTAAGGGCCATGTCTTCAAAGCCATACGTCTAAGCAGAGAGGACGTGTGGTTTCATTGATTGAATGCAGACTGAGAGACAGGAACTTGTAACTTTTAATTTTACTTGTGCTCCCGTCTCACTTAGCAGCCCTTAAGCAACTTTTTTTAACTCTGCAGAAGATCTAGCATTGTCTTTTTTAGAGTCACAACACCAATCCTAAGGGCCAAGGCAGATTTAGGCCACACTTTGAGTTGTATTCTGGTCTGCTCCAAGGGGGCAAGAAGTCATCCTGAAAGTAGCTCAGGATAACCAGCCAAGCTAGTACAATTATGTGATTAAATCACACACTTACGTATTATCCTCAAGCCCTTGACCTTACTCTCTTATATCCATGTACTGGGTCTTACCCTGTAGTTCTTGGAAAAGTCTGAGCTGCTTTTGACATTGGCTGTGCCAGAGCAGTTTCTGCAGTATGTATATTTACCACAGGGCTGTATGCAGTTCACAGCTGAACCCAGAACACGCAGCCATGTCTCAATTTCTCAGTCTCAACTGAAAAATAAAAATGCTTTTTGAATTCCAGGAGGAGGCTAATGATGCTTGTCGTGCCATGGCTTTGCAAGGATCTTTAGCTAACCTCGGGAACAAAAGCAGCTGAAGCATATACTCTTTATCTCCCTGGCGAAAACAGGGAGGGATTCACAGCAGGAAGATAGGTAGGATAATTGAATTAATCAGTCATATTTACTTAATGCTCATACTGAGTTTAAGAAACACATCCACTGGTGTTGTCTGATTATAGGTTCTGACTTGCATCTTGATTTTACTGTGAATCTGAAGATGCTTGCCATGTCTTTCTTGGTATCTTTTCCTTGAAGCAGTGGGTCCAGAAGTACTTAAGCTTGTCTTCCCTGAGATGCAAGGCTTTGTGATTGTAGATATGAGAATCTAATGCAAATGTAAATGCTAAGGGCTGTCCAGGCCACTATAGCATTTCTTAAAAAAATTAATTACTTCTTTGATTAAACAGCATCATTTAGAGGTGCAGGAGCATTCTACTTGCCATACATTAGAAGGATGGTCTCATTTTCCATCCTATCTTTATCTACTGCTTCTCACTGTAAGGTAGTTCTCATCCAAAGAGCTTGTCACAGAAAAAAATCAGTGTCTACCAAGAAGAGAGAATGAAGAATGGAGTTTTTTTCTATCAGTAGAGTGACACTAGTCTCTCCAAGCTCCCCTTTTACAGGCATGCCTGGCTGCTCCTTCCTCAGTATTTAATCAAAGATTTGGCAGCAGGAAAAAGAAACCATCACACATTCATTGCCTCCTCTTCACACCACCTTGGACTCTACTTCTCCTAAGGAGCAGCCTTCAGTTGCCACCTCATTTTTCACCATACTCATAGCCTATTCTAATGACTGAAGGCTGGACACTGCTATCCTGGTCTGTGTTGGAAAGGATGATGAGAAGGTGAATAATGTTGTGGACTATGACAAGGATGGCTGTGCCAAACAGATCACAGGATATAATTATGCTTTAGGAATAAAGCAGTGTTTGAACTCTCATGGCTGTGTTAACATTCTGAGATGACGTTTGCTATGTCCTGCAGTAATTGATGCAAAAGCTGACCTGACTCCCTGAGGGAGAGGCTGCAAATATAACATGGAAAGAAAATTATCTTCTGGGATCACAAATTTATAACTTCATTTTTTTAGAGAAGAAAATAAACAAATCTTGTCTGCTAGTTCCAAGCATTTACTAAGTTCCAGTACTACAGCTGCCAAGAGACCATCTCTGGATTTTATTTATTTAGTTTTGGGACATTCAAACAGCAGAAAAATAGTGATGGCTTAGAAAATAGACTTTAAAAATTGTGATTGTTATTGTTTAGATTAACAATGGCGCAGAGTAGTGAATTTTTTTAAGTGTTCATCCATAAAAAGGGGAAAGGCATTGATCAGGATGGATGTTGATGTGTTATGGGTGGTGATAGAATGAAATCAAGCACAGGATCAGAAGAAGAAGAAAAGATGTGGTTGTCTTCTGTTTATGTTTCTTTTTATCGCTATATTTATTCTGAAATTTTCTTTGTGATAAGAGTCTAATTTAGAAAGGCAGACTTTTTTTTAAACTCTGCTTACACTGAAACACAAGTAAAGTTATGGATTCTATATGTTAGTGGAAGATGAGGATATTTCTAAATATCTTACCTTAAAGGAGGTGAAATGAGATGGTGAGCAAGTCCTCCTTCAAAGGATTGTGTTTGAGAACCTTCCCAGCAGTCAAAAAGGAAACGACATAACCTAGAAAGTTCACAGACTTCATACAGACTTTATATAGCAGCTGATTGGATGACCTCTTTCACCAGTTTCTCTGAGAAGAAAGATCCCATTTATATAATACAAAGAATACAAATGGAATAGAAAAAAAAAAAGACATTTATACAAAAATTAGATAAATAAAAACTACAGTTGTAATTTTTCCAACTGAAACACTAGATTCAAAACAGTCTGAGTTACAAAGCAATACAATTCTACATACAGACATTGTGGGTTGGGTTTTTCTCAATAGGAAAGGTGCAGAGGTCATTGAAGAAAAGAATCCAAAACACGATGATATGTTTCAGTTCCTTCTGTGGTCATCACTTCACTCTGTAAAGTTTCCAGTCCTCTAAAGCTAAAGCAGAACATTGCTATTTAGGGAACCAGAACTTAGCCCTGGAAGCACATTTTTGCATCATCATTTTGCCATTTTATTGTCTTACTTGCCTTAAAAACATATAGCCTTAAAAGTGGAATAGACGAGTAAAATCACTCTTTTTGTTGCATTTGGAATGCTCCTGAGAATATATTATTTGGTCAGTTAAGGTTTAACATTATATTTATGGTCATTAGTAGCCATTCAGAATTTCAAAATGCAGGATTTGAGCTGTTCCAATGCCTTTTAAGCTATTGGATACATTACAGGATAGCACCATATCTAATTTCTGTCTCAAATATTCTGCAAATGTAATGGACAGGTCCACGCATCCTGTATGTCTGTTGTTGTGCTCAGTCCCTGGTTCAGACCGTAAGATATGGCTGACTAAAACAAGAAATTCTCAGCTGAGACAGAGCAACAGTCTATCTATCTCAGTGTTTTGTCTCCAACGAAGACAAGAAATTGTTGGAGTTGATTTTTGCCCTGTACACATTCAGAAGTGCCTGAAATAGTGGAATTAGACATATTAGAGGATGCATCCCTTCTTCTTCTCTTTAAGGGAAACTGAAGACCAATAATTTCTGGAACCCTTTCCACAGAAATTTTCACTTCTCTGTCTTCTGTGTAAAGGTATATTTTTTGTTACCTGTTTTACAGATATCTTAGTAATTTTAATGAATCTCGGTGTCTTTTGATATTCAAAATATGATTTTTATGCAAGAATTTTCCTGATTCAATGCTTCTTGTGAGGCAGTGTGAGTCAGAAGCTTCCCAGGTGAATACTGGTGTTTGCAGTTAATTTGCTACAGGTACCTATTCGAATCACCTTAGATTTTCTTTTGTTCCAGTGCAGCTCAGTGATTTGTGGGAAGTGACCTCAGAAAGTGACCAGAACAGCCACAGTGAATGTGTTTAAATATTCAGTGCTTAGTCAATCCTTATCTGTGCTTTAAAAGTAGTTGGTTATTAGTAATAATAATGAACACTATAGCTTTGACAAGATTTCCTCCTTCATATAAGCCCTAAGCAGAAGATTTGAATAATTTATTTTTTTTAAGAGGTCTAATGCTTGAAATATTTTCAGTGAATATAGAAAGAGATTTTTTTTTCTTTTGGATACAGGATGGTTTTCTGCTTCACTGGGGCAGAGGAGGGCAATATCTCCCAAGAGACTCAAAAGGTAGTTGCTGCTAGGGTGGGCTAGTTTGAGCATGTGTTTGGATAGAGCGTGTGGCAGCATCTCTCAGGATGTATGGTATTAGGAAATGCAGTTTATTTTGGTTCAAATAGGAAAGAAAGAATTTATAAAATATTACTTTACAGTAAACAAACTCAAATGCTGTGGTCTGAACTCATATGAGTCAATAAATCTTATGCGCTGGGATAACTGTAACTGTTTTGTTTTTTGTCCTTTACTACTTCACAGTACTTTTTGAGTGAAGGTCAGCTATTTGCTGTAAAAGGTCAGAGATGTCTAGATAGATTTGGAGTGAAACGTTTGAGAAATTCTTGCCAAATCCAAACTGAAGGCACATGGGAGTGGTGGTGGTGATGAGTGAAGCCCCAGATGACTTCCCCCCTTCATATTTATTCTAGTCCTCAGTGCCACTTTGGTGTCTAAGCTGTGTATTCTGCATAACACAACACAGATGCAGTAGGCCAAAGACAGAGGTGGAGTACAAAGGCATTTGCACTAGAAGAAAATTTCCTTTGTGTAATCAAAGCAACATCTGCAGTTACTCAAGTTCTCAAAATCCTTTTTCCATGCTGCTTACAGACTCTTCTGCCATTCATGTCTCCATAAAGCAGAGGATTTTGATAGTTTTCCTCATGTGCTCTGCTTCCACATATGTGTGTATGTATTCAGTGGATGCAGTGCAGTAGGAAGGTGCAAGCCCCTGCCTGCTGTTATGCGTGTAGCAATAGCAATATTTCCATTGCCACCAAAGTTGATGTGCTTTTAAGTTCCCTTATTTTATTATTCCCTATATAGAAGGACCATGTAGAGGTCAGAGCAGATGAGCAGAGGTAAAATTGCTGAAAATACCATGAATTGCATGTAAAGCTAACACTGTCTTTGTACCCTACATCAATGGTTGCACCAATGGTTGCATCCTTATGAGCAGAAGTGTAAGTAAAGAAGCTGTGCATTTAGTATCTAATATTTTGGTGTAGACATAAATCAAAATCCAAGATTTCCCATACTTACAATGATATTTGTATGAGGGACCTACCTCAGTTTTTAGTAGAAAGAACAACCCATCAGCAAACCCCCAAATCCTGTAGCAGATCTTTATATGAAGTTCATTTAAAGTACCCAGAGGTCAGCATAGAAAACATGAGTGTCTTCTTATTTGATTCATGCCATGACCTGAATAAACAGACTGCTCACAAACAGAAGAAAACAATAATTGCATTTTTGAGCAGGCATATTTTGCTGCCTGTAGAACAGCTTAAAACTCTATCTCACTTTTTCTTTATATATTTCTCCCTCTGGCCCTCTCTCAGGTTTTATTGTGCACTGCCTCTCTGCCTTCCTGAGGCACTCATTTGAGATGTCCAGTTTTGTATAAGCACAAAATGCTGATAATACTTTTGTGATTCTTGTAATAACAATGGTGCTGAAGAGCAGCACAAGGACACATGTTGATAAGGACTCTCCTGCCTGGAATGATTTGGCACACGTCAGATGGAATTTGCATTTGAGCTGAAGGCCAACTCCAGGCTTCTGCACCTCTTAGGACCCACTTAAAATCTACTAAGAGAGTTTAAGTGGTTTGCAAGTCTCTTGTTGCCTGTCTGCACATGGCTAAAAATCACACACCATGAAGTATTAATGGCAGAGGACTATGGTTTTTGCTTTACTATTGGTATGTGTCATTTGTGGGCCTCCTGGAAATTTTGATCGACTGATGCAACCACACACTCAAAGGCAAAGGGGAGAAGTGGAAAAAAAACCAGAATTGCTTTCTGTGCTCTTTTCCATCTTTGTCAAGATTCGTTCAACATAGAGACTTTGAACTTTACAGTTGAAATAAGCTTAGACAAGCTCTTTTAAAAATGTTTTAGAGCAGTTATTGAGAAAATATACTGACAGAAACTTCAGGACAGAATAGCAGGGCTTTATTCTGTTCTGAGCTGCTTCTTCATAAATGCACAGAGATGGCAGACTCTTTCCTGTGTATCTACTCTGTACATTGGTGAGAAAATTGGACTTAGTGCCATTACTGTATCCCCCTTTCTCTGTTCATGGTCAGAAGACTTGTGATTCAGGTGAAACTACTCACATAGAATATTCAATCTTACAGTCATCAGCATGGGGCAAAAGAAAAATTGGCTGGAGAAACACATACAGCTTCTGGAAGTTATGTCCATTTGGCTCTGCTCTGTCTTTGAGCACCTTCTGTGTTGGCAGCATCTCTGCTCCTTCAAGGAAATAGTATAGCAGAAGGAAGACTGAAAAGTGACTTAAATCATAACTGCAGATGTAAACACCATTTCTTCTTCTGTTCTGTCTCTTCTTCCCCAGGGAACTGAGCTGCTGCCAGAAATTAAAGGCAGATAGTAGTTTCTTGGTTGATGTAAATTGTTGCAGTCAATGTTTAAACGTGTAATCGGTACTCCTTCATGCTGCAGGAACAGTGCTCTTGCTGGCTGACACTGCCTGGATGTATTATTTTGTGATCCCTTAAGAGTTCTCATGAGATGCTTGTGGTTTTAATTCCACAGCTGAGAATCACTGGGTTAGAAATGTCTATTTACTATTTCTAGCTTGCTCTTATTTCTACTTGCACCTAAAACTGAAGTGCCCCATGTTAAAATCTGTCCCAGGCAGCCTTCTTTTCTCAAAGAATTTTCAAGGTTAAATGGGAGATTGAATGGCTCTTGGGGAAAGGTGATAGCGTACCCTTTTACTGAATGAGAACCAAATCAGAGCAAAGTGCCAAAAAGTTTGCTCTCTGTCAGAATCAAGACCTGGGGAGGATTCACATTCCCACTGCTGCAAAGAAATTCTTTAATCCTATCATATTTTCTTAAATCCTTTTAATCCTCAGATGTATACATCTTAGGATATGTGCTTGACTAGCAATACTAAAAAGAGACAATAGGACTCTCTCACTGAAAATAGTTATTATCACAGAGTTACTGGAATCTTGAATGACAATTAGCAAAAAATAAATGGCAGAACCAAACAAAAGTAAGTGGGTAAAAAAATTTGTTGATGGTCTGTATCCTTGGTAAACTCTTCTCTCCTACTGCCTCTGGTGTTTTTTTCCTCTCTGTACTCAGAAAAATCACTAGGCTTACTGGTGTCCAGATAAACAGTGTATGAATGTTTTTGTACTGCCATAAGAAAGTTACAGTTGCAGCTATACCTTTAGTATTTAATTTTACTGAATTTTTTTTTTATTCTGGTGATATATGGGAGCACAAGTTGTTTCTTTTATGAAGTGCTGTGTCTTATCTGGTGCAGTGAGATTATTGCACTTTCTCCACCTGTGCATACAAAAAAGGTGTAATTGGATCCCTGGGAAAAGATAACAAATCCAGATCCCCAGGCTCACTGTTGATGCTGAGATATTGTATAGTTGATAAATAATTCAGCTATTTAGCTGAATAGGGATTTCAGAGGCTTAGCTGTACATTCTTCATCCATCATTTTAATATCTTTCCCCTTTTCTGTTAACTGGCTATCTGATGGCAATGATTTAAGAATTTTGTTTGATAACCTTCTGTTTGCCTGTTACAGGGACTCTCATATAAGCAAGATTTCTTCTGTATCTGGGGAACATCTTTTGTTCACTGGCCCCATAAGTGACTATACCAAACATGACAGGTTCTCTGAAGCAGAAGTTAAGAGTGCAAACAACTTTATTAATCTTTCTAGATAGCTCCTTAGCAGTGTTTATGGAGTGGCTCTTAGAGCTGTGAAGGAGCAGCATGCTAAGTAGTATTAAAATGGAAGGAGAGATCTCCATCTGCCTTTGTTGGAAAGATGAACGTATGATGACACTTTCAACTTTATTTATATTGAGGTGCCTAAGAAGTTGAAGGGCAGCTCGTGCCATATTTTCTCTCCAGGCCATATGCTACAAATATGGAAGACAAGAATATGACAGCCCACGCTCATTTGCCTGAGATCCCAAATGAATGATACCCCGCAAGGTAGTGACGCCGTACAGGATCTCATCAATGATGTAGCACCATGCAACACATTTAAAATGTGTCAAAATGTTGTCTCCAAAGAGGCAATGTTTAGGCACTTAGGTCACTAAAAGCAGCTTTTCAAATTCTCCACAGACGTTTTGCCAGGCTGCCCACATATCTCTAGATAAAAGCAAACTGCTTGCTTCACAGTGTAGAATAATTTATAGGTAGGGACCAATTTGCTTGCAAAGAAACAGCAGGCTGCCATCATTTTTCCTTAGTACAAAATGCATTATGCTAACCGCAGTACAGAATGTATGTGTTCCAAAAAGGGAATTATTTGAAATTAGTTTAGTATTATTAGTTTTTCTCAAAGAGTCGTGTCCAGTTTTGTCAAGGAAAGCTGTAAGCCCTCTGGAAAATGGTCAAGAAGGCAAAGAAAGATTACCTTTCTATTTCTTTCACTGTGTTACGTGTAGCTGTCCAGAGAATTATAATTCCACAACAATTTTCACGGGTTTAAATTGTGGAATGTAAACACTATTTTACAAAATACTTTTATGAAGTGGAATTGTATCCAAACTTATGTTTTTGGGTAAAAAAAGTCAATTTTTTATTCTTCCCCTATCCTTTTTTCTCTTTTTGTCTCTGGTCACAAAGGATCAGAAAACATTGGACCTCAGGCACATTTCCTATTGAAAACATTATCAAAACTGACAAATCGACATGCAAGTTTTTGGCTTCAGTGAAATAATATATTTTAATGAAAATATATTTTGTTGAAATGTTCCTGATAGCTCCTCATGTGAGATTCTTTTCATCTGCCATTTCCAACTTTCTCAAACCAACTTCACATCATCACATGGTACGTTGATGAGTTTATGGAGCCCTAGATGGGATGCATCAAAACTATTTCACCTAAGATATGAGAACAGCTTTTGGGGATGAAAGACTAGGGAATTAATTTACTGCCATAATAGATCATTCTCACTGTTCAACAAATTTGTTAAGTTTTGAACACTGCAGCATTAGACTGGTGAAAAATTAGAGTAGGCCTTGGGGCAAGGTTAATAAAGACACCAATGACCCTTTGCTAGTAGGTACAATACTTCATTTAATGTGAGTCCTGGAGGTAATCATCTGTTCCTCTTTGCCCACTGGAGTGAAAATATCATGATGGTCACCATCTGGAGTAAATTTTCAGCAATCAGCAGTTTTATAATGAAAGCAGGGATATCTCCTTATAAAAAGATGCTTGGCCTATCAATGACTTTGGGCTGCTTTGAAGTCCTACAGAACTCAGAAGCTCACATTGGTTAAAAACCTGGAGTTTTGCACCTTTTCTTCTCCCTTGTGTTCTGTGAGGGAGTCCTGTCTGCTCATGCACAGTCAATTAAATATTTTGCTTTTTAATTTAACATGTGTGTCCTCATTAACTTTTATTCTAACAGCTGTGATAAGTTGAAATACTAGGCTTAGATGTTTCCTACATTAGGATTCAGGACTGTACAGACAGGACATTCTTAGTGGCAGTTTTCCATTTCTAAAGCTCCTAAGATGAATTTATTAATAGAAATAGGTATGTGCAAGATTAACTCATGCAGACAGTCATTCAGATTAGACTGAATGGTATGACAAACCAAAAGAGGAATTTGAATGGATATGTTTTCCACTAGATGTTCTACAGTATTTAATTTATAGGTTTTATTACTAAAAATAGACTTATTTTTAAGACTATTTAAAGACAAAATTTGTATTTACCTATGTGTGCATGACCGAGGACAATTGTTTTGGTTTTTTTTTGCCACAGACTGGAAACACAGTTGTTTCTGGGTTCAGAGGTTTGTTAATTCTCACAGATCATGTAGTCTTGATGAAGTTGTACAATGTCAAATTTTCCTTCTGTTACACTTCTGTTACAGTAACTGTTAAACACAGGAATGAAGATAACATTACTCTAGGTAGTCTCCACACCTGAACTTTGGCACTTCAACAGCCATTTATGGCAGAGTCTGAGGAGTTGAGCAGGGTGTGTGGCACAGCACAGTGCCCGACAGGATGACTGGCAGCCTTGAATCCATGGCCCCACCTGAGGCATTAATGCTATTGATCTTGTAGCTATTTCAGCTCTGCTTCCTGGAGTACAGCAGTCACTCTAGTGATTATGTCTTGTACTGGGTTCTCTCTCTTGACCTGTTACTGGTTCCTGTTAATCTGTACAAGGAAAAAAAATCTGTTCTACCAGGGCTTTCTTCCCCAAAAACCTACCTTTTTTTCCATTATTTGTTCTCTTTTCTCTCTCTCCCCCTCACATGCCTCCTCATGCCTATGAAGTAATTTCACTCTGTAGTAACTCACAAGTAAAAAAGTCTTGGACCAAGAAGCTGGGAATAATGTTTTTATAAGAATACATGAACATTAATTTTCCCCGTATAAAAAGTCCTATACACCTCAGTTTGTCAGGTATGCAACAGAGATGCCATCAAACAAGTCAGCAGTCACAGACAGCTTCGAGGAAGAAGTGTGTGCATGTGTACGTGGACAGACAAAGTGGCAAGAAGACAAGTCCCACATTTATTTATTTGTTTATTCGGGGGAGAGAAAGTTTCCTGTTGGCATAGCTCCCTCTCCTGGCAGTCAGGAATTGGGCTGTGTCAGAGTCCTGTTGAACCTGTACACTACCCAAATTTCCAAAGACAAAGCTCTTGCTCAGTATAATAGCATGCCTTTTAAAAAGGAATTTCCTGAAACCTGCATCCTTCTGGGCAATGTGTCCACATAATAATTTGCAGGAATGTAGCTAGAAAGAGAAAAATGGCTTGGAGGACCAGAAGATTACAGAAGAACAAGAAGGAGAAGGATGGCAAATGACATCAATACACCCATTGTTGCAAGATGTACCACTCTAAATTTTCTCCTGTCTCCACCAGGGCAGATCCAAATCAATTTCACTTCCATCCTCAGGCTGCCTGATCCAAGGTTTTGAGAATAATTATAAATGCAAATTGAGAAGTAAAACCAGAAACATCCTGGTCAGAGTAGAAAAAAGCACAGGAGTTCAGATATGTAGATTTGCTGAATCATTTTGCTAACATAACAATATTGCAAAGACAGTAATACCCTTCTCTGCCAAAATCAGCTCGTATAGACTTTGTTGTGTCTGTAACAGTGTACAGAGACACTCTAAGGTTTCTTTCCTATCCTGGCTACTGATCATTATCCTGTCATCAAAACTCACTTTAGAAGAGGGCACCAAGGATGGTTTCTTCCTATCACTTTTTCTTCACCTCTTTTTTTTCCTCCGTACCTCCTCTTCTTACCTAATACACACCCATAACTACAGAGCAGCCAGAACAGCAGGGATGCAAAAGGGCTTCCTATAAAAGCACTCTGATTCCTTTGGGTCATTTTCCCTGTGCATTTGATGCAGAGATTATAGACTCATACTAAAATTTGAACACAAAGTTCAAACCCAAGTAACTCATAGAGGAATATATATAGAAAATTATCCTAAAAAAAAGGTTCCTAATCACTTAAAAAAATGCAAAAACCCAAAGCACCAGGATATTCACTTATGTGTAGATATGAACTCTACTTATATGGAAAAAAGGGATTTGTCAGGTATTATTCTGTAATTTTTCTTGTTACCCATTGATAGGTACACAGGAACATTTTCTTAAGAGCAAAGAACTCTGTACTATATTTCATAGGAATGGAATTAGACTTTTTTTCTGTTTGTCATTCATTTCCAGACAGACATAGTAGCCTTGTACTTACTGTATATTATAATTATGTAGAGTAAGATTATGACTTGATTATAACCTTGGTCTGCAGTAAGGCCAAGAAAATTTATGCCAAATGGTTTAGTGCTAAATAAGAGTCACTGACTGGTAATAGTGAAAAGAATAGGTATGACTGTTTGGTTTTGGTTTTACTTGCCTTTCAATTTATGTTGCATGACACTCAGGTCCAGATAAATGGATGAACTGCTAGGAAAAGTGGTGCTGAGTGGTTAGACTATCAGAGAAAAAAAAAGCCTTGAATTCCTATAACCTATTTTTTATTATTTTCAGAATTCCTTGAAGGAAAGAATAGCCAAGTATTCTTAATTTTATTCTCTCTGAAAAATTTATAGCCTTAATGTAAACCGTAGATAGGCTAATGAAGACAGAGAACCTGGCTTTAGGAGCTCTTCAAAACTCTGTGCTTATAACATAGGGCTGTACGTATTCATACACAGACTTGGCTCCATGTGCTGTCTTCTCCCTTTATTCTCTGTTACCTTCCCTGGGTTCTCAGGTAGCTACAGGGACCTTGACTGCTTGTTTGGAAGACTGCAGAATGAAAACTGGGAAAGATGATTCTAAGGGCAGCTTTGGAGATTCTTTAGACACTGTAGGCAGAGCCACTGAGGTGGTATATCAGTCAGTGAGGCAGGAAAATTTCCTGCTAGTGAGTTGATATTTACAACTGCTACTGAGTTGATATTTTTTCCCCCTAGATACCACAAATTTATAGTTGAACATTGATTTCAATAATATATTAATTATTTCGTGGCTATGCACAACAGGGTGACAAAGGCTGAAAGTTTTATGGAGGATTCTGACCAGTAAAGGTACGACTAATAAAAAACCTTCACCTTCCCAACTTGCAGACACATATTTCAACCTTTAAAGTATCTTTAATCAAAACACCTAATCTTTTATCCAGTACACAAAGCCAAAATTTTTCTTATCCAGCTAGCATCAGTTATGCCAAAAGGGAATTTAAACACAGTAGGTTTGAAAAAAGACAGTGAGATAAAAATGTGGATCAGAAATATGTCTTAATGTATGAAAATAAATATTTCCATTGATTGCAGGAACTACTAAGCCAAATTTTCAGACTTGGCCACCTAAAACATGATATTTTCTCATCTATATCAATGCACTTTTCTTAACTTCATGGTATCATTCCTTAAATCCTGATGGGATTTAATATCCTGGCTGCAGTAAGGCAGGAAATGTCTTACACACTTGGAAGATATAACTTGTGTTTAAGAAGGATATAGAGAGAAATAATGGAAATCAAGTGT
Source organism: Drymodes brunneopygia (assembly GCA_013400955.1). Taxonomy (NCBI): domain Eukaryota; kingdom Metazoa; phylum Chordata; class Aves; order Passeriformes; family Petroicidae; genus Drymodes; species Drymodes brunneopygia. The sequence continues at coordinate 96,148 of VZTZ01009411.1, forward strand.
ACAGGGGAGGAAATAGAAACAAAAATTGCCAATTTCGTGATGGACAGATGTGTTATTTTTGAGGCATTTTCTTGTTGATTGCTTTAATTTTAAGTTAATCATGACACTTGCCTTTTTCTCTTCCTAGATTGGTTTATCGAACTTTCTGACTTCAAATAAGCAAAGTTACTGCCACCTATAGTTTATCAGTCAGCTCCCTAGATTTACAATCACAATAGCTATGGAATGCCTTTAATTCCTCCACTTCCAAATTTCTACTTCTGAAACAATCAGTAAGTTTGCAGAGAGACTCCGTTTAGTATTTGCAATCATATTGAAAACAGAGAGCTTGCTTTAGGAAGCCAGCATGCCAGGAATGGGGGGGGAAGCTGAGTGACTCCACCTGCCTTCAGTTTTGTCAGTTTACTGAGGAAAAACTGTCTACACTTTTCCAGCCTTTTGGAATTCACAGATGATGATTTTCCTTCAAAAAAGTTTCTTTTTTTTTAATCAAGCAGGTTTCCAACTCTTCAAACTTTTTAATGTCTTTGGGGTAGAGATTTCTGATACAGAGACAGAACTCACTTTTGCATTAGGGTCCCTGAGATATGGTGAAAAATACAGCAACTATGAGCCCTATTTTAACTTAGTATTAAGCAGTTGTAAAAGACTACTGCAGTGAAGCCCTGCTTGAAAAAGTGATTTAAATACATTCATTTTTATCCCTGCTTCCTCATTCTTAACTTCTGCCACACCACAGTCAACCCTGAAGTCATAAATATCTAGTTAAATATGTCCTTGTGCTCTTGCTTAGTACAATCAAGGGTAGTCTCAAATACATATAATCTGTATTGATTTTTATTGTATCAATTTATTAAGGACTGATAATTTAGGATCCTGAGTTAGAGTTTAGGATACTGGCATTAATAAAAGGACTAACTTTCTTACCATCACAAGGGAAGAAAACATTAGGAAAGTTTTAACAGATTACTAATAGCAAAATCCATGTAACAATAAAAGGAGAGGAACTTTAGAATCTGCTTAAGTGGCTGTCCAATCAAAGCTCTTTTTCCTGTAATGTTTAATGAGAAGTGCTGTGTGCTTGACCTAATTTGTTTGAATCATTACTGAAATCTTTAATTCAGGTGCCACATCTACTAAGGTGAGAAGTGCACTGGACAGAGTACTACAAGGAGGTGAATGCATAAATGAATTTTAATATGACAGTCCCTTCTTAGGAGATTCCCAGCAAACCAGGAACTGCAGCTGCCTGTGGCTGCATGTTCTCAGCTGGGCTTTCTATTACACCCAGGAGTGAAATAAAACCTAATCAGTGACTGGACTGACAATCGGAAGCGAGCTCAGTGCAGGGCATTGGCTCTGTGAGAAGGTACAGGCTGTCTCTCTCTGATGATAATGGAAAAGTGAGAGAACAACTGTTATTACTCTGTGTGGTCCCAGGCATCTCAGAGGAGGCTCTGCATATCCATTCTCATTTTAAAAAGAGAGTGTCATGATGGATCAGAGCACTATGATCTAGATGGGAGCCAGGCCGTATTAAAGGCGGATAAACTGTCACACTTAGGCTGATGTTAGAATGTAATCCTGTTAAGAGTTTCTCTACAGTATCACGTCATCTGGCATAATTGAAAAGAAATCACTCTTGGCTGAAATATGCCTGTGAGAGAGAAAACCATGAACAGTGGGTACCTAATCTTACTGTTTCTATGAAAGGACAATACACAGTATAGGCTGTATTACAGTATTACATTTACATATCTTTAAAATTTGAATTCATAATGATAAGCAGGATTTTTCAGGGTCTCACTTTTATATCTCCAGCTGTTTGAACCTTGAGGCTGATACCTGATGATGCACTAAATAAACACAGTAATCTGCCAGTGCAAGGTTGAAGAGTTATAACAGTTTCACTCCTAAGGATGTTTTCTACACTAACAGTCCATAGGATTCCCAAAAGTAGCATTTGGGGCATGTTATAAACTGCACAGCTGTATCAGAAGAACAAGGTTTTATGTATACCCAGAGAAAGTTTCTTTCTGAGTGACCTCAATGCTCTTAAATTGTTTAAATAAGTATAAATGTAATAAAAAGAAATAAAGAATTAAAAAAAAAAGCAACCACCATTTTGAATTTGGATTTTTCTTCACTAAAATTTTATTTTCTTGAAATCCCAGCCTGAGTTTTGATCTGGATAAACAAAACCTGGAAAATTACTGTGCTTATGTCACTGCAATTGAAGATCCTGAGATCTGCACATGCTTTGTACTTGCCAAGGTTGAGATCCTTCATTTGGTGAAACTGTATGATGAAGGGGTTGGGGGGGGTGGGGGGTGGGTTGCAATCGTTGGAAACAACATATAACAAGACAAGATAACATCAAACAACACAGTACCTTTCATTGCATGCTTTAGAGAGTGAGAATGTTTGGTTATAGATCTGAATAGTAAATAGTAGCTGGGAACATAAAAAGGATGCTTACAAGCTGAAAATACACATTAAGGAACTCGACTATACTAAAACCAACACTCTTGTTTATGTAGCCATTCGTGGATAACTGTGTAGCAAAATTAAAAGCCATGTCTAACCTTTATGGTTTCAAAGGAAGTGTTCTGCAAAACTGCCATAGTTTGAACTGATTTCCTAAAACAGCAACTTAGCAGATGTGAGCCTGTTTCATTTAGTGGAAAGCAAGTTCTGAAATCTGGAAATTGACAGTACAATTCACAGTCAGAACCAATATCAAGATGATAGTTTTAGCAAATACATATCTTACAGCAGGATACCTTACAGTTGCGAACTACCATACTTGTTTAAAAGATTCTCCTCATAAATCTCTAATTCACTGTAGTGAATCTGGCAGTGTGCATTAATTTGGACAATGTAGGTAATGGTATTACAGAAATAGAAGCAGAATATTCCAGAGTCTGGTAGAAAATGAAAAAAAATAGAGTGTGATTAATACAGCCCAGAGTCTACTCCGTCAGGCATCAGTGAATAGCAGTTATTGAAGTCAGTGGTTCTGCAAAAGAAAAATAATTACCTGAGCAAAAAATTCCAGTTAAATGGTTTAGGTTTTGGGTTGTTTTTAGTTCTAGAATTTTAAACAGACTGTGAGAGGACAAAGACTGGAGGTATAGTATGCAAACACAAGTGGTACATCTAGCCTTCACTGAAGACACTGAAAGTCCTTCAGTCATTGCAATGACTTTGTATCATATCTATTTCAAGACTATTTAACAGTACTATTAAGCCAATGTTTAATATTAATATTAATGCCTTTTTTCCCCTTTTTTCCCTAGAACTCCATAAAGAGCCCAGCCTTAGAAGAGTCTTCTAATGGGCTTGATCTTCCCTATTAAACATTTCATGCTATTCAGCTTTTTCTTTTCTCTTTCCTTTTACAGGCAGGCCAGATCTGGCAGATAGCTGATATGAGGACTTTGCTGACTTCAGAAAGCTGACAGAAACCAGCAGACTTCAGTGAAATATCCCTCCAAGCACAGAGACTTTTGGTAGCTTTAAAGTAACCTGTTGTTCATCTGCAAAGACATGGCTACTGGTTCTTTCAACACAGATGGAGGAAGACAGCAAACATTGTAACCCTGGCTAATAAGACTGTGTTTTGCTTATCAAAAGTAGGAGGTTGGCCATTATAACAGGTTTATTTTATGCTTAGCCTCCAGGACTTTAACTCTGGCCGGAACACTGGACATAAATAGAAGCCAATTTTAATGACCTGAGATTTTGTTACCTGTGCGTTATTATTGTTATCAGTTCTTAAACACTTTGGTACTTTAAATTAGAAATGGGTTCGTGGACTAAAATGTGGCCCACAGATTGGGCTCTTCTCATGAAATCATGGCTTATCTTTTCCCTGGGGCTCTACATACAGGTCTCCAAAACTTTGGCCTGCCCTAAAGTGTGCCGCTGTGACCGAAACTTTGTCTACTGTAATGAACGAAGCTTGACCTCAGTGCCTCTTGGGATACCGGAGGGTGTAACCGTCCTCTACCTCCATAATAACCAAATTAATAATGCTGGATTTCCTGCAGAGTTGCACAATGTCCAGTCTGTGCACACAGTCTACCTGTATGGCAATCAATTGGATGAATTCCCCATGAACCTGCCCAAGAATGTCAGGGTTCTCCACCTGCAGGAAAACAACATTCAGACCATTTCACGTGCTGCTCTTGCTCAGCTTTTGAAGCTGGAAGAACTGCACCTGGATGACAACTCCATCTCCACTGTTGGCGTTGAGGATGGGGCGTTCCAGGAAGCCATCAGCCTCAAGCTTCTGTTCTTGTCCAAGAATCACTTAAGCAGTGTTCCAGTTGGCCTTCCGCTGGACTTACAAGAACTTCGTGTAGACGAAAACCGAATTGCTGTCATTTCAGACCTGGCCTTCCAGAATCTTACAAGTCTGGAGCGTCTGATCGTGGATGGCAATCTCCTTACTAATAAAGGCATAGCTGAAGGCACCTTTAGCCACCTCTCCAAGCTCAAGGAATTCTCAATAGTTCGGAATTCACTGACTTACCCTCCTCCTGATCTTCCAGGTACACACCTGCTAAGACTTTACTTGCAGGACAACCAGATAACCCATATACCACTTACAGCCTTTTCAAACCTCCACAAACTGGAACGTCTTGATATTTCCAACAATCAGCTTCGGATGTTGGCAAAGGGAGTATTTGATAATCTCCATAACCTGAGACAACTCACTGTAAGGAATAATCCCTGGTTATGTGACTGCAGCATTAAGTGGGTCACTGAATGGCTCAAATTAATTCCTGCTTCTATCAATGTACGGGGTTTTATGTGCCAGGGACCAGAGCAGGTCCGAGGTATGGCAGTCAGGGAGCTCAATATGAATATGCTGTCATGCCCCACCACCACCCCTGGGCTGCCACCTAGCATCACCCCAGTCCCAGCTACAACCATGCCAACTACATTAGCTCCCAGCTCATCATTTTCTCCCTCAAGTAGTAAATACAATCCTCTCACTCCCATCATAGCCACACTCCCCACTGTGCCTGACAGGGAGGATGGACAAAGGGTGACACCTCCTTTGTCTGAATGGATTCAGCTCTCCATCCATTTTGTGAATGACACTTGCATCCAAGTCAACTGGATGTCACTTTTTACCGTGATGGCATATAAACTCACATGGGTTAAAATGGGCCATAGTCTGGTAGGAGGAATTGTTCATGAGCGAATAATTAGTGGTGAGAAGCAGCAATCAAGCTTGGTAAATCTGGAGCCCAAATCCACTTACCGGATTTGTTTGGTTCCACTGGATACTTATAACAATTACCGAACTGGAGAAGACACTGTCTGTTCAGAAGCCACAACCAAGGCTTCCTTTTTGAATGGCAGCAACATCCCTTCCAGCCATGAGCAGACAACTTCTCAGAACCTAGGCTCCCCATTTCTGCTGGCAGGGTTGATTGGGGGTGCAGTGATATTTGTCCTCGTGGTCTTGCTCAGCATTTTTTGCTGGCACATGCACAAAAAGGGTCGTTACACCTCCCAGAAGTGGAAATACAACCGGGGCCGTCGGAAAGATGACTACTGTGAGGCAGGGACCAAGAAGGACAACTCCATCCTGGAGATGACGGAAACCAGCTTCCAGATTGTCTCCTTAAATAATGATCAGCTCCTTAAAGGAGATTTCAGACTGCAGCCCATTTATACCCCGAACGGGGGCATTAACTACACAGACTGCCACATCCCCAACAACATGCGATACTGCAACAGCAACGTCTCAGACCTGGAGCACTGTCATACGTGATAGTGAGGGAAGATGGGGGTCTCTAGGACAAAGAGAAAAAACTCTATAGAAAAAATAAGCCCCCCAACAACAATGGAAAAAATTACATTTGATAAATGTTACACAGATGCATTTATGCATTTGAATACTCTGTAATTTATACGGTGTACTATATAATGGGATTTAAAAAAAAAGTGCTATCTTTTCTATTTCAAGTTAATTGCAAATGGTTTTGTAACTCTTTGCTTTTTAAATCTTTAAAAAATATTGCTGAGTACTGTACAGGGTTGTACAATAAGAACCCAATGTCATGGCAAAGGAAAGAATGACTCATTCTTCAAACATTAACCACTTTGCTGTCGAAGCAGTCTGAGGGATGTTAAGTTTCTAGGTGTCCCGGAATACAGGAAAATAAGTGCATATTAAAACAGGGTCACTAGGAACAGACAAAAGCAATTCAGAGAAAATGGGTACAGCCCTTCTGAACTGAACTCAGCAGTTGCTGTTGAGCTTCAAACAGTTGGAAATACACCCATTCCTCTTTGTTAGTTCTGCATTTCTCACCTCCAACTGAAAGCTGGAGTTCCGAGTGCTGCCAAACAGGCTTCTTTCTTGTTTGATTAGTTTTCTTTCAATCTGCTTGGCATAGGAAACATGGAAAGAGCTCAGTGTCAAACTCAAAGTGACCTTGATTCCTATTTGCAAAAGTTGCTCTGGAAATGTCCCCAGTACTAGATGTTTTATCTTAGAAAATGTTCATCATTTTCATTGGGATTAAGAAGCTTTAGGCGTTCTCTGACCCTTCTCAGTGGGAGGTGAAGGTTATGTAACAGTATGTAACACAGAGCTGTCATTAAGTTGCACCTCTTAATAGAGCAGCATTTGTTGACGCAGCATGTTCAGGTAAAGCCGGAATGAGGGAAATTCTGAGTGCTCCCAGCTCTGCAGCATTCATGTACGTGTTCATGTAATTCAAAATCTAAAAGTGCATATTGCTGAAAAGATGGTGCAAAATATAATGACAATGGAAAGGTTTTGCTATTAATTTGTATGGTTCAAGCTTTGTTTGACTTAGGGGTCTTGAGTTATGTTCAATATGGAGAAATAAGAAAAAAAAAGACAAAAAGAGAAAACAAACAAGAAATATATTGGAAAAATTTATGTAGTACTGGAAAGACCTCCAGGGCTGTTATGAACTGAAATATGTTCAATGGGGAAAATCATGTATCAGTCCTGGTGGGGTTTGTTTGTTTGTTTTGCTTTTTTTCCTTCCCAATTAAAGTATACAGAGATTGACATTAGCTAAGCATTTGATTGACTGACAAATTTTGAGAACACAGGTACACAGTGTCCCTCTGAATTACCCCTTTTTTTACCTTAGGCATTTTCGAGTTTTCCGTAATGATTTCTCCTTCACAAGCAGTAGGTGGGTTTGGAATTTGCTTTTTTATACCCTCAGATTCTTTAGCTGCAATACCTTCTCAGTCCTGGAGCTTTACATGCACTATGCAAAACATCATGCTTGTATTAAAGACATAATGCAGCTCTCAAAATTATGTAATGTTTCGGCCACTCTGCTAACTCAATGACTGCCAAGAACTGTGGCGTTCTTGCCAGCTCAGTGGTGGAATCTAATTCTTTGGGGGTTTTTCAGTTTGCTTTTTAATGTAGCTAATTTTCTTCTGAGTTTGGGGATAAGCTAAATCATATCACATTGGGGAAAAAGAACAAGATAAAGACAAAACTTCCCTGAGGTAGTAGGGAACCAAAGAGAGAACTTTTTACAGTGATCACCCAGAGATAGACAGAAAGTTTCTGTATGTGGATTGGAAGTAAAGGCTGAAGCACTTTCACAATGGAATGCTTAGACTTTTCGCTTTATGAAGCTCCTGATGCTGGAAGAGAGGGTTTTAAACCTTTCCTTCACTCATTTCATTCAAGCCATTCTTGAAATTCAGCAGTCTATAAGTATGTATTTTCTGCAATTCAGATCACATGATAACACTAATTTTCTGCAATGACAAAATGAATGCAGTTATGATTGATGGCAAAGTGCGACCATTTTGTAAGGAACCACAGCCTCCCACCACCACCTTTTAAAATCACATTTTGAAATTCCACTCTATATTCTATACATTTGCTATTTTCTCCAGCTATAGCAGGTATTCTAAGCAACCTGTGTGGCTACTGTGATAGTTAAGTCACGAAAATTTTGCTGATTAAAAGTTTGCCATATGGTTTTAAATGGCATAATTCTAGGTAGAAATGTCTATGCAAAGTGATGCAAAGTCTATTCTGTTATTCTGTTTACTGAAAGTCATGATAAGGTGGATACTTTTGGGCTTCGGTTTTTGGTTTTGGTGGGTTTTTGTTGTTTTTTTAGTTGTTTTGTTTTGTTCAAAATATTTTAGGTGCCACAGCTCAAACGACAAGCAGCAAATAGTTGTGCTTCTGCAAGCTTCTGTTGCATGCTGCAGTTTGCTTGAAGTTAAGCAGAGGCAGAGATTCCCATTGGGTGTGGACAAAGTATTTAATTTCAGTGAAATAACTGGTTATACATTCAGTTTCAAAAGTCCTCCTTTGAAAGTATATGCTCACTAGTATTTTGTACTTCAATGACTGATGCAGGAGGAATTTTCTGTTCTAGACCTCAGCATACCATAGGCACCTTATTTGTAGCAATTGACTTAATCAGGGAGTTTGTCCTGTACTGCAGGTGAATGATCCACAAGCCCAACCTGATGACAACAAATCTGGTTACTTATTAAATAGGGTGAAAACAGAAGGCATTCCAAACTGTTCATTTTGATCTTGAATGATGAAACATATATATGTATTTGTATACACATATATATGTAGACTATTACCTAGATCAAAAATCACAATGATATTAAAAAATAACATACTTTATACTTCTTTTCAGTGTGAAGAAAAATATATCTGCTTGTATGGGATACTGAGAAAAGTTTCTTTGCTGTAAAGACTCTTCTGAAAAAAACATAGCAAGCCCCTTATAGCAAAATTTATGAATAGAGCTAGGAATATTATCTAAAAAAATTCAGAGTTGCAGTCAACTGAAAGGTCATATGTGTCATTTGAAGAATGTTTCTCCCAATTCCGATTGTTCCTTAGCTGCAAAACAGTTAATGTATTTCAACATACAACAGAATTTATGACTTCTCAAAGTGCAAGTCACACAAACATCTGAGTTTTCACTTCAGGTCCCACCTAGATAAGCACTTAATGAGCAAATTTCACCAGGCAAAGTATTTAGAAAAAGTCAGACAATGGACAACGATCTTTTGGCAATGTAAAGTTAAAGATCAGTAGTTTTTCCCTTGGACTTTGTAAAAATTGGGTGATCTTCACTTAGGAAAAATATCTGACCACATAAAATCACTAAAGGCTATAAAGCAGAAGTGCCAAATATGTGCATATACAAATCACCCAAAATGTTCACTTTTAAGTCCTGATTTTATCAAATTCATTGGATCTGGCATCAAATTATTTATTTTCAGACAAAATCTCACCCATCTTCCATTGTATATTGCTAATAGTTGACACAGATGTGCAGAAAGACTGGTGAGTAGAATAAAATAAGAGTTTAAGTGAAATTTTGTCAAAGTATCACGACACTGCTGTTCCCAGTACTTGGGTTCCTTCTGAAGACATATTTATTTACAAACAGTTCCTTATTTTCATGGATTCTGTCACTTTAACAGGTGTTCCTTGCATGTGGCTTGCTGGCAGAAACAAACACCTGATTAATGCATGGACTTTGTGTTAACAGGTTCTTATTGGAACATTATTACTGAATTTCTTTATAAGAATATTTAGGGAATAACCCACTTTGAACTGAAAAGATACTAGCAGTTCTCCCTGTAAGCCAATAAAGGACTACAGTGAATATCGTGTAAAAGAAAAATAAGTAGCATACGCTATTTGCTACCAGAGTAGTTCAACTATATTTTTCTCTGAATCATTTTCTTTTTTCATAAGAGCAAGTTTCTCCCTCTGAAAAATTTATTGATTTCAGTTTTACAAACAAAAAAACTTCATGCATATTGATATTGTTGTTTTGAGGGTCTACATAAGGCACTTTATTAATGGTATTGAAGTGAAAGTTCAGTCTCAGCTTTTGACAGTAAAGTGGTTAATTCCCATTGAATTCTACATTTATAGTACTTCTTCACCTTAAATTTAACATGAAGGTATTAAAGTTTTTTGTTTAGAACACGAGAATAATGGTTTTACACGTGACTTATCTTTACAGCTCAGTGGAAAAACAAAACAGAAGTGAGTGCCAAAACCAAAAGTTACTGGCTCTGAACCTCATCAAATCCTGCCTGATGCTCTCTTCTAAACACAGAGATAATCCTAGGAAGCTGATGATCACACCTTCCCTGAACTCTATTGAACAGGGCACTTTGTATCCCAGATGATACTACAGGCAATATTGAAGCATTTGGCATTAAACCTTTGTACAGCAGAGAATATTTTGCTCTTTAAAAGGATGCTGGCTAGTAGTCCATATGGAAAACTAGCACAGAAGAGATCTGGCAACCGTTTATTACACTGGGGCTCTGTGGAAATGTGCCTCATGAGAGCTGAATTCTGATCCTCTCAGAAACAGATAAACTACTAAACAAATTGTTATCATGAGTTGGTCCCAAATATCTGAAGGTGATCTTTCATAAAATTGATTTTAACAGAGATATGCACACTTGATTCTGTTCTGTGTTTGGTATACTTTCTATCTTTAACATGGAAAAGTAGATGGTTTGAAGTCTGCGTTATCTGTTTTCTGCAATCTGCCATGTTGCACGCATTGTTAACTTCAAAACCTCACTATACACTATATTTTATCTTGTTGACATATTCAGTAAAGAGTTATTTAAAAAAATACAACAATCTTGCTGTATTTATATGAGCAAGTTAATTCAAATAAGGATGTGGGTATCTGAAAGGGACAAATAATATCGATCTTTTGTGCTTTCATTCATGGAGATACTTTCAGATGTTCTACTGTCTTTTCTATCCTCTCTTCAGTTTCTAAAAGACAACTATCATCTGTCTTTCAAAGAGTTAAATAATTTGTTACCTCAGATTCTCAGATTTAATCTTATCTTTAAAAGGTTCTCTTTCTGATATGCATATAGAAAAGCAATGTAAAATGAGAACAGACTGTACTCCAGTGTTTGCAATTAATAGGTACACTTTAGGAGCTACACATGTCTATAACAAATATATATATATGTGGAAGCTGTGACTCATTATATGCATAGCCATTTGATAAATGCGTTTGACATTCATCCATGACAATCATTAATCTGTCTTTTAACTATTATGAACTATTTGATCTGTTTCCTTGACATGAAATATGATTTTTTTTTAAATCTAATTCTCCCTTCAAAATTGTTCTTGAATTTTCAGAATGCACAACATTCATACATAAGCTTTAATAAATTTTGTATAAAGCAAATCTTATAGATAACATATATGGTAATATATGCTATATATAAAGAGATGGTTTAGCTACTTAGAAATGGAAATTAGCCCTCTTCTACTTCCATATACAAGAACTAATTTTTGATTTACCAGAAAGTGAGATATTCAGTGTTGCAAGCTATGTTATTTCAAAGCTTAGAAATTTAATATTGCTGAGTGTCACAGTTCCTTAACCCCTGAGTATCATGTGAAACTACCACGGGCTGGTGTGAAATACATCCACACTTAGTCCTGCCTCTTTTCCCCTGGAATATGCCTCCCCTCATTTGATGTTTCCACTGAAGCACATTAGACCCTGGTCACTAAACCTGCTTGCCTTACCACAGGAAGGTAGACAATAGAGATAATGAAACAACAGACTCTTGCCATCAGTTATGTATTTCTGACAATGAGGGAATTATCATTTTCAATTGACAATATATTCTGCCAAAAAAAAGAGTTGACAACTTCTGATTTCATCAGGTAATCTTTTAATAACCCAAAATTATTTATTGTAGTAAAGACAATTTTTTTTTCATACTTCTAAGTTCAGTTATCTGGAGTTGTTCATACACGTGCAATTGTATACAAATTTCTTGTGTATAGAGGATTTAGCTACAAGACTCTCCCAAAGAAAGCACATGGAGGAGTATTTTTCATTATTTTTCAGTCAAAAGTTTTAATATTCCACTTCAAAAAGATTTCTTCCATTGAAGAAGAGTTACAGTAGCACATGGAGAAACTGAATTCTGCCATTAAAGTATGCAACAAGTATTTTGATTCTACCTGAAATGTCACTGTCAGCAAAGGCTGAAACTAAAAATTGCTAAAATACTTCCATTACACAGAGAGAGACTTGGTGAATTTTTTAGCAATAATTTTCATTCCTAAAACAAATTAGCGCATTTTTATGGTGAAATCCTGATGCCACTGATTTCAACTATAATCACAATAATATATAACAGAACAATTATTAAAGGCATGCCATATGACACATTGTATAACATGTCACACTGTGTATCCCCAAATGAAATACACCAACTGAATAAGGCAGTAGGCCTACATCTCTCTTATGAAAAGCTGGGAAAACTGTGAAATAAACTGTGCAGAAAATGAAGGGGGAGATAAGAATGTACTGAGCAACACTGGCCAATGGAAGATAAGGACATTTAAAGCCACAAATGGGACAGTGAACAAAGCAAGAACATTATTTTTTCACATAAACATATACTTTTTTGCTTATAACACCATATTATGGCTAAATTGTGACTGAAAAAGGCATGTATGAATATTGAGAAAGAAAAAAGAAAAGAAGAAAGAAAGGAAGAGGGAGTGTTGGTTTGACTAGAAAGTCAAAAAATTTAAATGGCAGTCTTATAATCCTGACCTCATATATTTTCACGAACTGCTTTGGGCATTCACAGATCCAATACATAATTCATTGCTCTCTGAGTTACAATGCAAATGTTAGGAATTTCTCCCCATTTAAGAAACATGTTAAGAAAATTTGAGAGTTGATGTGAAGTCAAGGTCTGCAGTGTATACTGATGTGAACAACGTAATTTATTCAAGCAGGGTATTAGCATGTGTTTGTGAGGACTGCAGAAGCAAGGCAGGCACATTATTTAATTTTTGAGAAAACACTACACCCAACAAAAAGCATGTGTGAGTTATTAAGAGTAGATGGCTTAGAAAAATAAACAAGTAGAAACCTGAGTAAGGGGAGATACTCCACATTATTATAGTTATTTTAATAATATACAGTTAAGTACTTCAGGCAATTAAAAAAGGGTTCACAAAAGTATTGAAGCTTTTCATATTTCCCGTCCCTAGGGAGCATATATTCTATTTCCAGTTCACAAGGAATGAGTTTAGACATCTTTTGACTTACATCTTTATTGGAGGTTAGTTTTGAAGCCAGTGTTTCTTTTTTATTAATTGGTCATGATGTTTATTTGAAGTCTGTGCATGCACTGATTTATTTTATCAGCTATGAAGAGTTTGAGGAATAGTCTACCTTATGAGTAGTACTTGCTTTCATGAGAAACATTCAGCAAGTATATGTCTAGAGCTTTCTGATTTTGTTTCTGATTTTCTTTTTATAATTTAGCTTTAAAGAATGGTGCAAGTTTGAAGTAGAGCAAACTTTATTTTCTGCTGTAATTAAAGCAGGGGTAAGACTGTATATTCTTTCTAACAGAAGACAAAATTTAAGAATACCAAGTTAAGAAAAATTATCTTAAAGAATTTTGATATCAATTTTCAGTGGAATTAATTATTTTTCAATATTTAGTTACAATATTCACGCTGAGAATTTGAGCTAGAAACACTGAGTAAACTCAGGTGTGTGGTTATAGGAACTTTGGGTTCATAGGTTCAGTTTTACAGATTATTATTAGTAGCTGCACTAAGAGAAGGGAAGTGAGGTTTCTTCTTCCTTACTCAAGTATCAGATTCCTTTTGTAGTGATTGAGGAGGAAAGATAGCTACTTCACAAAGATCTCCATCAAGAAGCAAGGTGGCCAGAACAGAAGGAAAATACCTGCAATCATGGCATTTCTCTTTGATGACTACAGAATGTGGCAGAAGTAGAGCTGAATCCTGTTATGAGGGATGCAGCAAATTACAGGTGTTCTGCATCATTATACAGGACCTTTGGTTTGTCCAGGACCCTCCTAAGGTGCCTTCACTGAGATTCATGCTCTTGGAGGGCTTGTGTCAAAAGGCAAAATCCATGCCCATAAAAGCAAGGAAGAATCTGGGTTTTACTTTGTTTTGGGGGTCTTTAATTACTCTTTTGTGTAAGTTCTAGAGTGCCAGCTACACCACAACATTCAAGAAGGAGTGTGCAACGAGGCAGGTTTGAAAGGTCACATTTTTGATGACTCTTCTCTTATCAATGCAAATATTAGTAAGGTCCTGGCAGGCAAGATTCCAGTCCACAGCAGATGTGATCATTGTGTTAGCTGTCAGATCAGACACTACTTTCAGTTTAGATGTCTATTACTTTTCTCCCTTATTTCTTGTCACACTAATTTTTTTTTCTTAATACCTGAATCTAAGCAGTTTTTACCATTGCTTATTTGTAGCAACACAAGGAAAAGGTTTCTACAAAACCATTATACCTGCAAACTCTGATGATCACCCAGCAAAGTTAAGCTACAGAAATGTTGCCAATACAGTGAACCATTTGTCATGAAATAATGATCTTCTACTGTGATATCAATCCAGTTTATATCCAGACTATGAAAAATCCAGAGGCAGCAATCTCACCATTTCTGTTGCTTTTACCTCGTTTCTTCTGTTGCATCAACCTTCTCTAGCAAGACTGGTTTAGAGGAAAAATTGCTGCTTGATGCCTCATACGGTTATCTGATTTATAGGTGTTTACATTTAAGATTAAAACCAGAAAAACAATACTCTTTTCTGACTGCCTGCCTTTTTGGGCTGCTCTAGTAGTAACTTACTCTATACCTGTCCTCTATTGGTTTCTCACTATTTTACACACACATGACACACACACACATAAACATATGCACAATCGCACTGTATTTATACATTTTTTTATGTTTATGTATATTCAAAAATTCAAATATACAAATATATAGACATATGGTGTGCATCTCTGCAGTATAAATATGGATTGGTTGATGTTGAGCCCATTACGGATCTTTTGCTCTGGATTTTTGCATCAATTCAGTTCCACCTTAGCTTGTTCAAGAAAGTAAAGATGCAGAATAGCGTGATTTTGTTGAAGAACTGTAATGTCAGTATTGGTAAGAGTGTGTTTTCAATACTGTATGTGCTTTGACAGCCTATGCACTAAAACCTGAAAATTACAGAGGAGATTATCACTGCTGCTGGAAGTGGATAGTGTGCACCCTTTGGAATACACTTCAGAATGCGCAAAGCACATCTGAGGAATCAGTTTATAGCAGGACTGTTCTGGGTAGTCACTAAATAAAGTGTAGACAGAGGTGAATGTGGAAGGCAGTATGAAACTGAAACACAGGATGAACAAGAAAGGAAAAATTCAGATGTTTCTACATCATTAGCATTACAGTTGACTTTCTATGTATTTTTTTTCTCTGTGGTCTATATTTCTTTCCCTGCATTAGACAGTTTTTCCTTGTCAAAGGAGCTGTCTTTTAACTCACTCTTCAGCTTCATGAAGAACCAGATTTTTTATACAGGATTTTTGTGAAAAGCCAAAAATAAGCACTTCTGTCATACATAAGTGACTGCATTTGTGTGTAGCAGCCCAAATGGACAGAGTTCATTGCCACTCACCCTCCTCAAGTCATTAATCTAACTGTTTGAAAAAGATCTTTCTGAGATGAGCCACACGGCCAGTGTGCTATTCCAGGAAAAATTTAGAAATTTGCTGTGTAACATTCTTTCAGTGTTTTACTTTGGAGTAATAGTAAATGAACTGATACAAGTAGTGAAGTTCCTTCTAGTTTGTGGAGTTCCACTAACAGACTACTCTGAACTTCAAAGCTGTTTTAGTATTTGGAGCAGGGGTGGAGACAGAGAGATAGATTTGAAAGACAGAAATTCTGCCAATAAAAATGTCTCCTAAATAAATATGGACCAAAATATAAGAATTCTATCCAGACCTAGCGTACCAAACAATTGTGGTAAATATAAAGAAGCAAAACTTTCTTCTATTTTTTTCTCCATTTGTGGGATTCAATTAGGGTTGCTGCTTATTTTAAGTGACTAAATTAGTACACCATTAGAAAATTTTTCACTGGGTTGAAAAAAATTCTCTGTTTCATACATTTTCCATTGATTTATTTTTTTAAAATTTGAATTTTCTTTTTCCATTTTCTTCCCAAAGAAACTAGTGTCTGCTATGTTGCAGTGAATTCGGAAAGCTGCATGTTTGTCAGTTAAAACAAAACATCACAGTAGACATTCCCCCACCTTGCTATAAAAGATAAATTGTTTAGAGAAACCTTTCTTTGAGCCCTAATACTCCAGCAAACAGTTGGATCAGGAGAAAAAATTTAACAGTTTGAAAGACTGAAGTTAATTTGAAGTAGTAAAGAAAATCATGGTCAGATGAATGCTTTCTCTGCGTTAATTCTAAAAGATGACATGTACTCATTTGAATTTAGATTTAGACAGCTGATGAAGGATTGGTGAAATAACTATAGCAAATAAAAAAGTTATGAGTAAAACACTAACAGCATTAGTTTAGTGCAGAGTATGATATGCCTGAAATAACATGAATTTCCTCAAGTTAGAATTTACTGCTTGCTGTAAAATGCAGCTGTATTTTCTAATGAACACTATGACCTTCAAGACTTTATGATCAGGATATTTCTCATAATTATTCAAAAATTGTGTTTCAGAAGCCATCCTTCAGAACGATCTTTTAGGCATGCTAAATGCTCTGGTGTTTTAACTACTTCCAGCCCTGACTTTGGAATTTCAATTTGTTTGCAGGTTTTTTCCTTTTCTTTTTCCTGCCTGACTGCCCAGGCTGGAGCCAATCATGTGAAGTTTATGCCATATTTTTCCATGTGCACGTTTTTCTCAGGGCAGCTGGAAAAGAGGGAAGAGGCGAATTAGGACAGATCCCTTCAGTCCTCTGATGGTGACCCACAAGCAGTTTGCCACGCAGTGTCCCCTGCACAGCTGCCACAGAGCCCTCAGCAGGTGCTGCCTAGGGGGAGGGTGACAATGGTGTGGTGGACAATGGTCATGCCTGTCACCTCTTCTCAGCATCACACTACCTGCCATGTGTTTCTGCAACATTCAGTGTAACACAGGTGCATCAGCAAATGGATCCCTGCTGAATGACCTCCAGTGTGTTTGAGCCTGTTGAACAATAGGAATGACATGGAGGGTACTGGAATCTTCTCTATGAGCCTTAGATCCACAATTTCCAGTTTCTTTTCACCAGCTACATGCGCTACATCCTTGAAAAAGTGTTAGCACCATAAATTAAACTGACAAAAGCGAAAGCTTTGGTAATTTATGGCAAATTCAAAGTTTATGCTAAAGGCTCCAGTTTTGCAAATTACATAAGAACTTATATTAATATTTTTAATAGGATATCCACATCCTTAAAGAGTGCTTGGATGCGTCTCTTTATAAAAAAGATTAACAAAATGTAAATTGCATAGGAATTCAAAAAGACTGGAATAATCTGTGGATCCTGTTACAATCTTCTTCAAAGGGAATTATTCTAGTAGTTTCCCATTTTGGAATGAACCCTGAAGTATATCTTTTTTAGCCAAAAAGCCTTATAAAGCTACTGTCAGATTAGAATAATTTATGTAGAAGGCCATCTAGGTCAGTTATGATTTCTTCTGTAGATCTACATTTAAATTTCTAACCTTCAGTGTCATCTAGCGCATAGAAAATAAAAATTCTGACACCAAAATGCTAATGATCCTGGGTTTGTATACTTGTTGATTCTTGGTTATAATGGGAAAAATTATACATCCTTCACTAACCTGGAGATAAGCACTGGGTAAAAGTTAGGCATTTTTCCTATTTCACAATATGCAGCTCTGCTGAAAAACAGTAGATTTACCTAGAGACATTTTAGCAGAAGATAAGAAACTGCTTTACCATTTTGAGAGTTTTCCTTAACTTAATATATGGACTCCACAGGAATCCAATAACAATATACAATGGAATTATATCATCACAATATCCACACTTCTGCTTAAAAACATGATAGGTAAAAAGTAAACAATGATTGTACATAAAGCCAGGACTTCATTATTAGCATAACAGAAAATTTAATCAGAAAGCTAGCCAACATCTAACTATAACAGAAAATATAGAAAATAAAGAGTATAAAAAAAGGATGCTACCATTACTAAAAACGCCCCAAACCAAAGTTAAAAAAAAAAAAAAGCGAAACAACCCTCAGTAACAATACAGTTAGAAATGCATCACACCTTTCCTAGCTGCTAACAGTTTTATTGTACCTTTCACTCTCCTTTGGGGTCTTTCCTCCTGTTATGGTACCACGTAGAAATCACCAGCACCCAAACTATATCACAGGGAAGACTATGATGAAATTGTTGTTTGCTTCTTTGCTTTAGGATCTTTTTTTAAAGATCTTTTGCACATTGTTTCTTCTTCATTGCTGTGCAAGTCCACAGTACAATCAAATTTCCTACACATGATGCACTTGTCATACCCCCAAACCCCATTTTTTTCAGTTCTGCATTTCTTTAACTAACTGTTGATGTTCATAGCCATGGGATCTCGGGTGCCAGGCTGTGACTCAGCTCTTATTCCACACCACTATTCCTCTACATTGCTTCCTTTCCTTCCTCTCCTCAAGGACTCCACCAACATACCAGCCCTGTAATTTTCTACATTGTTTCATTACATTAGGCTCACAAATATATCATTTTATATAGAAAAACTACTTTTTACAACTACTTTTTACAGCAGTATATGAAACTGGTCATGCCATAAGAAGACAGGCCATATTAAAACAAACATGGTTATCCATTTCTGAGAGAAAAATACTGTTACAGCTAAACTAGGTCAAAGCAAAGTTCCAGGCAGATCCAGAAAAAGTCATACGAAGCAAGCTTGACAAGCCATAATTCTGAGGCCTCATAAACTCAGTACAAATCCTGCAGCCTATTTCTAGCAATGAAAATACTGTAATACTGAGCTACAGGCTAGGACACATAGTGCACATGTTAAAAATGCTGTAATAAAGCCCCCCTACGTCCTCTGTACCCTAGTTTAGAGACTAGGACCTGCAGGATTGAAAGAAAATCTACGAAGGATTTTAAAGCATTATCTTAGCTGTAGGAGTACCTACAAAGTTGCTTAAAGAGTTTAAAAAGGCAAAACTGGCTAAAAAAGTTGGGGTTTTTTTTTGTTTTCAACTACTAGTTCTCTACAATTTAAGGATTTAATCTAAACAAAGCCTTCTGAAAAAGAACATACTGTGGGAACCCATGACAAAGTAAGAGTTTCTGCAGTGATTCTGCTACCTTAGATAGCAAAAATCTGAGGTCTTTACAAGCTGTCAATCCCACTTTAGAAGACACTATCCTTCTCAGTGTGATGGTTGGCTTCTCTAATGAGATTATTTTTCTTATAAGACTTTCCTAAAGTCTTGTTCTCATGCTTTGGCTTATTTTTCTTTTCTGAACAGATTCTGAATCTTTAACCTTACCAATATTTAAAGTAATTGATTAATTAAGTCTCATCTTGAGATATTGCTCTCTAAGTTAAAAATGTAGGGAATCGTTGCTTAATCTGAAGTGAATATATATTCCAGATCAGTCAATACTTCTCTAATTAGCATATATTTCTGTGCTTGTATGTTACATGCTGTTTGCTTGCTCATCTAAAGAGATAAGGATCAGAAATCTGGCTTAAGAGTTAAATGCATTACTAGACAGATACTAAAGGAATATCATATTCAAATTAGATGTTTTTATCTGTTGTGTAGGGCATCTTCCATACTTTTATCACTTAAATAGAATCCTTAGTAGGCTTTCTGAAATGTCCTGATTTCTTATTTTCCTGTTTTTTGAAAGGCAGTCTTTCTGTTACCTCTTTCTTGTTTGGTGAATATCTAATTATATCTTGTCTGTCTTACAGAATAATGTGTCTACTTGATGCATTTGTAAATTTTTAATAGGGTAATAGGCTTTGTTTTAATTTAATTAAAGGTTATCAGATGGTTAAAACAACTTGCCTTTACAAAAATAAAAATATTCCTCTCTTAAAGGAGGAAAACCCAGTCCCTAAAGAAAACATGATTTCAT
Organism: Drymodes brunneopygia; assembly: GCA_013400955.1. Classification (NCBI taxonomy): domain Eukaryota; kingdom Metazoa; phylum Chordata; class Aves; order Passeriformes; family Petroicidae; genus Drymodes; species Drymodes brunneopygia. The sequence goes on from VZTZ01009411.1 coordinate 116,173, forward strand.
TATTGCTACGCATTCTCAGACTTTCTGCTGTTAAATAAAACATCACTGAATAGATGGTGCTGAGATGAATAAACTTCCATAATAACTGTTTTGTTAGAGCTAATATAACTGAAGGCATATCTGTACTTCAGCTGTAAATATCCGTATATTGAATTTTGAAAAAAAAAGTTAAAGAAAAAAAACCAATATAAATTGATTGAAAAACTTACTGGTGTTGCTTACATTCCTCAAATGATCAAATGAAACAATTTGAAGTTGTTTCCAAAACAGGCATTTAATATAGCAAAAACAAACTCTTGAATATGCTTATTTGCCTCTGATCATTGCTCAGATGGATGTCCTAGGTATGTCTTTTCTCTTTTATTCTTGTATGTCACTTGTTTTTCCACCCTAGATATGATACAAAAATAGTTTATTTAAGCTGGCAGAATTCTGTTTTTAGCTAATGGAAGAATGTATTCCAGTCACATTTCTGTGCCCTTCCCATCCATCCAAATATGGCTGTAAACAGCATGAGATAACTTTGTCAATTTATCCAGGAAGGATTTTTTATGGCTTATTTTCTAAAGTTTTGATAAGTCTTAAGTATCCCTCAACCATGTTTCTGATTCTAAATGTTAGCTATTTTAGCTGGTTTGCTTTTCCTCAAGAAAAAGTCTGTTTGTTAGCAAACTTTTCCTTTTGATACTTTCATAACTTCCCTTATGCTTAGCGTTTACACTGTTTATAGGTAGGGGACGTAGTATTCCAAGAAACAGAGAAGAAGTCTGTGTCTGTATCTCTTCTTACTCCCATTTATTCCTTTTCCCCTTTGCTTTGTCACTTCTTATAATTAATTCTAATTCTGTAGAATCTTTAAGTGAACATATCACAGAATTCTTCCCCAAAATCTATCTCAATTTGCTGAAAAGCACAGGCTTCCATACTGGGTTCTCCCTCCACAATAAAATCCTTGCATTATTTACTGTGTCCCATATTCTTCTCCACTCTTCTCTCCCCTCTTTTTTCATGTCCACTTCCACTTTGTTCCTACATTTAAATCAGTGCCACCTCTAGTGTAATATCCCTGTTGTGCCTAAACAGCTTTTCTAGCTCCTTCCAAGTTATTTACCACCATTTAAATATGAGTCTGTCTGGTTGATAGGCAAAACTGCCATTGGTGACTGAGAGAAAGCAGTGATGAAGTGACATAGTGATAAGCTAGCACACAGCTGTAGACTGTCCAGCTAGTTGAGTTCTATCCACCTTTCCCTGGGAATGGGCCAGCAATTTTCACCTCGCCACCAATTTTCATGCATTTTCAAGCATCTGGCTGATTGCGGTACCTCGTATTTTATTACTTCCTTAAAAACAACCAAAAACCTTAAAACCAGACAAACAAAACAAAACAAGACAGCACAAACGGGTGTGACTGACAGTGTGACAGGCAGACATGGGATATAAAATGTTTGTGTTCTACATAAAGCAATCAAAATTGGTTAAGTGACGCTGCAAGAAAATCATCTAAGGAATTAGACTAGACCAGCTGAGTAGGGAATAACTATGATAAAAGACCAAGAAAATCAAACAAATTACATTTAGAGTTGTGTTTACAGCAGTGCCACATATTAGGAAAATCAGGGCGATTGCATAAGCCTCACTTAGGGACAGAGTCTAAAAACTTGAAAACCAGAAAGGATAAGAAGAATAAAAGGAGAATAAGAGGATATAATTCAACCAGGGCATCACTTTGTTCTTCTGTTAAAACATTAATGAATGGATGGCAATTATGAAAGTTTCTTTGCATTTAAAAATATGTCTTTGCAAAGAAATTTTATAGCCTATAATTTGGCATAAATTAAGCTAAACAGATGTGTCTCAAATAGTAAGATTTAAATGCAGATTTTAATTAATCTGTGTGTTGAGGAGCCTCTCAACAGAGGTTTGATTCGAGGCTTTATGCTAAGCCTGTTTATTATGGTATATTGTGTAATGAAGCATTGAATGCAAGCCCATTCTCTGCACTTCAGAATATGGTTACTTTTGTGTTTTCTTACTCAGTTAAACTTCAGACTTATAACAGCACTTCTAAAGAAATACAAACAACTATGTTGAACTCTTAGAATTTTTAAGTAACTAAATTGCAGTTTATATTTGCCACAGCACATTAGGAGTCTTGGAGCACCTTGATCTGGGATGGAATGGGCTGATTTGGTGAAAAATTGCCAAGTCTATAAATTAAAAAAGCTAGGAATGAAGACATCAAATATGAAACTTTAGTATAAAAATGTTAAAAAATTTAAAAATATACATTTTATCTGATTTTTTTTTCCTTTTGCTGTGGAATATTTGTTAATCAGACATATTTTCAAACCTTTTTGCACAATTTTAAATTTGAAAAAAAATTATGTTTATTACATATTTTTGCTTGGTTCTAATTTTAAAAGACATCAAAACACCAATATAGTCAGTTATGAGACTGGTGATAAAATCAAAAGAATTAAAGAGACAAACAATTTTCAGAAGAGAATACAATACTGATTTCCTGTTAAATCAGAATTCATTCCACTGAAGGAAAGCCTAGAAATGTGGAGAAAAGTAAATTCTGGACTCAAAGGACATGTATGAATTCCAGAACTTTGATGCATCTTAAATGAAATGGAATGCTGAAACTTTTAATTTACATCAATCCACAGAAATATCTAAGAAAGTTTTAAAAAAAAAATCAATCCCACAACAACTCCTTTTGATTCTGACTTTACTTCAGTGTCCTACTTTCACAGCTTTATTTTTTCCTACAGTTAAGTAAGGTGAATATCGTATTTATTTTGACCAAAAATATCTTTCCAATAAAATTCTAAAAAGACAATTAGTAACAAGAGTAAGTTCCTATGTCATGCCTCCAATATTTACTCCTCAGCATGGTTTCAAAGTCCAAAGAATTTACTTAGTCATTTATTGTTGCCTTTCATATTTTTTCCCAATCCACTGTGCCTTTTTCCTGGGGTCTAGAAAGGCATTTGGTCTGGTGGCCCAATGATTAACTCTGAATGTATCAGATGTTCTTCTAACAACCAGGTTCTAGTTTTTCAAAGACTCCATCCAGGTCTAGGTATTCTTTGTAGCTGCTTCTGTAGATGGCTGCTACCAAGATAATCATGGCATCTCTCTAGTTGGATTCTGAAACACAAATTCATCACAGACAGACAAGGAGACAATATCTCGATCTCCCAAATTGTCTACGCTGAATGCAGAATTGAACGTTTTTAGCAGAGTCTGACAATATTAACTTATCAAATGAAAATTGAGTTGATATGGGTGAATCAGTTCCAAGTTACCAGCAGATCATTTGTCTTGAAAAAAGAAAATAGAAGAAAAGTTGCCATTCTACTCAGCCATTGCCAACTCATATGGAAAATGCCTTTTCAAAATATTCTTACTGTCTCTCAAGGACTACTTAATTTTGCCTCAGTCCTTATTTATAATGTTTAAGATCCCTGACTTCATATTACTGGTTGCAACTTTATCTGATAGGATCTTCATCATGGCCTGCAATTTTATTAGAAACATTTATCTATTGATTATGCAAAATGTGCCCTTGTAGAAAGAGACACCTCCCACAGCAGAATTATGTTCTTGAAAGACCCTCATTGTTGGTGAGTATCTGACAGAAGAGGGCTTTGGGATGCCTCCTCTTTTCTACAAACCATGTTTATAACCTTTTTACATCTGTTATAGCCTTTCAAATTATTATTATGCATTTCTTGTGGTACAGCCTGACAGTGTCACTTCCTGTCATTGTAAGTAGATTCATTAACCTCTTTATTTCCTCAAAGGCTTCACTCCCAAGAATTTTGCATCTTAAAGTAGTTTTCAAGGATTATGGGTAGCACCAAGACCTCCACTTCAAAAGAATTCTTAAACACTTCTGCCTGTATCACATTTTCCAGGTCCTTTGGCCTTTGGTCATATACTATTATGTCAAATGTAATGTGCATTTTAAATCACCACATAACACTCTGAATATATGAGGTTCCTCATTTAATCTAGTGCTGCTTCACAAAAAGTATCCATTGAGATCTGAAGATTTATGTTTTATCTCTCTTTGTAGGTGTCTAAACTCATGAACCACAGAGATTCCTTAAGTACCTTGTAGTAGCCAGGAGCAAATGAGGCAATACTATGCTGCCATTGCAATCTTTTTGGTTGCATATATTTCAATTTAGCCTTAAGCACTTTTAGTGAAAATGTCTATTAAATAATTTATTTCTGGATAAAATAGGAGACAAATGTCATCATTTTATAATTCTTTAATACACCATAAAAATTGTTTTTTCCATTGCTACCTGAAAGGGCAAAGAACTTGCTTTAAGATATTAGGTAACAAATTTTCTTGCCAGGTTTAGAGACAGGGTATTTTTCTTCATCTAGCCTAATCCATAAGGACACTCATAATGATGATGGAGACGATCAAAATGCCTGCTGGACCATCTGAGAGAGTAGCTTAGTGGGACTTTCCTGGAAGCAAACATTCTTTTCAGATTTTGAGTCTGCTTACAGAAGCTGCAGCAGTGCTTATTTCACCATGCCTGCTGGGATGAAGAAGAATAACTTTTTAAATTAGTATCATAATGTGATAGCTGTAAAAGTACAGTGTGTGTCTAAGAATCTACAGGTCTATCTCTGACAAAGCCACTCATCTTTGTAGTACCTCTCTGAATAGAAACAATGACCCATTTCTATTTTATGCCTGCAATGGCACATTAAGACAAGGTCTACCTAGACTTTCTTTTCTGACACATAAAATCTTTTGGTGTTTGCTGTTGCATCACCTCCCTCCTCAAGGATACACTATGGTCTTTGATCTCCTCACCATAACTACTCTGACCTTCCAGTATTTGTGTCAGTGACTGGATTGTATTCCCTTGCTATCATTGGCTTACTGGCAGTAGCAGCTCTATCTGTGCTATCATCCACAACTTCTCTGGTTTTAGCCATTCGACATTTATGATGGAAGAGAGGTCATAATTACAGTCAGTGTACCTGCAAATAAGTAGTAATTCCCACTAGTGAGAGTCCCCCCACACTTCCTAATCAAAGATAATTTTTTTGCTTTTCGTCAGTCAATTCTTCCAGTTGTACTGTCTTAATAACACTCCCCATTCCTCATGATGTATTCCTGGACTACAAAAGCTTTTGCCTATTTTAATGTTTTATTCCACCTCACAGTCCTATATTCTACCTCTATGTCCTCAACAGACATATTATGTCTTGTTTAGCTGTCATCAAAAGCAGCCAGTTTATTCTCTCTGTGCAGCTACAGCTCTAGCTGTGACCATTCTTTTGGGTAAAGCATTCCTTAGTCACGAAGAGGATTTTTTATTTTGCAAATTCCCTGTTCTATCTTATCCTGCAGAAACATACTGGGTGAACCTTCCTCTTTTTCTCATGCCTGTTCAGTAAAGTGAGCATCTCTCCTTGACAGTACCTTCATGCTTGTGTAATAGACCAAGATTCATGTGACTGAGCAGAAAATTCCTTGGCTGCAGAACTCTTGAACAATTCCTTTGGGACCGTCAGGTTTTCGTTGTCCTGTTCATCCATATTGTGATGCAACATTACTACTGATAAATACTTCTTTCTTTCTTAATCCCCTGATATAGCCTCTTATCCATGCAGCTTAAAGAACAGATATTTTACCTTTTGAATTTCTTGCATCAATATTTAGGGAAGCTATGAACTTGATAAAAATTCAATTTCAAATCATATCTCTTGATTTAAAATATCTTTCTGTTATCTCTATGTATTTTAATGTGCACAATCTGAAGTAGATTATGATAAAAGGCAAAAAAAACCTATACCTTTAAATAAGTGATAATGTTATGGACCCTTTTAAAGGATGGGTAACAAATGAACACTACTTTATTGAATTATGCTAACATCAGGTTTTTCTGTCTGTTGCTAGTATTTAGCTGAATACCCTCTCATTCAAGACAGGTCTCTATTCCAGAGCATAATTACTTTTTGAGGGCTTCTTCCTGAACAATATTATGTTCTTTCTAAGACACACTGAACTGAGCTTGTTTGTTTTGGTTTTGTTAGTGTAAATCTTCTCCTAGGAACTCTCAAACCCATAATATTTTGGGTTTCCACAAGTGGTTCCTTCCAAATTAATTTTCTTTCCCCAAAGCTTGTTCACCTGAAAGCATACAGAGATATTTTTGACATTTTTCCTATTAAATTGCAGTGGTGCTTGGGGTTTTTTTTATTATTTGGAAATGAAAAGCCACCTGTTCTACAATTGCCTTTTACATAACTTGAATTCTTTTAGTAGTAAAGCTCTCTTCCCCATTTCCTTACTAAATGTATACTAAATGTGTAAAACATCTCCACATAAAAAGCCATAAATCTGAAACCAACCTGCAATTTGAAAAACATACCTAATTCAAGGTTACAGCTGGAAAAAATGCCTGTCATTCATTATTAGCTCTTGGCTGAGACCATGCATGATATTAATCAACACTTAGAAACGTGGTGGCTTGGAATAAAGGTTGTCCAGATGAATCTTTGAAGAATACTGTAGCAACCCTCAACAAACACTGGACTTGTGCTTACTGGTGAGAAAACAGAGATATTTTGTTGGAAATAAAAGATTTAAAACCACAGCCAAACTATTGTAAAATTATGAAGTGCTTAGATCAAAATTCCTAAACCAGGACTTTAAATGTGTGGATATAACTATTGAACCATAAAAAGTCTGGGAACTATATTCTAAGCCTTGTAATCCTTCCCTCTCTTCTATGTGAAGACATTCCAGATAGGTATCCATTCAGTGCTTTATATTTAGTGAAAAAATATCATGTTCCAGGGAATCACGTTTGGAGTATAGTTAGTGATACCCAACCTTGTCTAGCCCTTGCTGAAACTTAAATACGTTATTACTTATCTGACTAGCCCTGGACATGGACAATGAAATAACATTTATTACTTGTTTCTACATGACCCCTTTGGCTGGAAGAACTACTAGTTTTTCTAACCTCTGTCATGCCTTGACTAAGCAAGATCAGATTTTTTTCAGTCATTGCATTGCTGTTCATGCATCTAAGATCTTTTCTTTCCTGGTGAATCTGTCCAAGCAGCTTGTTTGGTTTATTTTTTTTCCTTTGGAGTGCATTACAACAAAACTACATATAATACCAAGATGCAGCCAGTGCTAAGAAAATCAGAGTTACGTTGCTCTTACAGCTGCTGCTCAAGTTTGGCATTATCTTTTTCAAAACACAGCAATGAAAAATTGATTCCTGTTCAGTTTGTGATAGCATTTTCTCCTCATGTTTTATCCATATGTTAAGTGGTCCTTGGAAGACTTCTGGTGACTCTGTGAGACACAGAATTTTATTTATTTATACTGACCTTCCCATGTACATTATATTCTCTATTAATTCTATTTATTTTTATACTTTTTTTTCCAGCATGAAAGTCAGGCATGTTGGTCCTTAGCCATGTATGTACCTAGAAGCAGTTTTTAAATTATTTGCATTTATTTCTGTGAAGTGTCTTTCAAAATTAATAAATTTTCTACAACCTTCCAGAAATTTAATTTCTGAGTCTCTGTAGGACTTGAAAGTTAATATTGCATGGCTTGGCTATTTATTAATGGTAATTTTATCTGTTTATTTTAACAACTCAGTTTGATGCTCAGGTCAAAAAAGTTCTGTGATATTTAAGAAGTTTCTGAGCTCACATGTTCTTAATCTTCTAAACTATATTCTTGTCTTTGTGTTCTGAATATGAATATGGGCATATCCCATTCTTCCACTTCACTCCTCTTTGTGTTTTGTAAGTTCACAGAATCATAGAGCGGTTTGGGTTGGAGGGGGCCTTAAAGAAGATCCAGTTCCAACTCCCCTGCTGTGGGCAGGGACACCTTCCACTAGACCAGGTCTCTCAGAGCCCCATCCAGCCTGGCCTTGAGCACCTCTGATGATGGGGCATCCACCACTTCTCTTGACAACCTGTTCCAGTGCCTCACCACCCTCACAGTAAAAAATGTTTTCCTAAAATCTAATCTTGACCTACTCTCCTTGAATTTGAACAAATTTCCCCTTGTCTTATCAATACATTCTCTTGTAAATAGTTGGGCCCCATCTTTCCTGCAAGTTTCCTTCAGGTGCTGGAAGGCCACAGTCAGGTTACCATGAAGGTTACCTCTTTTCCAAGGTGAACAATCCCAATTCCCTCAGTCTTTCCTCACAGGAGAAGTGCTCCATCCCTCTGATCAAGCTGATGACCCTTCTCTGGACTTGCTCCAACAGGTCAATATCCTTCCTGTGTTGAGGGTGCAGTATTTGAGGTGGAGTGACATGAGGACAGAGGGGCAAATTCCTCTCCCTCACCCTGCGTTGTTTTGGATGCAGCCCAGGACACAATTGGCTTTCTGAGCTGCAAGCACGCATTGCTGGATCTATTCCAGCTTCTCATTCACCAGCACACCCAAATGCTTCTTGGATTATGAACAGCAGGGCTGTTCATAATCTCATCATCCCCCATTTTATGTTGATACCAGGGGTTGCCCCAATCCAGGTGGAGCACCTTGCACTGGGTCTGGTTAAACCATGTGAGATTCCTAGGCATCCACTTCTTAAGCCTGTCTAGGTCCCTCTAAATGACATCCTGTCCTTCAGTTGTTGACGACTCTGAGCATGGAACTAGTTTTGCATCTCATGTAGAATGGTTATTATATGACTATTACATGTCCCTAATTTATTCATGAAAATTCCATGTGAGTCAAGAACTTCTCAGAAAACAAACTACACTGCTTCACATCATAGAAATGAGACTGCCTTGTTACTGTTTGTCCTTGATGGTCGAAGTTAGCCAATACTCATTGTCATGTTTTCCCCAAGTGCTTATAAATCTGATTTGCTTGATGAACTATTCAAATTAATTGAAATTAAACTGATTGTTCTATTACCCTCAAATTCTTCTCTGCCACTTTTCAGTTTCATGATATGTGGATGGAATCCATGTATGAATGACTGTGAGATTAGCTCAGTTTGTTAGAGCATGGTGCTAAAAACACCAAGGCTATGAGTTTAATCACTGTGTGGGCCATTCACCTAAGAGTTGAACTTGATGATCCTTGTGGGTCCCTTCCACCATCCAGTCTTATTTTAATATGACTGACAGCTCCTACTGCATCCATCTGATGACAAGAGGAATTTTCATTAATTTTTTTCAACATTAATGTCCTTTCATAGATACCTGAGAGTCATGGCTAGATAGATACCTGCAAGAAATGTGTATTGGAGTGGCAGTGCTGTCTCTGGAGACAAAGACCAGATGGGATGTGAGCACCCTGTGCACCTTCAACTGTCTCTTTTTAAATCTTCTAATGAGTTAATGGAATAGCTTCTTTAGGGCACTCTCTAGAAACAGGCATGGAAAATGACATTCTGTTTTTCACTCACTGCTTTGTGGAAGTAACTAAAAGGAATATTTTCAAGATTCTGAGAATTTTTTTTTCCTCCAGAACCCAGCTCTGGATTTTATTTCATAGATTCACTTGGGAGGTAAAAACAAAAGGGCAAAATTTCCCCCAGGCAGAGTATAAAAACAGACCCTCTATTTATAAGCGGTAAGGCCTTTCTAATATTTCTGTAGTCCTGGTAGATGGGGTTGTCATTCAAGCTCTCCTGATCAGAAGGGGAAAAAAGCATAGTTTTGGTGATGTGTTGTCTTATTTGTGGCAAGAACTATAAATCACGGTCTGCATTCTGGCTTTGGTTTCTGGAGCTGTTCCAAATAGGAAGTGTGCAAGCAGGCAGTTAGCTTATTTCACAGTGAAAAAAAAAATGGAAAATACCATAAGTTTCATTTGTCTGGTAAATTCTGACACTGTAAAATGTTGGGGTGAAATCCCCACCCCTTGGAAGACAATGAGGATTTCTTACAAAGAAATTTTAAGTACCAATAGGCTTCAGTAAAACTAAGATTTCATAAAGAAAACAAAATTCTGGAACTGAACTCTCTGCTAGATTCTATGAATTTATTTTGTCAATTTCAAAGGCAAGGCTGCTTTATTAAAGAATAATCTTGAAAGTAGTTTGATTTGACTTGTTCACTTTTAGTCTGAGGGAGGATTCAAGTGGATGCATCATCTGTTACCATCACTCAGTTTTACCTTCCATTACAGACACAATATCAGACAAACACGTGAGCTATGATTGCAGCATCTGAGACTGCTGTTGTATATGCAGCAGCAAACAGTAAGAAAAGATCTGAGTTTTTGTTGGTCATATTAGAACTTAAATTAAACCCCACACAGAAATTAATCCATTTGAAAATTCTGATCCATATGCCAAAGTTCTTTGAAACAGAAACCAAGATCTAATTCTGTTCTTTGAGGTACAGCAGTCTCATAAGAGATTGTATTATAACTTCCAAAAACACAGACTCCTTTCTGAGAGAGTTTTGGATTTTCCAGGGCTAGAAACAGCTTGGTGAAGTTTTGGAATCCATGGTTTGAATGTTGGCAAGTCTCACAGACATTAGGCAGGAAGTAGACTTCGTAGCTTTCTTTGAACTATACTAATTAAAACTTTATTCTTTTGTCTTAAAAAAATACAATTTTAAACACCCAGCATGATCTAAAACTTAAGCTTAATGCTTATATAGTAACAGAATTTTAATGTAGATAACTGATTGAATTTCAGAAGTTGTTTTCAAACTGTGTATTTTCATTAATAATGTATTTCCATTAAATGAAGATGCTAAACTTCCACAATGTTGGATTAAAACAATAATTGGCTAGAGCTGTGTTAGTTCTGTCTTTCATATGATTATATTGGGGGACAGTTTAGCAGATCTCTGAATTGCAGTTTGTTAATAAAAAAGGCAATGCACGTTTCGAAGAGATGTTTTTAGGATTCATTTTTGGATGAAATCCTATACAAACAGAATACAGGCCTTAGGCAAATCCAAGAAATAAAATAGGATATAAATTGGATACAAAGGCCCATATGTTGTGTACAAATCACATCTATTGTCTTCGTTTACCTTATGGCAGAGATAGCATTTATAAACCATCTTTATAGCTGAGCAGAAATAAAAACTCTGTGTTAATGGTACATTGTATCCTATCTCTCAAAAAGAGGTGAGGAGTCAGCTTTTTTCTTTAGGAAGAAATAATCACTAAAACCTACAAAACCAGGTGTGTATATTTGCCAGGTTTATTTAATTGCAACACAGTATAAACATAACTTCAGCTTCTTCTTCCCAGAGCAATGGAATCTGCTCAGCCCGAGCAATGCCATCTCTCTGGACATATCTGAGTATTAGAATTCAATTATACTGCAAATCATTAAATCAAAAAGCCAAAAAGGTAAAAAACAAATATTCCCTGAGTTTGAAAATGTCCAGACTAGATCAAAGTCTGGTGACTTGAAATCTATTTTGATGATTCAGATGAATGTTGGGTTGGGTTGGGTTGGTTGTTTTGGTTTTTTTCTTTTCTTTTCTTTAATTGCTTTAATATAACTTTTCCCTGATTGCAAAAGGCTTCCTACTTTCAGATATGCTGTTGGAATCAGAAAATTCTCCTGCTCATACATATGAGAAAATCAAATTCACCAATGCTTTTCTGGTGTTTTAATGTGATCCTATTCTCACTGTCATCCTCATTATTTAAAGTTAATCAATGTCGGTGTCATGGTGATACATTGGGGGATTATATATCTAATTTTTTTCATTAGCAGAGGCAGACATTGTGGTAAAAAAAAACATTTTACATAATAACAGTACGTTTAAAATGCTGGAACATCATCCTGTTTCTCTTACATGCTTCCTGTGTTGGTTTAGCCAAGTGATTCAAACCATTACTTTTGCATGTAATCTAGCATTAGTGTGCATAATGTATCAATGTGATAATGTTTAATGATCTTTATTATTGCCTTTGACTCAATTCCTTTTCTGTAAAATAGAGACAAGAGAGTGATATGCAGTGCAAAAATATCTACAAAGATAAATCTATTAACATCTAAATTATAACATAAAATGATTCTAGGACAAGCAGTGAATACCTTCATTACATCATCTGTCTGTGTATACCTCACTATACAAGTACTCCCACAATCTGCAGCTCACAGCATAATGCAATACTCACCCTGGAAAAGAAACTGTTCTCATTTGGATTAATGCATCTTTTTCACTGGTAGTATTGGGAAAATTCCCATCTCAATCTAAGCACACAAGTATACTGAAAAAGTAGCAGTAATGTTTATCATCTATACGCAACAGTCAGAAAATCCAGCAATGCTAGAAAGTATCTGGTTTATTTGTTTTTCTTCTTCTTCTTCCACAGTATATTATTTATATTGTGATCCATTAGTAAATATGACTGAAAAGCAGAGAAGAATATCACCTGTTTGAATTCTCTTTGCTGCAAAATTCTCTCTCCCTTTTGGAGACTGAGGGTAAGTTTATACCTTTTCATGAGCTGGAATGTCTACAGAAGTGAGGGATGTCACAGAGTACGTGACAGTTCAGCAGGGATGGAATAAAAAGGACAATCTGGGAACATCCAGAAGGAACAGAGAGGAGGAGGCTCCTGAGAGCAGTAGGGAGCAAACATGTAGCCAAGTCAAACAAAGCACAGAGCTAGAGCTGTGTGAAGTGTGCTATAGCTCAGAGGCCCTGGAAATTTCTGGGGTAAGAGAAAGGAAGGAAGAAAAATCCACTCTGCAAAAATATGTGTGTGTAGTTTTTAAATCTCTTATTTTAATCTGTCTCTCCTGTGAGTATCATATGTTCTTCACATTCTTTAACAAAAATATGCATTAGATCTTGTCAGTGGAATCCAGTGAGAGAACAAGAAGCAACTTTCATAAAGCGAAATACAAAAATAAAAAATACCTTTAAACATTTAAAAAAGAGTGTTTTTTCCTATGAGTATGGAAGAGATTGTCCAGACAGGCTGTGGAGTCTACATTCTTTGAGATAATTCAAAATCCAACTGGGCACAGACCTGAACAACCCATCCTAGGTGACTGTTTTGAACAGGGGGTTGGAGTAAGCCTACTTCAACCATTCTGTGATTCTGTCTTTGGAGAGGAGGTTTTCTGGGGAGAAAAGGGAAGTTGACATGTTTATTTCAATTAAAAATATTTTCCCCTTTATTAAAGGAAAAAGTGTGGATATATCTATGCCTAACCCCTGTCTAACTTGTGCTTCCACAACAGAAATCTAGAAGTATCTAACATCCATGAGAATGTGCTGCTGCATCAGTAGGTCCAGGTGGCTTCCACAAATTGAAATCACAGGGACACAGCAGGCAGCAAAGGCCACTAGAGGTCACACAAACTATTTAAAAGAACATGAACATGGTAGTTTATACTCCCACTGGGAACCTTTTCCTCTTCCACCTGTTCCCCCTTGTCAGTCTCGGGTCACCTTCCTTCCTGATACAAGACTCTGGTCAGGTATGTTTAGCTTGTTTTCTTTCTAAATTTGATTTTCAACTCTAGTTTAGTCATGTGGAGATGATATCACTTTATGGACAAAATTCCACTGTGATCACAGGCCATGAAAGTGTCAAACAGTGGTAAAAAATATAATGTCATGTTAGCTGAGAAATGTTTTTCTTGCATTCCAAAAATGGACTCAGTGAATGAGCAAGACAGAATATGGGAGACTGAGAGTCAGTAGCAATAGCCACAGCATTCATCTTCCCAAAACCAATTCAGCTTTACCAATCAGCTTTACAATTTCCAAAATCCATTTCACTGGGTTTTACAGCAGGAGCTGAGATGAAAGAGAAGTGAGAGGCTTTAATGGTAAGACTGCCCCATCTAAAGCTTTATAATTACTTTTGTTCTACTCTAATATCCAGTCTTCCGACTTACAAATTTGCAGTCTATTTCTCACTCTACTGTCCCTTCTTTATATTTGCTTTTTGTGTGTCACATGTATATGCAGACAGAGAAATGAGGTTTCAAATACTCTCAGATTTAGGCTGGTTTTTTATTTATTATTGTCTCACCTCCTTCCTTCTCGTCTGCTTTGCCTAGACAGGTTATGTATGGATTTTTATTTGATTCAGCATGTCAAAGTGATTCCTTCAAATAGGGCAAAAAAGCATACATGAGGAAGAAAGAAGACAGAGCACTACAGACTTGCCAAGAGTTGCAGTGTTCATTCCCTGCACTCAGTGTAGAAAACAGCAAAAAACCCTGTTTAGAAACAAATGAAGAAACAAATGGGATTATTTTAATCCCCTACTTTATTTTAGCTAGTGTTATCATTTGTCAAGAACATCCCTGATAATTAGTTCTCTGGACATTCAAGATGTTTTTGATTCCTGTTCCTTCCTAAATTCTTTTAGTCAAGTTATACCAGCTAGCCTTATGTCTGGTATGCTAAATATGGTGTTTCTCTACCTTTCTCTACCTCAGTTCAGTGGAGGGAGTGATCCAGTGTGTTGGTACTAATGATGAGGTTCATATAGGTAGTAGTGGATGAGAAAAGACTTTAGTGTTGTATGAAAATAACTGTTAAGGAATATTGCGAGTTTTTCATTAGGACAATTTTTATTTGCTCAGTTTTTAAAGAACAGGGAGAAAGAGGGCAAGCACACACAGAAAAAACAGAGAACAGTTACTATACAACACCTGGTAATCAGAAAGGGTTCAAAGTCACTTTTATGGCCTGAATAAGACTTGAACTTGAGTTTCCTGCTGCCCTTGACAAAAGCAAAAGCTCTAAATATCAGGCCCCTTATATTAGTCCCTTTCATGCTTCTCAGTTTAAGCTTCTCTTCATTGGACTTTGTAGAAGCACAGAATAATTTGGATATAAAAGTATGTGTCTCATATAATAATATCTTTTGTGTTTACAAGTGACCACAGCATAATATTTCTTTGGCTGAAGCCTCCAGTAAGAGAGCTAATGATTTATTAAAACATCTCTCCTTTAAGGCATGCTTTGTGCTGCACCACAGGAATTCCCAAAGGAAGGAGGAAGAAGCACAGGATTTAGTTTTATGCAGTAAGAAACAATGGGACATGGATTAATTTCCTTTCCCCCATAGCAAGGATCTTTTGGATATCATTACGAATAATTTGAAATTAAAATCTGAAGAATGAGCTGATTGCATGTGGAAGGTTACCAGGTGGTTTTTAGTTAAATAGTTGATTACAGAAAAAGGAGCAATATCAGTTATCAGTTGCAGATTTGTGGTTTCCTTTGTAACCAAAACAAACAGTTTATGAAAATATAGAGTGGGATAAAACTTTTTCTTTAACATAAATCACTTGATACATGAGTTCACTAGGTATGTAGTATTCAGTTTCCTGGACTTTAGAGAATGCCTTTTGTGTGCAAGTTAGAAAGATCCTATTCCCTCTCTTTCTTCTTTTTTCTATCAATTTCCCTTCCTTCCTTCCTTCCGGAATTCCTTCTGGAATTCCTTCCGGAATTCCTTCCTTCCTTCCTTCCGGAATTCCTTCCAGAATTCCTTCCCCTCCTTCTTCTCTCTATTTATTCTGCGAAACCTCCTTTTATCCCCAATATGGAAATTAATTTTTGTATCACTTTTCAGAAAAAAAAAGGAAGGAAATAATTTTGGAAAGATAGTTTGCTTATGGTAATTATTTTGTTGATCTGTTGTGGCTGTACTGAAAGATGTGCTTCAATAGCTTACCAGACATCTTAGTCTGTGCAGGCATGTGAGTTTTTGAATAGAGAGGTTTGGGGAAGTGGCCCTGCACAACCTGTGATATCAGAGTGTTTTGTGAAGCAGGTCTGTCATTTCTGTAGAGGCAGAGTGATGAGGGGATGAGTGCTATTTGTGTGAGGGATGGCTGCAGATGATCTCATTAATCTTTCATGTTATGGAAACTGGTTTCAAAGGCAGAAAAAAGTGACTCAGAACATGCAAATGGCATAAAGATCACTCTCTGGCCATTCAGGCTACAAGTAAGCATGGTATGGAGTTTGCTTAAATGTCACACTGAGCCATTATTCTGGGCTCTGAAGAGCTTTGCAACTCTACTGCAGCCTGAAAATAAGGCTCACACAAACACAAAGTAAGATGCTCTCTGCTAAGTCCAGGTGAGAAATATTATTAGTATTCTCCATTGCTACATAATACCAGGATTTCTACATTACAGGAGGATGTGGACAGATGCAATCTGACCTGACACACACCACAGGTAGAGGTTCAGGTACAGCATGACATGGACCTTTATGCATTAGTGACAACGTTCTACTGCTGAGGATCAATTATTTCTGCAAAATGCACACAGAATAACTTCAGGAATTTTCATATTATTGTTTTGTAATCCTCCTCATATGTAAATGATTAGAGCTTTAATTTTACTTTTATTCTGACCCTCTGCTTTTTTAGACCTTTACTACCTTGATATTGTCTCTCACAGTATCATTCTGGGCAAAATGTCCAGCACACAGCTGGATTGTGGTATTGTACAGTGGATGAGCAGCTGGCTCACAGGTTGGCACAAAGAGTTATAGTACATGGGGTGACATCAGGATGGCAGACACTCACTAGTGGGGTTGGGCAAGGCTCCATCCTCAGTCCAGCTCTCTTCAACATCTTCATGAACAACACAGACACAGGACTTGAATACAAAGTAAGTTTGCCCTGGACACAAAATTGGGAGGAGTTGTTGACTCCCTTGAGGGCACAGAGGTCCTGCAGAGAGACCTTGACAAATTAGAGAGATGGGCAATCACCAACAATATGGAATTCAACAAGGGCAAGTGCCAGATTCTGCACTTGAGACAGGGCAACTCTGTGTGCATAGACTGGGGAAGGAGAGGTTGGAGAGAATCACTGTGAAAAGGGACTTGGGGGTCCTGGTCAATGGCAAATTGAACATGAGCCAGCAGTGCCCTGGCAGCCAGGAGGGCCAGGTGTGTCCTGGGTGCATCAGGCACAGCCTCACAGCCAGGCAAGGGAGGGATTGTCCTGCTCTGCTCTGCACTGGGATGGCCTCACCTTGAATAATGTGTGTAGTTTTGGGCACCACATCATAAAAAAGACATTTAGCTATTAGAGAGTATCCAAAGGAGGCGTGTAGTGTCTCGGGGTTTTGTGCTCAGGGTCAGAACTCAGATCCTGGTGGACCCCTTCCAACGCAGCATAATCTATGGTTCTATGAAACCTGAAAATTAACTTGGGCTTAAGTCTAATATTTCCATATCCTCCCCTCCATCCTGTATGATTAAGGTGTTACTGGCTCAAAACACCTCTAGAGTTGGAATAACCACTTTGACCATTCAGCTTTGCTGCAGATGAAAGCTTATTTAGTGGAAACACTGACTTTTATGAAAAGCAGCAAAAGTTTCACAAAGAGTCCCATGTTCAATAAAAAACTCACTCTCTTAATAAACTATTTTAAAGCATCATCAAGGTTTCTATTAGGATTTTTCCTGACCTCTAACTAAACAACATCTCTGCAAAGATGCACATCTTCTGCTTCTCCAGGGTAGGACTTCAGTCAGATTTCACTATCTAGCTGTGTAAACAGCCCAAGTCAGCATCACTACATAAACAATCAGAGTGGTCTATGTAAATCCACTGGGAGTTCATTATTTAAAAAACTAAATCAGATGTGGATGAAGCACAGAATTTAATGGAACAGTATCTCCTCTTCATACCTACTCATATTAGTCCTCACAAAGGAGAGAGTGAGATTTGTCACAGCGTGTCAGACTTTTCTGTGCTATCCTGTTCTGGACACTTTTGGAGGTTGCTCTGAGCTTGTCATGACACGGTCACTCTGTCCCTTGCCTAAAGATGAATACATCCAGAAAGAAAAATGTTTTTCTCTGTGTTTTCAGCATGTCTCAAAATAGTTTCTGAATTTTTACCTGGCACCTGAAAAATAGAAACAGTCTCGAAGATTTATTCTCCCAAATGTCTTAAGCCCTTTTTAATCTTTTCCTGAATAATGGTCTTTGTTTGACATTTTCCAGTTGTTACATAGGATAAAACTTGTAAAGATTTGAAGTTGCCAGGGAAGATCCAGCATATTGGAGACTTTGGTGAGAATTACATTTTCTCTGTGTCACTACCACCTGAGCATTAAAAAATTGTGCTAAATAATTATTTCCTTTTTAACCCTAGCTTTACTTCCATGGAAGACTTTTAGGGTCTTTTGCTTGTCCTACAGTACCACTCCAAACCCCATAAATTAGTTGGGAATCTTTCCCCCACAGTAGAAGCTCATTTTTCCCATTCAGACAGGTATAATGTGTCTATTTATGCACAACACCACTAATGAAGAGTCTCCTATTTGTATTGTCCGGGGACCAGCCCTGCAGTGTATTTCTGATGGGTGAACAGAACAGAAAACACTTTTAAACACTTTTTATATTTTCCTTGTTCTTCCAGGCACAGTACTTACCTGCAGCCAGATAGTAGCAGTTCTTTATGTGTTCCTCTTTGGGAGGAGCACACAAAGAATCTTTTTATTCTGTTAAAGATTGTGTGAGTCTGTATGGAATGGTTATTCTCTGTAAGGAAGGAAAGCTTCCATATCTAAGATCTTTGAAACTCAAAGTAATCAGAGTAGAAAAAACCTGGGATTATCACCTGCCAGCAATCAGCCAGGAATATGTGATTTACCTAGAAATAATCCCCCTGCAAATTCTAGGAAGCAGGCAGGCTTTTTAAAATGTCTGTAGAATCACTTTTAGCTCATATTTAGTAATTGGTTTGATATCAGGTTGACTGTGTGCCTTTAATTTCATTCAATACAACCCCATTCTATGTACTTTTGAGGAGCTGCATCATTTCTGTGGGCAGATAAGAGACTGCAGATTTATGAACTGCTTTATTAACCATTGGTTGCATCTTTAATACAATACCCACCATACCCAGCAGGACTGTTGTAAGATTTCTTCAAAGCTATCTTGGCATGTCTTATTTACAGCAGGGCTTGAGAGAGCAGACTCTTCTCTAAAACATAATTCTGTTCATCTTTATGATTGATAGGCAATACTTTATTATAAATCCAATGAGGCTGTGAGCTTTAATCATAATTTTTAAAATATTGAGAAAGTATTGCCTTAAAGGAAGTGTGTAAAATCACTCTGGCTGCTACTATGAATTGTATCTCCCTGCTGATACATATACCAAATCCTGCTAACATAAAATCTTGCACACAGTGAAGCAAGCAGGGCTTCTTGCAAAGGATTATTGTTTATTTCATGGATTACTCAAGGAAAAAAATATACAGTGTGTTTAATGTTAATGTGTTTAACATTTTTTATTTCAAAATATTTTAAAGTGTTTTGAAAAGCCATTGATTTTTTTCTTCGACGTAACTAAATATCCTAAGTTACTAAGGCTTTGCTTCTATCAATCTTTACATCAAATTTACATCAACAAAACTTTGTCAATGTGAATACTTTGATTCAAATCCTTTGTGTAGAAGTCCTGTCAAAACAGAGATGGGCACTTTTATGAGAACAAATGGTTGAAAATGTGATAAACACAGGATCATCAATATATTTTGTCCCTCTAAAGATTACCAAACACTAGAAGATTGCAGTGAGAAGTTAAATTACGCTAGTATAAAATTATTGAGCAAAACTAGAGCTGTTGTAACTATATTTAACAGCCTTTAAAACACAAATAGAGGGTATATTCTTGTCTTCTGAATACATCCATTGTCTTGAGTACCACTGTATGTGCAGGTACTTGGATATTATCTGTACCTTTCCCATCATGCTGGCTGTCAGGTGGGACAATGAATATGTGAATAAACAAACTACTCAGTTGCTTACCCTTATGCAAACAGAAATCAGTCCCATTCTTCCTTTCCCAAAATACCATATGTAGTATTGTTTCTAACCTTAATAAAATAGACATACTTCTTGTACAACTAAAAAGGGGAAGTATTTTTATTCCTTAAAGTCACCCCAGCCCTTAAGCATAATTAGACAATTTTTTTTTTTTCTGAGAGGCACTGAAGATGGAACTTTATTTTAGTATATAATTTTGGTCAGAATCTGAATTTTTCCACTCTCACTGCAGAGTTGTTCATTCATGGGGTTGCTACAGGAAGTCCATTAATGTCAGCTGCTTTTCCAGCATGAAACTTTTTGCACTGAGATAACAATTGTTGGCATCTGTCTCTGCCATCAGTTACAATGCTTGAGCATCCTCAATACATGGAGCCTTTAGAGGCTGAATGGAGTACATGGGTATATATAAATGCATATAGAATTGTGCCTAGTGCTTGCTCAGGGCCTTATGATTTTCAGACATTGATCATTGTTTTCCTGCAGAGCTATGAAGTGAAAATGACGTGAATGAAATGTGAGGAAGAAAGAAATCTGCAGATAATCAAATAAAATCATAAAAACTCTGTCTCTTTCCTTCTTCCCCCATTTTTCTTATATGCACACTTAGACACATGAAGATTACTTTTTTCTTCTAATTGCATTTACAGGATTATAAAATATGTATATGCTATGAAAGCAAACTTTTTCTTTCCTTTTTTTTACTGTGGTAATAGAACCTCTAACAAAATTAATTCAGAACTTATATAAATATTTATATAAATTTATTCATGGCACTAATAATGGCTTAGCATAGCACGCTGTCAAAATTATGCTAGTGTGCTTTTTATGCTATATAGAGACGTCATATTTTTACTGAGGTGATGTTTTTTTGCAGTGTCACTGGATTTTACAGCCAAGCAGATGACCTGCAGAGAAGATTGCGTGTCCAATTAACCCCTTTTAACTCAATGCAATTACTCTTCCCATCCATTATGCTTTTGATGAAGAGCAAGCATTAACAATCACACCACGATCTAGCACAAAATTAAGACTTTAGCAGCAGTAGTGTCACAGCTTCCAGGATGTAAGAAAATCATGAGAATAAGATATTATCATACCACCCAGCACCGACTTTTTACAAAATGAAAGAAGTTATGCATCACTGGGCTGATTGTTTGGGAAAGCAAAGAGGGAATGCAAGGAAAATGAGCTTCAGTCTGTAGCTCAGGCACAGGCTAAATTGCTTGCTCTCATAAATTCTGCTATATTAAATCTAACTGCTAACTTAGATTCATGCACAGTTGGGTAAGTATTGCTTTGACCCCATCAGAACCCAGAACAGCAAATGCCCCAGGACATGACTTCTTGGACATTCTTTTTTGCCATGAGTTGAGCTGCTGAGAACAGAGTGTATTAGAAAAGCGTCCTAACAAATCCATGCCTTGTTTATTTTTCCAGCACTGTTCTCAGTTTCTGAGGATAATCCAACCAAAAGCTGACATTTATCTAGATGCAAAAAGGATTTATTAAACCCTTTTATGTAAGACAAAGTTAGAAATACACTGCTGCCACTGAAACCAGGTTGCTCCAAAAGAGTAGCAAGGAAATAGAAGTTTAGCTGGTTTTTTGACTTTGAGAGTAATTAAAGATATATGACCTAAGAATGGGAGTCCAAAAACCCTCTGTGAACCCAGGATATTTGCAAATATATTTAGTAATTTGAGAGTCTTGGGCTGAAATCTTGGGTGCTGCACAAGTGATAATAAAGAACAAGACAGAAAAGGTGACCAGCTGTAAGACATCTCCACTGTGGCCACTATTTTCAGTATACATCATGCTGAGAGGTCGGGGCCAGCAGAACCACAGCTGACACCTTGATTGTGTTGTCAGGAAATGATGCTGCAGGAAAAGCTGCAGGAAATCTACGGGAGATCTCTTTGACACAAAAGCTGATTTTTCTGAAATTTTAGAAAGACATACAGGAACCAAAGCCATTGAGGGCATATTGCTCCATAGAAGTACCAGAACATTTTTGATACTTCTCTTTCTGTCAAATCAGCTTGCCAAACCATCTTGCCCTGTAGCTGTATGATCAACAGAGCCGGCACAAAACTGCAATACTATATGCTTAGGAGGGGGGTGGAGAATAATAAATTTTCTTTCTGAAAATACTTATTCAGTATTGTATCAAACTGCATAAAGTTAAAATCTTCGAAACAAACAGAAAAACCTCACCATAGCGGTCTACAATAAACAATTTGCAAAGCAGAAATGGTTCAGCCATTGCACAACAAATAAAACAAGCAAATAAAGGCCTAAAAGCAACGTGATCTGCTTGGTGCAGAAAAGTTCTGCTTGAATCCAGAAAATTGGTATTGGCTAAGTAGAATTATGCATAAAAACACATAACCATTTGCATGACATTTTCTGGTTATTAGAAAAAGAACTCCTAGGTTTATGTAAACTGTAGTTGCCACTGGTTGCACATTCCAGGGAACATTCTTGGTAAACCACAGCTTCTGCTCAACTAGAGCAACATCGGAGAAACAGAGACTTAAAGAAAGCCACACATGGAAATGTAATATGAGCCTGGAAAATAAAGACCTACTTCACTCATCTCATACAGCTTTATAGAAAACAGCAAGAGCAGAGAAAAAAAATAAAGAGCAGGAAGCTTGGATGAAAAGCTAGCAGAAATAAAAAAATGTTGCATGTTAGTTTTTTTAAAGAAGAACAAATGCGTGGCTTTCTGGCTTGTTCAAAACCAGCTTCGGTTGACTTCGGAAGGTAGACTGCAAACTGCTGATTGAGGCTGGAATACAAGAAAAAAAACATAGTCTCAGTGAGGGAACTGGTCACAGCACCAGCCTGACAGTTTCCAAGAAGCATTTGAACAATGGCCTCAGCATATGTTGTCACTTTTTAGGGATGGTGCTGTGCAGGGCTGGGAGTTAGACTGGATGATTCTTATGGGTCCCTTCCAATTCAGCTTATACTGTGAGTCTGTGAAAGTGCATCTAGAGAAAAAGGAGAAGCATGAACAGAAGTAGTTTATTTCACAGCTGTATGGGCAACACTTACATGGAAATAGAAGTTACACTTCAAGCCTTCATATATTAATGTTTTTAGGCATATTTGAAATCTCACCTGAGTTATATTTTGTTGTAACTGTAGGAGAGGTGTAGCTTAGGATAGTCTGTGTGCAGACTTGAGTATTTGAGAGCAGTTTATTTTTGAAATGCTATTGCTAAAACCTAGTTTTTTCATCTTATCCCAAGTGGCCCACTCTTCTGTGAACAGGCAAACCAAAGCAACAGTTACATTTAGGTTTTTTTCCAAGGAAAAGGAAAAAAAATCAACCCCGGATAACTGGCAGAAGATAAAGTGTTAATTATTGATTATAATTGTTAAATACCTTTTCTTACTCATTTCCTTTATTTGATTTTTAATGTACTGAAGATGCTGTCATTCAGATAAAATAAATTTCATACCCTGCAGTTACAATACAAATAAATAAATTGATTAAAGTATTAGTAGTCAATGCATAAGTAACCAGTTAATTCAAAACTAAAATAAAATTTTAAAACTTGCATATACCTTGTCAGGTAAACTTTAATTGATCATCTCCTTTATAACTGTGTCTTAATTAGATTTTAAGAGCCTCAGGGATCATATTCATATTTTTTATAAATTTAAAGAACCTGTCCTGCATACTAAATAGACCTTCAGCATAGTATTGTCACTTGTATTAGCAAGTGACACAAGTATTAATTACCATAAAAAATGGAAGCTTTTCTTGAATTAGATTTTAGAACCTCACAAGCCTGAAAAAACCCCAGGCAAATCAAGTTAGAATCAATGACGGAAATTTGAACATTTTTACTCCCACTGAAATCAGTCTCTGCAGGCAGGAGCCTGTGTTCCTTAACAATTACCAAGATGTCTAACAATGCCTAACGATCCTCCTTTTTGTTTAGATGTCTACTTTGTTTGAGTGTTGTCCCCTGACAAAAAATATTATTCTGATAGATCAGTATCACCAGACTATTTTCAACTCTCAGCTAAGTTGGTATTCAGGGAGCCTATGGCCAGCACAAAGTTACCTTGATAGTCACAAAAATGAGACTTAGGTGTAAGAGAGATGGCAGTAAAATGAAGAGACTCCCTCTTCTTCAGTGAGCTGGATGGCAAATATATTATGCAGAGTAAAGTACAAGTCCTGTGATTGCTTCATTGTCTTGCAACTGCCCCAAGAACTGCTAGGATAACGTGCTCCAGGTTACAGTCTTGGTTTCTTTGCAGCTGCAGTTCTATTTCGTTACATAATTTGTACTTTGGCACCAGAAAAAGATTATAAATGAAGTGTTGCTTTCAAAGTTTCAGACATCAAGATTTTATTTTTTTTATTATTATTATTCTGTTTGGCAAAGGTGGCTTTAATTTGACTTTCACAAGTGCAAAAACCTGTCCCCTCAGAAGTTGGTAAAACTATTAATTTTATGGCAAAGACAACAGAGTACAGTAAAACCTTTTCACAAAGCCAGACAGCTTAACCTAATTAAATGGCTGTTTTGACAGGTGGTTTAAAGTGGAATGAATGCTATTGAGAATGGCTACAGAGTCATATACGATGAGTGTCTGTGTGTTTATGTGTGCAGGTGAAAATGTGACTGTGCAGGGGGTGACAATAGATCTGTGTTCATAAAGCATTTTTTTTTCCCAAAAGCTGCAGCTGTTCAAGATTTATAGATTTATTTCAATTAATTGTGTTAGATATATTGACTCAGGTGAATGACTACACCTGGACTATAGTAAAAGAAAGATGTTTATGGAGGTCTGTGATGTCGTACATCAAGGCATATGAGATGTACATTTTACAAGGGGAAACAAGTCTTGTAGGAAATATATAAACATTGTCATAAGGGATCTGATTTCTGGTTCTGCTCAACATCACAAAAGATCCTTTCCTCAGCAAAATGGTGCATTTGTAGTAGGAGTTAATGAGCATTCAAGTCTCCAAAAGCATGCTGAAAGAGCACTGAATCCATCAGAGTTTCAGCAGTTTGGACAGCAAGCCAGATTAGCAACCTTGATCCTACATGCAGAAGACCTCTCCTCATCCATCTCCTGCCTGTCTGAATTCCCAGCCTCTCCCTTCTGGAACTGCTACCTGTGTATGCAAGACAGGCATGAAGAGAGCTAGCCAGATGTAGTTGCAAAAACAGTGAGAGACTTAGGGCCTAAACTGCTATGTGGTCTCTCTATCCAGTTCTGTTTAATTCAGATAAAATCCTTATTATTTTACCTTTCCAAGTGAAGCCTTGTGTAATTTCATAAAGTAATTTCATACACTCTTTTTTTGTCCTCTAATGGCAAGGAAGAGATTTTGCTTTACTTCCCCCTAAGCATATTTTCAAGGAGGATTAACTGTTTCTTTAAAGTGATGATGATTCAGGCTTAGTATCAGAACAAACACACTGCAGCAAGGTAACCTGACAAAACTGTGGTTTGATTTCAGCTGAGTTCACCTATTGTGATAACAAAGGTAAAATGGTTGTACCACTCACCTGTGTCTTTGAGGATTTTGTGTGGATTTGGCACATTTTATTTGTTTGCTTGCTTTATATAGTGCTTGCAGCCCTGAGGTTGTGCAGTGGATACAGTACAATATACCTTTCTTTAAGCTTTATTTTTTAATATCTGCCTACGAAATGACTAATGATAAGTAACTATGAAGATAAGCAGACTGCTTTAGGTTCCCATTCAGTCTTCAGTACTCCAATTCTCACTCTGCTCATATATTCAGACTTCTCTATCTCATTCTGTATCAGCTGTGGCATCTATTATATCACTGAAACAGAAGAAATACTTCAACATCTAAACATCACTCTGGTAGGTCTGTTGGTTATTTATGTTTTCTTGTGTGAATGTTAAGGGATAGTTCTTCAATGTGGCCTGATGGATTTGAAGCCTGGAGAGAATTTGCACTCTCTGGGTTTGCAACTATGCACATCAATGGCCTTGGGTCCACCTTTGGTGGTCCCTCCTCACATTTCATTTAGTTTCTTTCATCCTTTCTTCATGTTTATTAGGTATTCACAAAATTTCTTCAGTTTACTCCCTCTTACAGCACACTCGAAACTATTTTGCTCTGTGATGTCTACCTACAAGAAATCTTAAAACTCATGCTGACACTATCAGTGAAAACCACCCACCATGGTAATCAATTCCATTTCAAATCTTGCCAGTCTTGAAACCTTCTTAGTCTGAATCAATCTACTGGTTGTCTCTGTGGCTGTGTCTCACTTCTGCTCTGAGATGTGCTTATCACTACAGTGTCCCAATGAGCAGATCTCTGAAGATCTCCGGGGATTGAGAGACCAATGAATTATGCTAATATGTGACTCTGTTTTGCCCATGCAAAAATGAGAAATAGAAAGATTATCCAGACAAGCATTCTGAAATGCACAGAAAAAAAAGGGTTAAGTACCCTAGGGAAAATTTTTCATCTGGTCAATTGTTAAAATCCCACTTCCACCCATCAGCCTTAATTCATATGTACAGAAATCCTACTTATGTAATATTTAATAAGTTAAACATGTTTTGCTGAATGATTTCCAAAAAAGTAAACCTAAAATACAAGAAAGCTTATCAGGGCATTTTACTTCTAGAAAAAGGTATAATAAGAGCAGTATCAGATTATCTAAAACATTTCAGTAAGTTTCAGAGACTTTACAAACCATATTAAAGCATCATGGGAAGCCAGGTTCCAGCCACTCAATCCTAGGCATTTATCAGTTCTGTCAGATAATGGGAGAACTGCAATGGTGGATATGGTTGTGAACTTTTAACCAACATCTGGGAACTATTCACTCATTTGTGAATTATATGTTATATATCTTTCAAGCTTTTATCAAATTGGTAATTAAAATGGAATAAAGTCCAACAAACTGGAGAAATATATAGAAGTCAAGCTGACTAAACACTTATGTTGTACAAATAATCAAAGGGAGACAGGAAAAAACTAGACTTATATTAAGCAAAGCATAGTAAAATTTCATAGAGGAAGCAGATTCTATATTTTAGATACTTGATTTACATGTACATATAAAGCTACCTCATTTTTATAACTATATCTGAATATTTTGCTTTTTGTCTATCTATTAATCATTTTGTTCCACCTCACACAGCCATTCGGCTTTCTTCCAAGATATTTCAGCATTTTTTCTCTGTGTGTCTCTGAAGATAAAATAATTTATGTTAAGAGGCAAAGTTTCCATGTTCTTTTCATGATAATAGGCAGCACCTATTTTTCACTCAGTGTTGTGAGACCTCTAATAATAACAGCAGAAAAAAATCCTCAGAAGACAATATGTTCAAGAATCTATGTCTTATTGTATCTTGATTGATGAAAGAGATGAACACAAACCACCAACAGGTTAAAAGACCCAGATATTCACTTTCATTATACCTGAATCCAGGAAACTGTGTTATCCACTTCAGGGACTGGAGAAAACTTTTAGTTCAAACTTGGCTGAGGTTCATGAGGAACTAATTGTCCCAAAACCAGTTTTGCTAGAGCAGACTGCCTGTTAGCTATGTACGGGTTCTTAGGAGTAATGAGTGATCAGGGGAAAGCAAAAATTAAGCCAGAAAGAACAGATAAAAAGGGAGAAAGGGCAGAATAAGGGTCTTGAGTACTTTCCAACAGGGGTACAAATCACAGTTACCAACAGGAACTGTTTTACTGCCAATGCTTGTGGAATTCACTGAACTAATCCCAAAGTATGAGAATGCTGCCAGGGAGCACTGAAGATTTTCAGTTCCTATAGACTTGAAACAATAACAGGAAAATTACAGGTCAATATAAACTTGGAACATAATGCATTTAGTGACAAATTAATGCAGAAAAAAAAGTATCTTTTTAAATGTGTAAGCTGTCTCCTGTTTTCTATGCTTTCACATTCCACTGGGAACAAAATAAGAAAGTTTTACTGCACAGGGAAAGGCTGGAATCCATTGGAATCTTGGCCTAAGTGTAAGGAAAAACAAATTTAAAATGGAGCAAGGCCAAGGCCAGAACTGCAGGTAAGAGGGCAAGAGAAAGGACATTCAAGGAGACAATACAAATGCTTGACCTTGGGCTGCGTTCAACAGGAACTGGGCTGTAATCAAACAGAAATGTCGTTTTTTTGTCTGCAATTAATTCTTAAGGCCAGAGGTACTATAGTTTTAGAACAATTCACTGGATGTGTCCCTTCAACACAATTTCAAGCATGTCCTTTCATGGTCAGTCTAAAAGAGCTCTTAAAAATTTGCCTCCATAACACATTTTCTTCAAGGTAAGTGAAGAACCATCCTACACATGCCATTTAACATGATTCTTTCTGGTTTTTATTTTATCATTGTGAAGCAGCTATGACTGCTCTAAGGTTAAGGGTCACAGGCTTGATTTTCCACAAGCCATCTTTCAGTCAGTCTGTCTTGAAACCTGGTCCAAAACAAACGTTTCTGATATTTAGCATGCCGCATCACAGCTTCAAAGAATAATAAAAGAAAAATCAAGAAAGGAATTTTCAATTGATTGCTTTTCATTAAAATAACCTACTTTTTAATTATTTTTAAAACAGAATAATCCTAACTTTTCTCCCCTGTTTAACTCCACAAATTAGTTTCCTTTTTGCCTCCAAATTTGTGTTGATGGCATTATAGAAGGTACAAAGAAATGCCTTTTCGTATATATAGTGCAATGGTTGAAAGAAAAAATCACCTCAGATATAATGGACCTGATTTTCTTTTATACAGTTCTGACAGCATAAAAAAATCTTAGAGTGGGCATAAATTTTATTTAAATACACTTTAGGGTTCCTTTGTGCTGCCAGAATCTGTAAAGGGGTCTTTATGTAAACAAGAATCAGGGCCAATGTGTTTCAGGATTATGTTTCTTTGGAAATCTTTTCTATACCTAAAGACATCATATTTTGACATCTAAGACTACTCACAGATTAAGTGTATGAGACTCTTACTTTGAATCAACATTAGGTGAAATCATCCATACAGGGCTAACAGCTTATTTCCATTAAAATAAATGGCAAAACATTGGGCAAATAGACCTGAAGTTTTCAAGGCAGTAGAAAAAGGAGGAGATTAATTTTAACAAAGGCAATAATCAGCAATTGTGAGTTTCTTAACACACAGGTACTGGCAATGCTTCTGCCATTTCCCATATTACTGCCATATTAATGTCTTCTATCAACACTTCCATGATGACAAGAGGGAAAAAAGATCAATGGAAAGAACTGAAAATTTTCCCAAAACTCATAACTCTTTCTGGGAATAAGAGAAACTTCATAATATCCACAGAAAAAAAGAATTATTTTCATGAAGCATTGAAGGACACATGGTGAGCAATTATAACAACTGAAATTTATGAAGTAACTTTTCTTTATCACCTCATAATTCAAATTTCAAGGTAGCCACATTACGATCTGAAGGTCGTTCTTCTGCTGTGAGGGACAAGAATGGCCTTTCCAATAAAAAGTGATATTTATTCATTTTAGCTTATTTGATTTTAACAACACTTGAAAATATCACTAATTATTTTGTCTATGGGCTTAATAATGCATATGTTGATTTTTATTAATGCTGACCTTTAACGTATGCAATTAATTAAATTTTTATATAGGTTTTTTTCCAGGCACATCTCAGCAATAGAATGAGTGAGTATGTTTCTCTTGCAATAGCAACACCGGTGTACCCAGTCAGAGTTATTATTTCACAATTGTAAATTAATCATATTTAAAAGACCAGTATAAAAACATATTAACTTTTTCAAGGAATAATTTTGTCATAAATTGGGAATAATTATGATTAAAAAGAAATGTGCTTTCATATTAAAGAAAAAAAAAACAACAACCAAACAAAAAGTAAGAAATATAGCTCAAAAGGACACCTGACAGAGTTAAAGACGTAATATATTAAAGATTTTGATAGTAAGGGGGTACCTGAGAGTATATAATGAAACTGGGAATATTTTATTTCTAATGCCACACTTCTGAATCTCTGCCATGGTCTTCAACGTGAGGAATACTGGAAGTAGTTGCAAGAAGGTGATTTAGGTGGCTTATCTGAAATTAATCGTGTGGTTTCATCAGGGAGTGTATTCACAAGGGCCCTGTATACCTGCAATAGGCACTGTAGGGAGTGGTGTGGATCTATCTGTACTTCTTGCTGCTCAAACTTGAAAAAAAAATAAGAAATACATATTTAATGCTTGGCTAAATGCTTAAGGGAAGCAATCACTATTACACTTGTTTCATACTGGGGCATGCAACGTGCAACTGTCTAGCCAAAGGTAAAGCTCAGTTACAGACCTGGGAGCAAAATCCTGGTTGAATGGCCTTTGCTCCAAATGCAGAAAATATTTCCACACAAATTTATATTCAATCTATTTTGGATTGACATTGCAGGAAATTAAGACAAAAGTATTTTTTAACTGAAAACAGGCCAAAAGGTGATTGTACATCTATTTCAGGAGATGAAATTTTTTCATATCTGTCCAAAACAGGGGCAAGAGACCATGAAGCCTCCTAGTGTTCTACTTGAATTGATAAAAAAAGGAATGAAATTAACTTGTCAGACATCAGAGAAACCCAAGGTTATTCCCCTTTGCTGATACAGGGGCAAACTGAAAGAGAAAATGTTCTTTTCATCATTTTAGTTCTTAAGAAAATACTC
Organism: Drymodes brunneopygia; assembly: GCA_013400955.1. Classification (NCBI taxonomy): domain Eukaryota; kingdom Metazoa; phylum Chordata; class Aves; order Passeriformes; family Petroicidae; genus Drymodes; species Drymodes brunneopygia. The sequence continues at coordinate 146,698 of VZTZ01009411.1, forward strand.
CATTCTGAGGAGGAAATGATATCCATTTTGTATTGAAAATGTAGCCACTAGAGGGTATCTGTTCAAAGTCACTGCACAAAACGTCCTGGGATTTGAGCAATGCCAAAAGACAGAAAAATCTTGCATGCAGATGCACTAAGTTAGGTGAGCGAGGAAAATAATAAACTGTCACTGCCTTGACTGGTTATCCTTTTCATATATTCTTCTGCAGATTCTATCTGTCTTGCCAAAATGTAATTGTCCCTGCTAGAAGAAAAATTAATGGTTTCACTATAAAAGTACATTATAATATATTGATATTTGTTGATTCCATTCTGCTGTATTATTTAACATCACAAGGAAGTATTGACACAATCTCCTACATTTCTAAGTTAACCCTTTATACCTCCATAGTTATAACCAGCCAAGGCATACTACTTTTCCCTTGAAATTTAAGTCATTCTAATGGCCAGAGTTACTACCAAGGTCAAATAAATACACAGTAGATTTAGTCTGTCAAATATCTTTTGCTTCTCATGTGCACTTTGATTCTGATTTTGAGACCTTTTTTGTATTCATGTTCAGCAAACTAGGGAGAATTTGTGAAAGAAGGGAAAAATGTAACTTTCATGGTGATTTTGAACCTATTACCCATCTCATAAAAGGAATATGGGCACAATATACACACTCACTGTAATTTGAAGTCTGATTTTTTTACAGGAAAACATGAGCCTATAATCTGCTTATCACTTTCTCAGGTTCCTCAGCTAAAAAAATACGATAATGTTATTTAACTAGTTTGCAGGATTTAACTAGTTAACAGGATAGTACTATAATTCCATATAATACCAAAGAATAGAATATTTTCAGTCCCTTGAAGATACTGTCTGCAAGAAAATATATGTTCAATATCCATCTGTGTTTAGAAAGCCATACAGCATCCTAAGTTCTTTTACAAAAAGTAGTCAAGGGAGTAATGTGGTTTTCTTTGTTTTCTCACCATCTTTGATGTCTCAGTTCAAATAATATGACATCTATATGTAGATAAGTAAACTGGACATAGTTTATAGTAGAGGCATAGATCAAGGCTTAGACTCAAGTGAAAGGATTTTTCAATGGTCAGGTTGTAAAATGTAATTCTAAGCTACCTGAGCTGCACTACACTTTGATAAATACTGTGTCACAATGTTATACAAGAGGCTAGGATAATGATTTTTCTCATTTTGAATGTGAAAATAATTAAGCAATGAACTATGACAAATGACACTGAATTTCTACACCTTCCCCTCTCCCCCTCCTTCCCTCCCCCCCAGGTTATTGTTACTTGGAGAATCCCTCCTGGCTAACCACAATTCTGAAAAATCTAGATCTTAAACATAGTTTACATGTTTTGGTGGGCATGTTACTCAGCAAACCCTTGTTTTGACCGCTGTGCTGCAGAGGGGATTTGGTAGACAAAAAATCCCAAATTCTTTGCCTGAGAGACCCCTGAGCACTTTGATTTCAATGACATATCTTGTAACAACTCAGTGATATTTAAGTCATGAAGTTGCTGTAATTTGTTTCAGTGTTACATCACAGTAAATCTTTGGCTTCACTGAAGCTGACCTCTCTGAATTCAAGCCCTTTCACTACCCAAACTTGATCAGGGTTGTTTAATCTTCTGTTGCATTACTATCTAAAATCACTTGGTTTAAAGAACAGCCTGTAGAATGAAAAACTGACAGATCATCACAAAGTTCACAGTGAGCAGACACTGAAGTTTATCAGCCAGGTGCTTTATTTCTTTAAATCTAAAAGCCATTGCCTCTATTTCCTAAATTATAATTAGCCACAACTGATTTTTAAAAAGAAGTATTGTGCAAATAATCACATGAGACAAATGAACCTTGCCAGGACCTGGATCCAGTCTTATCAAATTCCTTTATTTGATATAAAATAACATAATTAGGATCAGGTGCATCCTGAGATGGAGTTTAGTCTCTGCCAGCTCTTGATGGTTCCTTTGGGTGACTCTTATAAATACTAATTTAATACATGCTGAGCATTACGGAAAGAAGAATATATAGGAAACTGCAATAGTAGTTGGTTTTAGATGCATTGAAGTTAAAAAGGGCTTACAGTCAACAAGACACAGATGTTTAAGCCTCAGAATGAATACAAGCCATAACACTGTAACCAAAATTAAAGACAAAGTAATAACGCATAAATTTCAGAAGAAAGACTAATGACTCAATTAAGAGTTAGATTTTGTTTAGTACAGTAATATCATACTTGAAAAAGGGAATAAAACTCACAGTTCAAGATTAATTTTTGTGTTGTTGCACATATATATCAAGACAAAAAAAGAATAGGAAACAGAAAATTCTCTACATTGTTAGTGTAAAACACAGCATGATTTCAAAAGTTGTGGTTAAGACATGGTTATTAAAAGCTTCAAGTTACACTGAAGATAATTGCAAACTATGTCTCATTGAGTACTTCGAAAAATCTAGAGAATTCATGTTGATGCCTATGAGACCTAAGCTTTTTTGAAAATATGACCATTGACCTCAAGGGCACAACTTAACTGAATTAAGTAACAAATGAAGCAACTGTTGCATTAGAAAATCATGATAGTTTACCTAAGATGCTTTAGCTGCAAGTAGCCCTGTTAAACAATGATTAGAGAATAGAAAAAACATAGATATCTTGTCATTCCTCATATTCTAATGTCTTCATAGCTGGCCTTTGGAAATACAGATCAAGGTCTAGTAATCAGTGACATGCAAATGAAAAACAAGTAGAAGTATATTTGTCCTTCAGATTGCCGTCACTGACTCAACAAAACTTAACCCTTCCTTTTAATATTGCCTAATTGCACTCTGTTTGCTTAGTGTTTCATGAATATCATCACCTCTTTTCAAAACTGCTGCAGAGGTCTTTGGTGCATTGGTTATATCCCTTTCTTTATTCATTTTTCATCCTTACTAAGAAGGGTTCCTGTCTTACCTTTGTCTTTTGGTAATAAAGAAGAAAAAGATAATTAAGTGTTTATTATTTTACAAAAGAACATTAACAACCTTGGTTAGTTCCAAGAACATGAGAGAGGAGAGTGAGGTGAAATTGAGTGAAGGAAAATTTAGTTTGAGTATCAGGATACAATTACTATAATTGAAATTTATGTCTGTGGAAAAATTTCCCAGAGGGCCTGGTACAAATAATGCAAAACTAATTTGAGTTATTTGTGGCTGAACTAACCCAGATGACCTAATAGCTATTCACCTCAAATTTATATGACTTTATGAAGCTGCATTACAAGGCCTTTAAAACGAACTATATCAACAATACCTTTATTCAACACCTTTTTTCCTCAAAATGCTTACCAAATTGATAAACAGGAAGAAACTCATCTATCAATGAAACACAACAACCAGACAGTGGTAAACAGTTCTATATAATTTCTGAACAAGACTTTAAAAAAAATTCTCTTATATAAAAAAATGTGGTTGTGATTCAATCTGAAATGTGAGGAAGAGAAAACCAGAGCTACTACTATGAATAGCAGATTTAATTTTAAAATTTTATTTTAAAAATGTTGCCTAATTTTGTAAAAATAATACATGAAGTAAGTATTTTCTTGCCTTATCAACACAGCATAGTAACAAGAGAGTACAGTACCAAAATACTTTGTTCACTATTGATATAAAAGTTGGATACTAAATATGAAATAACTTGATGTGGTTTCAACTGAACACAGATGCTTTCAGTTTTTTCATATTCAATATTTTATAGAAACAAATTTTCATTGATTAAAGAAATCTGTGAAAATAGCATAGTAAGTTCATGTGATTGCATTGCAAATTTTATATTGATGTGATTAAGATCAATTAAACCTACAGAGAGTGAGTTTATATCTGTTTTGTTTTGGTCTTTTTAAAATTTCTATGTGTCATATTTAATAGTAAAATAAAATCTATGTTTTTTATATTGATCTAGCAGATTTATATGAGTGTAAACCTTTTTTAGCGTGCCACCATGTTTAGAAAAAATCCTTTATGGGAAAGTACAGAGGTCTTAAAATTATTTTTCTAATGGACCTTATTATTTATTACAAAAGTATGACTGAGACAAATAAGTGTAAGCTGATTACTTTGTTGGGTATTGACCAAACTACATGTCTAGTTTGTTCTAATGCTTTGCCTCTGCACCTTTTCATTGATTTATAAAGGCCTCATTTTCTGTGTAGTGTTGGGCTTCTGCACACCAAAATTAGATCTGAGAAAACCAAAGGATTGGCCTATGCATTCTTTAGGGACAGGATAGTGGTACAGGTGCAGTGTCAGTCTATACCAATGCAATAATTCTTTTGTTCTATTTTGATTTCTGTCAGCCTTTTTTTCTTTTTGTTAAATTTCTCCTCGTTTTCTCTCTAACTTCCCAATCAGAAAAATAGTTTCAGAAGGCAATTACAGTTGATACTTTGTTTAATATTTGTTACACTGTAGTTAATCAGATTCATTTTCCCATTTAAACCATATAATTAGATACTGTCTAATTTTGACTGCAACTTTCTGTTGAAATTTCACCCTGTTTTTGTTCAAACTCAATTAGTTTATTGACATTCTCTGAGACTTTTGTATTTCCTGACCGAAGGGCATTGAACGGATTATTATTTATGATTGTAATTTTCTCTGCCCAGGATGTGATTGTTTTTATGATCCATATTCCACAGTTATAAGCTGAAACTACAATGGTCTGTCCTCCTGCTAATTTATTTCTGTATTTCATATGATAAATTATTCTCACATGTGATTAATTAACTTGGTATAATGCAAGTTTATGACAGAAGCATCTTGGATAGAATGTGCAGTGTACTTTTACATCATCTCTCTTGCATGGAGGCATAAGATATCAACTGCATCATTTACTTTTTTTCCTGAAAAACATCCTCATTCTTCTGGTGGTACTTCCCAGTCAACTTAAATCATGTCCAGACTACATAGTCTCCTATTTTGCTCTGTTAAATCTCAGATTGCCATTCCATATAATGAAAAGTAAATTCTCAAGGGCTTTATCTAGACTCTTGTCCGTATCATGTAATTAACTGACACATTTTGAACAATTACACTGTGGAAGGTATTACTATTATTGAAACTGACCTGCAGCTATGTCAGTAAGCATCCTGTAGACAGTTTTCCATGCTGCAGGCAATCCAGCTGAAAATGTACAGATCTGCATGGACTTATCTGTAGTGTTTGATTATGTATTTTCTGGCAGTTCTTTTATAATTGCTACTTTAAATGGGTTTTTTACACTTGAAAAATCATTATAATTTTGTCAGGAATGGATAAATAAGCATACTTGCCTGCCTCTCTGTACTGGAAAATTGCTGTGTAATTCAAGAATATTTACTCCTAAAAGACTTTGAAGGATTTTAAAGCTAGAAACATTTTATTAAAAATACATTTTTCAAGCAGAAGAGAAATCCATTAAAAAGCACTTCAGCTATTTGAACAGGTTCAATTATCAATTTGCCCACCAGTTCAATTGCAGACTGGTGCTATCAAGCACCAGGAAAATAGGTTGGATGCAGCACATATTTTGTAACCATATGTACTCATATACTTTTCAAATGAAAGCTAAGAATATTCTGGAGTAACTGAATATTCATTATCCGGGGGATGTTTCTCTGTTCTCGGATATATGGAAGTTACTTATGAGTAGCAGTTAAAAATGTGAACAGCATTGTGCTTGATCTGCTCCTATAGAAGTCTTTGGTTTTTTCACAACTGATTTCTGGGCAATTAGAGACCTACACTTCATGCTTTTGTAAATCCCATCTTAGCCATGTGATTTTTCTCTATTTTCAAATATTATTTTTTTACTGTGTGTTATATCCTATTTTATATGAAATGCTGATTTATATCCTTTGATTTGCTGTAGGCCTGTCTCCAAGTGTTTCTTTTTTGAGCTGAACTTTGAAAATGTAGCAAGGAAAGTTATCTCAAACTTATTACCTGTTATGAGATTTTAAATCATTAATTTTCTCAAATTGTCCATAGAGTTTCTCATATACTAGGACTCAGAAACTAAATCATTCATTTATTTAAATTTTTGATGACTTAAAGAAGTTTTTTATTTGCAAGAGCCTGAAGGTTGTCTTAAACAATTCATAGATGAAACTTCCTAAACAGACTCTTATCAATTTTTCTAGCTTACACGCAGAAAATAAATTTGAAGCCAGACAGAATATCTGCATTTTAAAATGTACCAATTATTATTCAGAACCCCTGAGGCAGGCTGCCCCAACCTCCCTGTTGGTTTTGTGGTAGTGGTGTCAGCAGACGATGCCTCCTTGGGTGACCCTGGCTCAGTAAGGCTCTCCAAAGGTGATCTTAGAGGCATAATTCAATTTTACACATGATTAAAGACTCAAGAGCAGTGTTATTTGAGGAACAAATATTCCCCATGTAAATTCAGAAAATTTGAAATACTGACGGTGAAGTTCAAGATGAAAATTTTGTCCATATTTTAGAGTTCACAGACTCACTAAGGAGGATGGGCTACATGGCCTCTCCTGTGGACTGGCTGCACCTGCAAGACCAAATGACATCATGGTGAGAATAATTCCAGTAGGGATCCCTTGCAAAAAAAGCTCCTCATGGCCAGAGTCTGCAGCCACTGATAGGAGTATCACACAATAATTGCAATGTAACCCATGAGGCTCTGGGAGCTGTGATACCTCCCATGAGTGACCAGTTCTCTGGTCACACTATAACAATTGTTTTATTTTCTACTGGGTGGAAAATTTAGACAATGTCCTGAAGAACCACAACCATGAGACAGACTGGTGAAACTGGGTGACAGGATCAGAAGTAACTGTGACAGTACCATGCTTTGAACTAGGACAGAGGAGGGAGGCTGAGGAAAGGATAATCAGCAGATACACGCTGTGACAGCCTGACTGTAACTGAGCTAGCAGCTAAGACCTTATGAGGATCATAGTTACTCCCACTCTTTGTGCTCCTACTTCCCCAGAGACACAAGGAGGACAGCAGACAGTGAGTAAGCAGCACAAATTTAGTCTTCAAAGCATGCTTTTATAGGAGGAAAAACAAAAATATGCTGAAATGAAATAGATTTTAAGGAACTTATGATTTGAGGCAGATGGATAGGAAGGAGTAATTACACTAAAGAGTAGACTAATTGCCAACCTATTAATCCACAAGCAGCAAATCTCATTATACAGAGCTGGAAAAAATCCAAATTAAATAATACTTTATAACATTATTAATGCTTTGGTGGACATCTGATTTTACTTCATTTGTTTATTGTAAGAAGAATTTTCTGTAATGTCAGATAAGGTGATAGAACTAATAGTAACTCTCTTTGCTAATGTGATAAAATTTTCTGACATTTAATGAAGGCAAATGAAATACCTTGTCTTGTTTCTGAGAGAAATAACTGAGTTTTCACTATAGTATGTGCTACTAATTATTCTGGCAGAGAAAAGCATTGCCAGCACAAAGGACTGAAATATGAGGATTATTCCTTAGAAGGTCATGAAACAAAAAAATTTCATTACACGGATTTTCTCCACAATTTTGACTCACGGTAGCCTTTTTCATTTTTTCCTTCTGGTATTTTGAATATTCACAAATCCTAGTTTTTATCTTTTATTTCTTTCCCAAAGAATGTAAAAAGAAATGTCAAATACATTGTGCTACAGGGCCCAAAAGAGAATGTTTAAGAAAAGCATCAGACTCATGTCAGGCTCAAAATAATAGGCAGCACCACAACAATCTCCCGGCTAGGAATCTGTACACCTCATTTGTATTGTGAAGAAGGCAGTTGCAGGTTTGTTAATTACGCCACAAACATAGTACCATTCAAAAGTGTCTCACTTCAGTTTTTATTTTCCTAACCCTCGTTCTTCAATCACCTAAAAACCGTGAAAGGCATTTTTATTGCTTGCTAAAAAGGATAACCTTTTCCCTCAGATAGAGCCTTATCATAAATCTATTCAAGCAAGAAAAACTAGTGGAAGAGTTGTCTAAAATTCGCCTTATAAATATTATTTCTGTGAAAACAATTTTGTAGAACTCATACAGACACAAGAAATTGTATTATTCACTTATACAAGGTACCTCTATTAGTCCATATAAAAATTCAGTAATTATCATTACTTTTAGAAATAAAATTAACTTGCTCTTCGGTTAATTCAGCTCATAGTTCCTCACTGAATTAGATTTGCTTTGTCTAAAAGTACCAGGGGTGTGAGCTGACCTCATTTAGGTAGAAGTCAGAGTTGCTGTTGGTCACAGTTTTCCCCTGCCAGTGGAATTCTGCTTCAGTCTCACAGCAGGGTCAGCCTCTGGAGCATCCCAAGAGAATGGTATTGCTTGTACTGCTAGAAGTGTTACCCTTATGAAAAGATATGCAGAATATGGGTCATAGCTTTTGAATGTACAGGAGGTAAAGGCTTGTTCTAAAAACAGAGAAAAGAAGTTTATGTCTAGCAAACACTCTGCATAATAAAAGAAAAGGTTCTTCATATTGAAAGCTGCATGACAAATATCTCAGAGGAAACAGCAGTAGGTAAACTAATTTTCATTTGCAAACAGAAAATATGAAATTTAAAAATTATTTAAATTATTAACATCCTTTTTGTTTTGTCTGCCACTATTTCTTCTTTGTTAAAATCGGAGTAATATTAGATACAGTGAAAAACTTACTCACTATATTTCCTGTTTCTTCACTGGATGTTACATTTATCAATTTGATGCAAGATTTTTTAACAGACTTGGCATGGTGGGTTGACCCTGGCTGGGCACCAGGTGCCCACCAAGCCACTCTATCAAACCCTTCACTGCTGAACAGGGGAAAGAAAATATAAGGAAAGGTTCAAGGGCCAAGATAGGTGCAGGTGGAGATAACTAGCCACTTACCATCACCAGCAAAATGGTCTCAACTTTGGGAAATTATTCTGATTTATTATCAATCATATCAAAGTGCAATAATGAGAATTAAACCCAAATCTTAAAATTGCCTTCACACCACCTCTCTCTCCTTCCTACATTCAACTTCACTCCTGATTCTCTACCTTCTCACCTCCAAGTAGTAGAAGAGGAGGAGGAGTGGGGGTTAAAGTCAGCTCATCACACATTGTATTTTTCACTCCTTCATCCTCAGGGGGTGGACTCCTCACATTCTTCCCTTGCTCCAGCAGGAGGTCCATCCCACAAGAGACAGTTCTCCATGAAATTCTCAATATGAGCCCTTCCAGTACACTGTAGTTCTTCCCATGGGCTGCAGCTCTTTCCACATTGCTCCAGCACAGGTTTTTTCCACAGGGTCCTTCAGGAACAGCCTGCTCCAATGTGGGTCCCCCAAGGGCCACAAACCCTGCCAGCAAACTTGTTCCAGTTTGAGGTCCTCTCCATGGTCCTGCAAGGAGCCTGCTCCAGCACAGGCTTCTCACAGAGGCACAGCCTCCTTTGGGCACATCCGTGCAGTGTGGTGTTCTCCACGTGCTGCAAGTGGCCTCTGCTTCCCCCTGGTCCTCTGTGGCTGCAGGGGCACAGCTGCCTCACCATGGTGTTCACCAGGGGCTGCAGGGGAACCTTTGCCCTGGCATAAGGAGTAGCTGCTCCACCTCCTCCTTCACTGACCTGGTGTCTGCAGAGCTGTTTCTCTCACATGTGCTCACTCCCCTCTCCCACTGAAGATGTGCAGGGAGTTTTTACTCTGCTTAAATACAGAGGTGCTACCACTGTCACCAGCTGTGACAGGCACAGCTGGAGATCTTGTGCCAGGCAGCAAGATCTCCAGCATGCAACAAGTTAAAAAATATACCAGCTACAAAATATAAGAAATTTCCACAGGTGATTATTGGTTTGGTTGGTTTTGTGGGTTTGTGGTTTTTTTTTCTGTTGTAGTTGCATTTTCTGGGTCTTTTTTGTGTTATGCATCTTCATAATTATTTTTTCATGTGAACTGCTTTGCCATGTGAAGTCAAGAAATCTTCGTGCTGGAGGAGACCAGGGTAAAACCCTCCACATTACTGGCATTTTTATTTAATCCTGTTAAATGCTATATAAGCTAAACCAGTACTTGCACTTTTCCCCTCTTGATTTTCTCTCCGGCAAAAGTATTGTGATGTCTCTTGAGCTCTTTTAAGGCAAAACAAAAATAATAATTTTTAAAAAGTCTTCTGGAAACAGCAGAAACTATCAGTTTCCATTAAAATTGTTGAAATGAAACATTCTTTCAACTTGGGGTCAATGAACATGTACCAGTACAATTCCATGCAGACCTCAGTCCAAAAGAGTTTATTTCCATGATCTGATAGAACCAAGTATTTGTCTGCCAGGAAAATTCGTCATTACCAATCTGAGATCTGTGCCAAATGTATAGAAACACACATTAGAGCACATTGCACATTTAAAGTGATCCCAGTAAAAAAAAGAACAAACACAAAAACCTTGCTAGTACTACACACTGACTACAACAGGCAATTTCCTTTCAAGATTCATGCGTGGTTTTAATTTTGGATTTGGTTTGTAGTGGGGTAGAAAGAAGTTTGACAATCCTTTTTACAATGTTAATTAAATACACGTTTTTGCTAATGGGGTTTCAGTTGGCTGTGCCAGCTTGTACATTGCAGCAATCTAACATTCCTTGTTATTAAATATATGTGTGCGTCTGTGTGTTACAGTTTCTGCATTACAAATTTAGTGTGTACACAGCTTGAATTCTGAAATAGGCAGGTGAAAAAATGCATCATTAAGTCTTTTAATGACTTATTCATTTTTGAATAGTGAGACTAATCTTTTATTAAACCTCTCACCCAACATTTCCAAATTCAGATTATCTTTTGTTTGAGATCTACAATCTTCACTTACACACTTTAGACAGACATTTGAAAATGTTGCCATTAACTCTAAAAGCGCTTTTGTCCTTACCTGCACTTGCTCATACCTCTGATTACTCCATGGATTAAATGCATGGGCAAGAAGAGCACCCAAGAGGCAGAATAACTACTCTGGGGCTTTATTCTTCCCCACCTGTAGTACACATTTAGAATGTAGATTGAATCCTCTCCTGCCAACTTATCCTCCATGTTTTCATAATTACTGCATTATCATTATTTTTTGTAACCTTTTACCTTCTAATAAATTTTGTTTTATTCTCCATAGTGCATTTGTCTCTCTTTTTCTCAGTGGACAATAGGCTTCTACCTTTTAGTTTCTTGCATCTTTTTGTGTTTTGTACCAAGATCTTAGAAGAGCAAATAGTTGTCATTCTTTTTGAATATTTCTGATAAACAGCAATGAGATTTAAAATCTACACATAATTGTAGCTTTTCTGGGGTTCTAAATGAACACATTTTTTCCTTATCTCTTTGTGTAATCACCATTTTCTTTCCTCTTTTTTCAATAAGAGTTTACTAATTATGAATAAGTGGAACAAGAAAGTGTCATTCCAAATCAAGTGTCAGTAAGAAGTAAGCCAGGGAATGAGATGAATGTCAAAACCAAAATTTCATCAGCTGTTCTTGCAGTTTCCTAGCTCAAAAGAGAAAGAAATTTTGTGATATTATTTGCTTTCACACAGCTTCCAAAGTCCAAATCCTGGGCATTTTTCTACATAAGACAAGTTTCAGATACTTCTGATCTTTAATCTTTTGTATTGGAAACAACATGGAAAAAAACCCCAAAGCAATCAAGGTATATCACAATTTTAGAGTTGTTGTCAAAACTCTTTAGAAGTTTAAAAGGAGTTTCATTCGAGTTTGAAATTTTGCTTTAAAAAAAACCAAACAAAACAACACAACCAAAACAAAACAAAAAAACCCCTTATGCATCTATATCTCTCTGCATATACCACTGAATATATTTCAACTTCCATTTTTCCTGAAAAATACCTGAACCTACTAATCTCCCTTCCTTTACCACCAACCATGTAATGCTGTAATTTTGGAAAACATGAAAGTGTTTGTTGTTCTGTTTTTCTTTGAGGAAAAGAGATCTGCATGTACAAAAGTCAGCTTTTCCTTCACTCATAAGGTGGTCTAATAAAAGGTATTAACACTTTCCTTAATATCTTTCGCTCCCTAAAAATTGATGGAACAATCAGCATCTCATTTTCCCTTCCAGTTAATGAATCAAATTTGCAAGGACTAAATAATCATGTTACTGTTTCTTTTATAATAATTTAGAAAACTGCTCAAACAAAATTATTCTCTGCTTTCTATATTCAGGAGAGATTCTGTTTGAAATTAAACAGCATGAAGGGTGTTGAAGGCATGGCAAGGGAAACTTGAAACAGTGTGGGGGAGAGATGAAGTTCTTAGGCTAACTCCAAGCTCTCCAAAGAGCTGTGCAGTGTGCCCCACTGTGTGCCAAACACACACAGCAGCATGTGCAGCTTATCTTCATCGTGTGCAGAGCACTCAGTGAGCCAGCTGCTTGATACAGTGTAGGATGGAAGAGGACCCTGGGGAAAGGTTCAGGATCAAAATTACAGTTAAACAGCGATGCTTTTTTGCTGCTGACTGCATTCCTTCCGTCTGTTGTTTTTTCTGGCTTTTAATTTTAAATATAGTTGCATTAACTTCTGATGAGATAATAGTTGGTCCATCTCCAGACAGTTATTCTGGGATGATATCTTCTGTTTCTGTTGACTCACAACTTTATTTTTTACAGGAGAATGTGAGGATGGCAGATTACCAACTTGGTAACATATATTTCAGTCCAAGCTCTGATTTTTGTCCTTATGGCTACAATTACTGAAGGAAACAAGGATTTAAATTAAGCACAGCTTATTATGGAGACTTAAAGCACCAGTTGGTCTAAACTATTTATCTTTCTCATTTTGCTTTGGGCTGTGATGTGAGGAAGATAGAGGTCTTACACTAGATTACTTAGACAGGTCCATGTACACAGCTCCCACTAGAAGTAGACTGACATTGTTCAGCTCAATCTTGGTGGTGTTTTTTTTATGAATATATACACCCTTTCTCTCCTTTTTGCTAAATGTCATAAACAACATTTTTTTGCAAACCAAATTTTATTTCCACAACAATAAAAGGAAAACAAAGGAGATTATGGAGGGAGAGGAAATTGAAACTAAGTTTCAGTCAAAAGATACAGGCTTAACAGCCTTGTATTACTATTTCTCCCTTTTCAGTTTTTTCTATGTACAAATTTATTTCCTTTTCTAGTATAGAAGCCTAGGTGTCCTAGGAATGGAACAGCAAATAAATCATCAAAGAGCAGCTCATCTCACTTAATTGTAATTTGTTTATAAAATTAAATTAATTTCCCTTTGGATGCATAACTTTCAACTGTATTTAATACAGGAAAGGAAAATTTACTTTCTTAGACATGACATTGAAATTTTAGGTAGCTCAAGTTATAAAGAAAGATTGTTATTCAGGAAGACTGAACACTTTTCACCCATGAATAACATGAGAAATGACAGGGCAAATTTTCTATACTATTCCAGATTTTAAAAAGGCTTTCCTCTAAAATTGAAACAGAAATTCAGCATGTATAGTCATAACATCTTTTAGAACTCTGTATGTATGATAAATGTGATATTTCCTGCTTCTGCATGAAGAGTACAACTTGAAACTCTGGATGTGGATATCTACAGAGCTGTTGATTTTGAACAGAGACTAGCAGCTCATTTTCTAACAAAGAACATTGTTACATCAGTGTTCTGTTTCCTCCCAATTCAGATTGGATTCAAAGGATTCTGAAATATTAAGTTCTTAGGCCTTCCTGTCCCTCAGACACATAATTATTTATTTATCCATTGTCAGTTAAAAATCAGATGGGTTTATTTTCCTAGATAGTTGTAAAATACACAATCAAAAAGTAATTTACTGCCTGAAAACCAAACTAGATATTAATTAAATTCCTGTGAGACAGATGTCAGCATCCCCCATCTGCTGCTAGCAGGAACCTCTGCATCCCATGTGCTGCCATGGCAGTTCTGTGGACTTTCCTACCAGCTATCACAACAAAGCAAATTTTCTCCTCCTAGGGAAAGGTAATGAATAGGACACCAGTCAGTAAAATCCATGGCTTCTACCTATGGAAAAATGTTCTAAAATCTGGCCTTTAATTTACCAAGGAGAGTTTTGCATCCCAGCTATAAATTTCAGATTAGCACTCACTGGTTGCAGAACATTTCCAAATTACTTATCTGGTTCAAGACCAGTCTTTACCTTCTTTTCCTCCTTATGAGTGGTGAATCTTAGCAGATAGAAACTCCATCTCCAAAAAGGCAAGGCTGTAGGTTCAAATATTGTTTTTAAGACTTCCAATTTTATTCTTTATGTGCTTTTTATGATTTAGATTTTGTATGATACCTGAAGCAAAAAGGCAGATTAGTTTGTCTGAGTTTGCCAGAGAGCAAGCAATGATACACAAGTACAAATTAAAGAGAACAGAGAACTGTAACTTCTAACTGATTTTACATGTGCATATATATGGAAGCTTATTAAAATTTTTCCTTCAATAAAAAAGGATATCACCCATTTCAATGGCATAAATGTCAGTATATTTTTACTCTGACTCCTGTGGCATTTAACTTATCTAGAAGCAGAGGAAAAGTCAGTTTAAGCAAGTGGTCTAAACTCTTTCCAAAGGGTTAGGGAAGGGGACACCTCATTCCAAAGAGTTCATTACCTGTCTGTAAAACATGAATATGCAGATAATGCTCCCATTTACTATCTAATCTAATTTTTTCCTACGTAGACATATGGAAAGATACTTGTCTGCTGAAAGAGATTTCTTTGTCCACAGAGATATTGATATTTAATTTTTTTTCACTCATACTTTTCTTTCTGCTTCAAATTTTACACATCTCACAAGAAGTTCTCAAGTCTAATTAAAATAAAGACCTGATATGAACATGAAAGATATTTCAATCCTTATATTTAATTGCAAAGGAAAGACAACCCCAACAAAAATAAAATGGAAAAAAGACCTGAATTAGATTACAGAAGATTGATCAACAACTGCACATAATGCTATTATCCAACAGTAGTTAAAGTCTAGATTTTAGCAAGTATTAAAAACTTTTCACAAGTGTTACTTTGAATAAAACTTCCATCTACTTGAAAATATTTATTCACTTTCATGTGGAAAATATTTACAGAAATGTTAATTTCAGAAATATTTACTACATAAAATAGTTCTTTTTTTGCTTGGAATTCATCTAGTCATAGAGCAAAAACATATCACTGGTGTGACACAATTCTCTGTTCAAACAGTAAGTTACCTTGAGCAATATTTAAATCATTCATGAACCAAACAGAAGTTGAATTTTATTTTAGTAAAGTTTTGACATAAATTTATAAACAATGAAGTAACTCACTCTGATCAAAGGTAGATAAAGACCATCCAAGCTGTTGTAAAATTATGCCTGTGATTAGGGAAAGGAAAAACCAACAGTGACTACAGAAGTAAAATATAATACTAGATGACAATCTAAGCTCCTGACGGCCAATCTCCTACTCAAAGAATACAGAGTTAGGATCACATATAGGACAACAGATTCAGGACACTTGCAAGTTCTCACATGAATCAAAGTTGATCCGGAAAATACTTTACTTTTTTAGGTAAATTATCTAGTAGAAAACTGTTCAAAACCTCGCAATAGAGGCAGTTAAAAATTTGCTAGGTTTCAGCCTAAATGTATTAAGAGCTAGTATTATTCAACTTTTCACTCTCTAACGTTGGCTGCTGAGTTCTTTCCCATGTGGCCAATAAGATGCACTCTTCCCTCCATTTTACTAGAAAAAAAATTCTAAGTGCCTTGAAACATTTTTGTGGAAAGAAACCTGTCTTGTGTCTACAATCTATTTCAAGAGAAAACATCACAGCAAATATTTATTGGCCTCCCTTAGGTGAGTAGCATGGATGGGATGATTATACCAAATACACCATGGCTGTCACATGTTTGAGACTGTACACACCATAATTAAACTGCAGCATAGGAAGCTAATGCCCGCCTTAACTGTCTTGATAAATCCAGGGCTTGTCACCTCCACCAGTGACAAAGTAGTATAACAGTACAGTTTGTTAAACTCCTGACCTTTCCTAAGGATGCCAAAGTACTTTTGTGATGTCCAGACCATTTAGAACAAATAGAAATGGGGTCATCAATCAGCTTAAATTGACCATGCAACAGCCTCAAGTTAGTAATGCAGCCCATCAAAGTTTGTTTTGACACAGAAATGATGTGTGAACAGTCTACTAACCATCCCTTTGAGACCTTCTTTGCCACAGGTCACACGCATGTTTTTTGCTTTTTTTTTTCAATCTAGGAAATAGTTCTGTTATTTTCCCTGATACATAACAAGGTGAAGAGATACAAGAAGTTAGAGGCTAGGAATAACAATGGAAAGTACCACAGATAATTTCCCTGTCTGCCATGAGAATATAAAGTAGTTACAGTTCAACTACTGAGAGTTCATGAAAGACTGCATTTCATAGATTTAGTCTGGCAGGACAGTTTTTGGGACAAACCATGTTGGGTGTCAGCATATGAAAATTTATATAATGCTGAGCTTTTTCCCCCTTCATTCCACACAGTGTGTGGGTGACATAGAAAATAAATGCATATAACATAAAATTGAATACAAAGTCAGAATTTTTTAAAAAATTGTTTTTATAGTACTAAATGAGCATTCATTCAGTGAAACATGTTAAAATAGTAGTATGCTATTTTAGTGTCTTCCCTGCTTATTTATGAGAAGATAACAATTTTGTCCTACTCATTCTTTTTTGACTATTCTGTCAATTCAGAAGAAAGCAGTTTTCTTATCAAAAATTTTGTAGGCAGTGTCAGTATTCAGACTTTAATAATCTGAGAATGTCCAGAGCAGTTGTATGATCTTGTTTCTGTTCTGTGAGTGGATACATAAAAAAGCAACATTATTGTCACTACTTAGTTTCTGCAATTAGTCCCAGACAGGGATCTGGAAGCTGCCTTTCACAAGCGTTACAGCCAGTAAAAGTCAAATTCAGTAGAAAATGCAAGTCCATTTTGTGAAAGTATAATTAAGAAAACCACATTAAAACCTCTTTTGAGTAGTACAAACTATATAAAAATAATGAATAGTGTAGGCCATGTAGGTGCTTGCTGCCTTCAATGTTAGTGGAGCAAAGCAGAATAGAGTAAAATTTTAACACCTCTCTTCTAACTGTAGAAGTCACATAGGAAATGTCTCAGAAAGCAGTGAATAATGACTTCTACTATATATTTTTGCAAGAAATCAGATTTCCACTGATTCTAGAAATTCTAGATTTTTGGAAGCAGTCGTCTAGAAAAGAAAAATAAGGAAATATTGATGTATTCCATTGTCATCAAGAAAAGAAAATCGCTAATAATGTGATTTAGGTTCAATTTTCTCCCCTTCTTAATACACAGACAAATCTCAAGAGAGACAAAAAGAGCAATCACTAATTTCTGACAGCAAAATATGCTGTCCCAAATAACTTCAGTTATTAGTATATTCCTTCATGATTACTTACCTTAGTCATTTTACAGTGGATTATTGTTTGGTTGCTTTTGTTGGTTTTTTTGCCATAATGCATAATAATGTAATACTACACTAAAACAGAAGAAAATACCTTTTAAGTTAGGTGGGCAATTAGACTTTTATGGCATGCTAGCACCTTTTGCAGTGATAAAGCCTTGAATTGTTCATGACAAAGACAGTTTTAATCAAAAGGCAAGGCTTGAAAGGCAATCAACTTTGACTATGTTTTTCTAATCAGATTTGCTATATGGAGCATAACTCTACTCACTTATCTGCTCTGAGAGGACTCCACAAAAAGAGAAAAATAACAAACAAAAATAACAAACAAGAACCAATACACATCTTGCTTTCAAAAGAGCAATTCCCAGAATCAGGTCTCAATTAAGGCAAATGGAGATAGTCAAAAGACTGAGAGTGAGAACTAAATCTATGACGTAAGGAAAGGAGGTTAAGAAAGTTCAATGAAACAAGAAAGTAAATAGCAATAAAGCCAAACTGTGATGAAAACTTAAATTAGGAAAAAATCAATGTATTTTTCTCTAATTTGTATGGAAAAAAATTGTAATGCTGGAAACAGTATTTATCTTAATGGTTTTGAAGTCAGCTCTGCTCTGGGGAAGGTCTCACTGCATGCTGTACCTCAGTCTCTTAACCCACCACTAAATACAGTTTTTCAAAGGAAAAGGGATAACAGATTTCCTCCTTGAGGGCTCTGAAATGAAGGAGATGAATCTCTATGCTTTTCTTTCTGTGCAGTGGTTTGTGTCCTGAATGAAGTAGACATGAGGAAATTGGACCAAATGGTGATGTTAAATCCATTAGCAAAATGACATGCTCATATGAAAACAAAACAGGCCAGAACTTTAACAGTTTGTGCAAGAAAAAATGTATAACCAGGACAATTAACTCCCTTGTGTGTTATTATCCTACTAAGTATTTATTTAAAGTTTCACCATATGTAGAGACCTAGCATATGTTACAACTTGTGTTCAGAAGTTATTTAGCAAGTGTTGTCCTAAAACATAATTGGAATTATACCTATTTGATAAATCAAACCAATTTAACAGAAAAGCTGTATTCTTGGACATGGATTTCTTTGTAAGCCACAGCATCTTAAATGTAGAGCATGTGATCATTTTCAACAAAAAAGATATTAAGGTGTAGAACCTACTTCAACAGACCTCATTACTGAAAATATCTGAATCTCTCAGTGCATTTATTTCCAGAATTAGACACATCTGTTTCTAGAACTAAAAGATACAGCTGCTGGGGTGGAAAGAGACTCATAAATACTACAGATTCCCTTGCAGTAGCTTATCTTCTCCAAACAGAAAATGTTCAGCACTTGAAAGTTTCAGCAGCTGCTCCCTGGAGGAGCAGCTGCCTCTACTGACACCAAGGGAGTCACTAACAAAGGCACTGTCCAGTCTGGGCTGTGAGGTTGGGCTGTTGCTGTTGATGGTTTTGTGAACACTCTTTGCCAGGCTTAAAACATGGACATCGTCTAAGAGAGCTGGAAAACAAATGGAAATCCAAATTCTTAAGATCTTAGCACAACAGAGAATAGAAAGATTTTTGCGTAGGGGCAGAGGGAGGTTAAAAAACTAAGAATATAACATAAGACTTATATCATTCTTGAAAGAGGTTGCCTCATCCTATAGGAAGAAGTAAGAACACCACTTTGTGAGTGGCAGACTGACTCATGTCCCCAAAGAATCTTGCTTTGGTTTTCCCCACTGTAAATGCATGAAATCAGTCTCATTTCTGCTACAACAGAAAGAGGCCTTGGTGCTTGGCCACAACATCATCTATGACTGGTCTTGGTGTCAGCTGTGTCACACTTGTCACACTGTCAGCTGTGGAGCCCAGTGTAACTCACACCATTGCAAGGCCCTGCAATGTGGCTGTACTCAGGGCATGGAGCACCTGATTTGATGAGGAGAAATGCAGGTGCCACAGTCACTCTTGCAATGTAAGCAGCAGGGATGCATTGCTGAAGAGTCCTCAGGCTTGCTGGAAACCAAATCCAGCTTTGGTCAGAAGTAAGGACAGAAGATTTGCTATTCTTCTATCTGATGCTCTAGCACTCTGACAATGATTTTCATTAAAATTATGTTTGGGTATTTTAGTTAGCATTTTTTGAAAGATTTTGGGTTATTTTTAGCAATCCAGAAAATGCACTTTGTCTAGTAATGCTATTTTTCTGCCTGTCTGCCCTTCACTGTATCTTACTGACACATGACAGATAATTCACAAGGAAATGGAGTCCTTATGAATTTAGTAAAAATAGATAAACATGTAAAAGAAGAGACACTGCCTATCTCATTGATAGGACCATTTTGCTAATTAATGCTATTGTAAGATATTTAGAGAATCCATATGGGAGTAAGACATTATAAATGAAGGCCACAGGAAAGGACAATCCTTAAGTTCAGCTGCCTATCATGTGAGAAATTTTAGATCGCAGTCCGGTCAAAGTGATGTTGACAGAAGCAGAGGCATTCCATTTTGTAGGATTTTTCTAGAACCTGATACTTGACAGAGCTGCACTTTTTGGCAAGTAGCTGTGTTAATGATCTCCTAACATGAGCTCATTCCATGCTGTCTCACTCTTGTAACTGGCAATTGCCATTAAAGGGAATTAGGTGATTGCTAAGGCTAAGTGCAATGTGGTGTAAGATATCCTTGTTATTATAATGTTGGTTTTGAGGTTACATCTTAAGTCTCTGGCAACAAGCCTGATGTGCTGCATAAGCAAAATGTAGGATTCCTAGAAAACACACAATGTCTGCTGTCAGAATCAGCCTGTCAACACATGAGCAAAAGTCAGGTAGGCATAATTCAAAAGTAACCTGATCTATTGTACAGTAGTGCTGCTCTATCCCACTGAATCTATGAAATACTATGGCTGCCAAAAAGAGAGCCTTCACACAATGAAAGAAGGATATTTCACTGCATTTACTATTTGCTTGAAGAGGGATTTGTGTCATAGATGTTTGATTGTGCTTAGGGACTGTAGAGGAGATCTATACACAACAGACTGCCCCACAGTGACTTGTTTGTGTAGCCACATCTAAACCTAAATAACTGATGTTATTTAGCTGCAAAGAGGTACTTTCTCAGAAAGTTTTACCACATTCATCACTCAGCAAGACTGAATCGTCAGTGTCATTCTTGCAGTTCAAAGATGTTCTTGGATGTTGTATAGCCCTTTGGCACCAAAGGGTGTAAGCACATTTCTTCTCTGTAGAGACTCTGCATGATGCTTTTGTTTCCTATACAAGCAGAGTTAATTTTACTATAAGAATTTATTGTTGATTTGCCTGTTGTGTGAATTCTGTCTTGGAGGCTTGGCATCTGCTTCACAGATCATCTGTACTGAGAAGCTTTTGTATACAGGAGATTAAGCTGGTGAGTCATGAATAATGGTCCTTCATTTGCTCTAGTGTGACATGATTTCCAGTTTTACCCAGAAAGTACAGTTCTATTTAGAAGAAGAAATGCAAAAATACATTCAAAAGGTGAGAAAATATCCTCTACATATCAGTGAAAAACAATGGAAAATGCTTGAGCCAATTATGAAATTGGTCAATATTAGCTGCTTTGTCATTATAGTCAAAATTTACATATTTTGTCACAACACCACAGAACTGTGTGCTAATCTGCAACTTGCAATCATTAATAGTCATTGCAACAAAATGATGCCTTTTTTCTTTGTTTGTTTATATTTGGGCGTTTTTTTATGTTCTGGAATTTTCCTTGTCCCAGTGCTAGTAAAAATGATGGGCAGCAGTATGCACCAAAATTTGATGCTACTACCTGATATTTTCTGAGATTATTCTCCCTTTCCTGTTCTTCCTTAAGAAATACCAATCAGTGCAAAAAAATGGAAACTACCTAAATGTGACAAATCAGAATGGATGAGGAGAAATAAGTGAATGCTTACCTTTTCTTTCCCCTCACAAATGACTGCAGAATAGAAAACTACTGAATCCTGATATATCTGTTGGATAGTGACTCCCTGAAAACTCAGTGCTTTGTTGGTAAACTAGCAATGGTGGCCTAAGTTTATTAACCTATTCAACAATCTGCAGGACCTGTGTTTGTCATACTAGACCCAAATATTAAGACAGAATTCCTGTCTCCTTCTCCAAACCCTTTCTTTTTGTTATCATTCCCACCTGGCCTCCATGAGACTGCTGCTCCATTAGGAAGCAGGTTTTGACTCAGAGGGACGTCCAACCCTGCAGATTCCAACGTTGAGCCAAAGCACCTTGAGCTGGCTGTGAAGCCAGAGCAGTGTATCCCACCTGGTCTGTGGGAAGCCTGGAGGGAACCTCCACTGAGGACTAAATTACAGACACATATGCTTTATACATAGATGTCACAGACAACAACCTTGGTCTTTTTTTGATAGGTTTCTCTATATGTCAGGGGACCTTTATTGCTAGCTGAATAGAAATTATTTACAACATAGGTGCATATGACAGATTTAATCACACCCATAGAATATAATGGTGTCATCTGTTCAATGACTATGGGTTTGGATTAAAGCAGTTTCATTTTCAATAAGGCAGGCTGTCCTGTGCTGAGAATGAAATAAGTCCATTTGCCCAATGAAGAGAATCCATTCTGACAAAGAAAAAGTGCCTAAGAGGCTTTTAAAACTAAAGGAAAATACACATATATACACTTATATGCAAACACTTGATAATGTCCCATTAAGAAGTATTATATTGTATCTGTTAGCATTTAAATCTGCTGATGCAGAAGAGCAGGCTAACTGGTAACAGTTCTGTGGGATTTCAGCCCTTTTGCACTGAGTGGTCTTTGCATTCACTGTTCTATTTCTCAATATGGAAAAAATATCACATGTGCATCCAGCCCAAGAAACACTTTTGTTTGTCATATATCACTAACCTACTGATACTGTAAAATGTAAAATGAACAAATGAATCATATCTAGTAAGTTAACACTCTTAAATTTTTTAATTAGTTTTCTGCTTTTGAGGTTTTTGGAATGAGGTAGTTTCATATCTGGAAATTGTTGCTTACTATTGCTAATAGCTGCCAATTTGAAAGCAGTTTCTTACTTATTGGAAACAAAAATAGGAAGACCATTTCAAAGAATTTGCTATGTCCAAACAGTGTTCACATAACCCTAATTACACTTGCTACGAAAAACATGTAGACACTGATTGTACTTAAATCTGGCATAGATTCTCTGAATCAAAGTTCCCAACCTTTTAAGCATTCTTATAGTCCATGCAGCACTTTGATGGGCTTCCTGTGGAGTTGACTTTACTGTCTAATAACACTATGGAGTTGGGATGCTGTAGGTCCAGAGAAATGATGCCATTTTTTATAATCAGCATGTATTCTGTGTGGATCTAGCCTTTTATATCTACAGAAGAGGTAATAATTCAACACTCTGTCGGCCATGCAAAGCATAGAGATAAGGATAGGGGATTTTTGCACTGACAACAAAGTAATTTATTTTTCTTTCATTTGACAATGTCTGCTGTACCCATGTATGCATTTCTCTGTATGCATAACAGAATACACAGATCTCTAAGAGAATTTAGAATTCTAATGTACTGTATCATTAAAACTGCATCTCTCAGACATGATGTCTGTTTCATGTGCTTCAAAGCAGAACATGGTATAAACTTCAGTATCACCTTTCATTCAGTTTTATGGAATAAATTTGTATTAATTAACCAGTGCATAAGTGGAATTTATTCCATGGTGCTGTGGCCAAGGACAATAAATTTATAGGAATGAGTCATTCAGCTTTCAACCCCCTCTCCACCCAAAAAAACCAAGCCTATAAAAGAGGGGCAAAATAAAATTTTTCAACCTCATTTAAAATAAGCAATCCTAGAGAACAGTTCTCAAAAAAGGCCTTTATCTATTCCATGTGACAGCCTCAACAGGAAGAATTTCAGACTTTTTTTCTGGCTGGGGCAGGCAATGTCCCATGATCACTGAGCTCACCAGAGTCATCAAAAATAATTTCAGAATCTAAAAGGTCACAGTGAGTGCCCCCTTTTGATTTCCATTTATTATTATAACACTCAGGGAGAAAAAAATCAAGCAATTTTACGTGTAGCATTGAAGTGTCCAATACACAGACTGAAAGCTTTTCTGCCTGCTTTATCAAGGGTACTGCTAAGCTCAGTTTTCATGCCTTGCTGCTTATTGTCAGGCTTTCTTAAAATAACAAGGAGGGATTCAGAGAGTGACAGCAGGCTGTCAATACCACTTTGGTTTCCCATCTCCTACAACAATTTAGGAAGCTGCTAAAGCAACAGTTGTAACAACCTTAATAGTCCTCTGGTCATCGTATACACAAAATAATGAAGTTATTAAACATGGCCTAACTTTACTGGGAAGTGCCCATTAAAAAACTATTCTATTTGTTTGTTATTTTCCTTTAGAAAAAGATCTTCAAAGTATTCTCAGCTGATATTTTGCTCGGCTGAAGACATACAGAACTTCTTTTTAAATTTATTTTAATTTATTTTCTAGACATGCTGGGACATTTTTGTATTGAATATTCATTACGTGCTAGTCTTTTGTAGATTTTTACCAAAGTTTAAAATTCCTTGAATGAAACGCAAAGCTTTTTCATGACTGTATAACTGAAAATCAGCTAGTAGGCAAAAACCCACCAAAGAAACATAACCAAAAAAACCCAGACCTGAGGAGAATCTGAGATTTTTATTGGTTTTAAAGTTGTTTATGCCAACATAAATTAAGAATAATTCTACAGATTTCAGTGGACCTTAACCGATCTAAAATAAGCATTACATTAAAAGAGTGTCAAGATTTTAAGTAATCAGCTTCTGAATTGGAGCTGAAAGTGTGTGATTGTTGAAAAGATCATTCATTCATTCAGCTTCATGTTTCATTAAATAAAAGAATTTTTGGTTCCCACAAATATTTATGGTATGATTGGTCTTGAAATATTCTTGTTATTCTCTGTTCAGGAAAGGATTTAGTGGATTTTTTTAGGTGTGCCCAGCTGAATCGACAGGTCAGTAATGATGCCACCCACAAAGTCCTTTCCCTTTTGTGGAATAGAGTCAGCCCAGCTCAGGTTTTCTCCTGACCTAAAATGCTGAAAATTAGGGTATTTCCTGACTCTTGCCAGCACAGAGATGAATGTTGTGTATTGCAATGGAAAGGTGTCTGGTAGTGGTCACAGCTTCATGGGCATAATCTTATTTGCAGCCCTTGTTATAGGAAAAGAAAAAACCTGGAAAGAAGTGGCAACCATTAATCATTCATTTCCTCAAAGTAAAGTTGGCAATCTGCTGTCCCCAAGATGAATTAAGCATAGTTCACATATTTTTGTATATTAAAAAGGACAGTTGAACTTTATTAGGTATGGGTTCAAGTCCTTATTCCAAGTAAAAATGTGTAAACATTTATATTTCAGATTTATGGACACATTTTTGTTTTTCATACTTTATATTGTATATTTTTTGTAAGTATAATAACCTCCAGAGCTGGAGTGTGAATCTATTTAGTCTTATGCTTAATCCAGTCTTTCCTACAGGTAAGCAGAAGTTATTTCTGGAACTGCTCCTCCTGGCTTATTCATATACAATGCTCTACTATATTTCCTCTAGTCTCAAATGATTTTCCAGATTTTCTGGCACTCCACAGGTTTGTTTTAATGCTCTGTTGGCAAATTCTTCTGAGATGGTTCCTTCTGTTTCTAACTCTTCAAAATAAATTCCTTTTCTTGAGAAAATGATCCCATTTGTCCAGTGATATCCTATTTATAAATATACATATTTTTCCTCAATTTTAACAGTAATATTTGATATACCAGATTACCATGAACTAAACTGAAAGATGCTTTATGCCTACTGATAATACCTAGACAGTTTCTGATTGCATATATAGTAGTTGAGGCCTAATTCTAATTAAGTCATGCTAAGGTCAGTGATAAATATATAAGGAAGACTAAAACAGTACATATAATCCTAGTGCTTTATTCTGAACTACAGCAGAAAAGTAAGTAAAATAAAACATTAGTGGGTAGGGTGGTGTAAATATTGTAATGCATTTAAAATATGTATCCCTTTATTACGACATTTTTCTGATTGGCTTTGATCCTATATTCAGGTTATCTGGATTGATAAATGAAAGGCACATTAAGTGCGATGGATTGAAAATACTCATCTATGCAATAGAAACAATCTGGCATACTCTGCCAGGAGATGTATGACCCTGGATGTATGTTGGATGGACCAGCTAATTGTCAGTAGAATAACAGAAGCAGTAATATAGATCCACCAGCTTATCAATTGCTAGTTCAAATTTGGCTAAGTCGTGTCTGATGGCTTCAATTTCATGACTATATGATCTGACCTGTTCAAAGTCCTTCATGTAATTTGTTGCTGATTGCAATCCAGGTCCCAGCGGAGCTGTGTCCAAGTCACAACAGAGATCACTCTAATTGATATTAAGTGTCAGTTTCCTTGGCAGGCGTGGATGGCAGGTCAAGGATTAACTACAGCATGAAGACTGAATTCCTTTCACAAGAAACAGCGCTGACAAAGGATACTTTGAATGCCTCAGGGAAAGTCTCATCTTTTGGCTTTAAAGATCAGATAATTTATATCAACAACATGTTGATGTTTACCACATAGTTCATCAATCAATCATACATTACATTTTAGAAGATGAAATCACCTGTTCTTATATACACAACAAAATCTTCTGATTTTGAATCACTATTTTGTTAACTGAGGTGCTTCCCCAAAATCTATTTTCTCAGTTGTTTGTTTCAAATGTTTTCTCTGAAATACGTCTTAAGTTTATTTCTCATTTACTAGAATCTTGGAAGTTACATTAGGTGGATTTTCACAGTATGCTTTTGTACAATGCTTTTGTACTTTCATCTAAACGTATTATATTGAAGAGATGTTATTGATTTTGAAGATCCCATGTATATACTGTCACATTCTTTATAAATTCATATGTTTTGCAATTTAATAATGATTAGCCATGTTGTTATTATTTTTTCAAAAAGCAACATATCCTACATTAAGCGTTATGAAATCAGAAACCAGGAATCATTAAATATCATTAAAATTGTGATATTTTAATGGCATTTAATACTGTAACTTCCTTTTATTATTATTAATTTTATTTGAATTTTTGTGTCTGTGCCTTTCTGAGACAGTGGATCAATTTTTCAATTCTTTTTTCCTCTCAAGGAGGTTCAGACACTAATCCATTCCTTTAAAAAGATTGTTTTTTCTGTTTTTTCCTTTCCTTGAAGAATGAAGGTGACTAAGATCACTAATGATCACTAAAGAAATTAATAAAAATTTCCATCTATTGCTCAAAAAGTTATAGTAAGGATATTACAGAAGCATTTTTTACCTGTTTGCTTTTTCATGTGGCTACTTTTTGTTGTCTCTTTATTGCCATGGTTCACTTAAGTTCGCAGAATCTGTTACTGCCTCCTGATAAGATGATACAAGCAAAACACAGCCTTGAAGAAAATTATGTAAACATTTTTATGTGATAAATTATTAATATAAAAACCATAATATTTTTACAGTAGTCAGAGAATCACACCAGTGTATATATATTTATCTTCATGTTTATTGATTCTTTCATTTTTGCCCAGCCCTCAGCCCTTTCTTGTCTTCCCACTTGTGACTTTCAGACCAGGGTAGCAGTATAATAGATTTTTCAGTTCTTTGTCTCTTGCTTGAATGCCTCACCTTTCCTTACAGCATACAAATTCTCATGGCATGTATGCCTCTGCAAAATGAACTGGAGGCTTTTTTTCAAATGGATAGCCACAATTAAATTGTCATGTGAGTGCTTCAGTGAAAACTGAGACTTTTGCAGGTAAAATATGGACTAATTCCTCCTGATTTCTGTAATCACAGGACTCCATAAAAATGTGTTGGGAGATTAAAGAGGAAGAGAAGGACACATAAAAATATGTTGGGAGCAGGGAAGTTGCAAGAAGAAAATTTGTCCCTGTCAAAGTTTGGAGTGGGAGGGTAGGCCATTTTCCAAACTTTCCTTTCACAGTTTGACAGATAATTTTCTTTGTGTGCCCACCACAGGACGTATCTTCTTTGGAAGAATTCCAATGTTTGCCTTTTAGCTAGTGCTTATAGGAGGGATATGTGTGGCTCAAGTCCACTACTCAAAAGACCAGATGAGGTTCAAAACTTTTTCCTCTTAGCCAATGCAGTGCTTCAGTATAGCTATGAAATAATATAAATGTGGTATGAATTTGGCCAATCAATGCTCTGATAATGGACCAAGCCATCAACACACTTTGAAAAGATTTCTGCACATGATGATCCTGACCGTGACCTAGAAGTAATGTTCTTCTTGGCTTTTAGAGATGAAAGGGGTTTCAGAGGTTTTAAGAGATATTTTAACTATGACTGTTACCCAAAATTTTTTTTCAAAGAGATAAAAAGCAACTTCGTGTATTCTTATCTATTGCCATTGTATTATTAGATGAATTAAATTTTTGATTGTCTGAAGTTTCTCAGAGTAAGCTGTGAGAATTAAACCTTGTGTTCTCCATACAGAAAAGCAACTGCTAACAAATCATTTTACTCTAGATCCCAGAATAAGGTGAACCATACCTGAATTTCAGCTCTCTGATTCAGATTGTCAAACAGGGGTTGGATTTCTCTCAGCTTTCATCTATTGCTTATGATGTTGCTATAATGTTTCATTAAACATTGCTCACTGAATACACTGAATTTATTGAAGAGATCTTGACCCTTTTGAAATGAAATATCTTGAGATAGGAGGTAGCACTGACCTGAAATAGTGGGAAGTTGAATTCTACTAGTAATTGCATGTAAGTCTCTTCTTTCCTTGTGTCCTCTTCCTCCTTCTATCATTTGTATGACTGTCCACTTATAATGTCACTTAGGCAAATATTCTCTTTGGCTGATAGGCTGTGCAGTGAGCAAAGAACACTCCTCACACTGCTTGGAAAATGCAGTAACAAGTAGGAACAAAAGCGAAAAATGGAGAAAATATCCACTAAAAACCTTTTAATGTGGCAGTGTTTGGCAGAAAAAATTGCCTCATTTTCACAGATCATGCCAGCTATGGGTATGTTTGATTTACTGTGAATCTACAAAACTTTACTCTGGTGACTATAAAGCCCTTTTCTGGCTGCTTTGCACCTGTATATCTTCAAAAGCATCATGCAGCTGTAACTTGTTTCTGATCTTAGTACAGTGGGTCAAATAAATTCTTGATGTAATGACACTAAAGTAAAAGAAATTATATACAACTTGAACTCAGCCCATTTTTTTGTTTATCATATACTATTTCCAACTATTCCATTTGCAACTCAACATTTTCTGATGATTTTTAAAATATTCTTACTAGAATGCATAAAAATCAGAAAAATAAAGCATATTTTTATTACATTTTACATCTCAACTCAAAATTCCTTCACATTCCTATTGTGATCAAATTAAGTTTAAGAATTCCTCAAATGAAGAAAAGAAGACAGAGTCAATTAAGTATGAAAAAACCACCTGAAATGGAGTCTATAAACTTTTTTCAAAGATATTGAAGAACATCCATATAATGTAGATAACCAAACCTAAAAAAAAAAGCTCAGATAACAGTCTCACTGTGCAGCAAAAAAATATAGAGGAAGTTTGGCACTAGTGCAGAGAGGGAGAGAGTCTCCAGTACCTGAGCTGACAGTTTTATAATTACATTTTCCATGTTTATCTGTAGGCACCCTAGAGGCAAAATGTTAGTGAATACCTCTCAAAAGCTAAACCCCAAATTTTTTGCCTAGTTTCCTTAGAAATATTTTCTTTTCATGGAAATTTTTGCACTCATTAAAACTGAGAAGTTTATGGGAAGCTATGAGTTTCATCAGATCTTCCAGAGAAACTTCTGGGTTTCACATCAGCCCTTCCACCCTTTGGCTTCTTGTGTCACACTATGCTCTCCTGCTTGTTAAGCAGGGCCCAGCCTCTCTGGCAAAGAGTTCCCTGTAAATTTCAGTCCCAGCCTTTAGCACATTTATTTTCCACAATAAGTAGAAAAAGACAGCTTCTTGGTCTACAGGCATCTCAAAAGGTCTTATAGATTTATATTTTTGTTTTTCTTATACCAAGGTTTGAAATGCTGAGGATTAATTTTGATGCAGAGGACTTAAGGCCTGAAGATTTTCTGTGCTACAGAGTGCCTGGGATGAATATCCTTAAGCAATCCTCAGAGACTTTCTAACATTTAATTCCAAATGCTTACACTTTTGTAACATACTTTATTATAATCCTTTTTCATAGTACTGCTCAGAAGAAATGGCACTAGTTTGTTACTACAAGCAATTTGAAATACAGTATCCTGTACTTTCAATGGACAAACTTTGCTGTAATATGAAATCTACTTTTCCAGGAATTTTTGTTTCTCTTCACTCTGGTATCTCACTGCATAAGGTAGAGAAGGAGAAAAAACCTAAACAGACTGCTCTATTTTAAAAATTATTTTATATTTCTTCACTTTCAACACAAGTGCCACCATTCATTATTTTCCTTTTATGTTTAACTATTTCAATTCTTGCAGTAAATACTTGAACTCTAGGAAGGCACCTAGACACTTTCCTGAACAGAATTTGTTTTTCTTACTAATTTTTTTTTTTCTCGATACCAGAAAATCTGTGCAATTTCAAACACCCTGTGGTCCATTACTCTTGGGATGTACATGAATTCCACTCCATCCTTCTGGCTGCTTGAAATGAGACTCCATATGAGGAAATTTTCTCTCTAATTCCCACACTCAAACAGAATGTGAAATGGGAGTTTGAGTTCCTGGCCCACACTGCTAATGCTGTTCTTCATAAATTGTGTTGTTATTTCTAGACCAATTGTAATTATGTTTTCATTGGCCTTCTTCATTTATGTTTTGTTTCTGCATAGTCCTCAATTTGGTGTGTTGGCTTACCTTCTCATGTAAAAAGAGAATACTACACTGTTTTTTTTATCCTCAATCAAATCTCCATGGACTTTTCTATCACTGTATAGGCCCCACGAATCTACTCTTGGGATATTTCATATCTTAACTAATCTATTATTTGAAGTAAACCTTTCAGAGATCTAATTTTTCACTTCTAACAAGTCATTGTTAGGTGATATGATGTATTGACTTGGAAAATAGCAGCAATGCTTTGTCAACCCTTAATAAATTTAAATATATCTGGATCCCAGTGTTGTATTCATGAACTCTCATCTGTGTGCCAACTTTCAACACGATGCTGGAGCTGCTTTGCATTACACTGCGACAGCAGAATCCTATGGAAAGATAAAAAGGTTAGCTTTTGCAGAGCGTAGGTTTTCCTGTCACAGTATATTGAGAAGCATTAATCCTTCTCACTTGAAAGAAACCATTCCTCTAATCTGCATCTGTGTCATGTCAAGAATTTTTATTATTTTTTTAACTTTTGGAAAAAAACAAAAAGAGGAAGGGTTTGAGTTACAAGGTTTCCTTCAGCATTTACTTTCAGCCTGAAAATCCAAGATACAGGAAGAAGTAATTTTCATGTACTGATAGTATTTTAACTCTCTAATTTAAAATTACTTTATAATTAGGTTAAAACATGTTTTCTGGTTTTATATTTAGCAATGGGTCAAAACCACAAAGGTTTTTTTATTTTCTAGCTAGATTACTTCTTACAAATCGTACTTATTAGAATTTCCTACTCTCTTTTAACTGTTACAAAGGTTTTTCCAAAGTAAATCCTCAGACAACTCACATGACATTTCTCTTGACTTCTCGTTCTAAATTGCTGCACAGCTTTTCTGTCTACTATTGGAATAGCTTTCAAACTTGACTCCAGAATGCACTTCAGTGATACACAAGGGAATGTTCCCATGAACTGGATTATGTTGTAGTCCACTCTAAACTTGGCTCAAGAATTTGAACACAAATCAAAATCTTTCCTACAGATTAACAAGGTCATGCAAAAAGGAGGAAAAAAGATAAAATAAGACGAGTGTGTAATGATGTAACAGAACTGTTTGGGAGGATTTTAAAAAAAGAATTCAACTCATCAGTCTGGCCAATGGGTAAATCAGTAGTCATTTGGGTATAGGTCTGCCACATGTAGCTTGCATTTTCACCAGAAAGGGCTCGTTGTAAGCAGCTATTCTCACTTGTATTATTCTTTCTTAATACAACATTTTTTTTAGTCATACATGGTGAATATATTTGACATATTTTGGTCTTTCTATGTAATAATTCATTAATTATGTATTCTTGGAATTTATAGATTCTTGCAGTTTAAGCATATAATTGGAAGAGATAATCCCAAGAGTTATCTTTTCCATGGTATGTTTATAAAAATAGAATGAAATTTCCAATTTTGAAATTTATTTCAGTAGGAGAGATCAAATACCGCCTTTTATTGTGGTTGGATCATATTGGCTGAAATTGCCAGTACTATCTTTAATGTAGAAAAATGCAGCAATGGTCAATATGTTATGGACAGTAATCTTGACTTCGGAGTGAACTGAGGTGATTTCTGAACACACTTAAATTCTGCCTGATGGATGAATTGCCCTTCAGTTCTATGGCTTTAAAAATGCAAATAGAATTCTGAAGATCCCAAATCCAACCCTGCAGTGTCCAAGGCCTTGCTTGCATGTACAGCCTTACAGTGAATTGGAGAATGAAACCCCAGGGGAGGACTAGTGGTCAGAAAAGAGAATTTGTGTCCAAATTCAACAGACTGTCATTGACTCCAGTGAACATTAATCGACAATTTGTGTGTGTTTTGGTTACCCACCTAGGGACATTGGTGTGTGTCTGTTTTTTAATTTAACATTTTGTCTCCAGTATTCTTTCTTGAAGTTGAGGGATAATTAATGAAAAATGAATAAAAACAGTTATGAACAGACATCTGGCGGAATGAGAAGTGCTTCAGTCAAATAACTTCTGTCAGTAAAACTCTCTTGGTCTGAAATTTAAATAATCTATAGAGGAAGAAAAATGCAGTGAAACACAGCTAGTTGAAAAGTTAATCTCAGAAGATTCTTATTAAAGTGTCCAGAATTTAGTGAAAGCAATAGTATTTAATCTTATTGATTGATTGATGTACCACAACACTACAGATGGACAGAGAAATAGTATAAAGAACAAACAGCTATTTTACTTGGATAGGTGAAACAATTGTAGCAGTCCCCTTAAACACTGCGCTTTGAAGAGTTAATGAAAAAATTCTGGTCAAGGTAGAATATTGAAGCATGGCCTTCTCTGGAAGGGAAAGCAGAAGATCCATTAATATGACAGCTTAATGTTCAAGTTAACATCTCATTCCAACATATTCTGCCCTGTTTCTGTCTATGCATAAAGAACAGACATAGATTTATTGCTTCACTGTTCTCTTTGTCGGAAGAAGTGAATTTAACTAATCATCAAAGTGAATGGACAGAAACCTGTGCCTCACTGTTTAGCACAGATGAGTCAAAGGGGCCATCAGACAATCTCTCTGTCTATTTTCTTTCATGAATCTCATAAATGTATCCTGGTTTCTGATTGTAATTGTTCATTGATTGTCTTCATAAAAAGAATTCAAAAGCTGAGCCAAATCCCACTACACTATATCCATCAATGCCTCAAAAATAAGAAAAAGCTATTCATTTGGCCGAAAGTCTCCTATTTGACTAATTTGTATGAAAATTTGCACTGTGTTTGGGAAATAGTGATGCTGTAAAATGCACTTCCTGTTGCTGCACAGTAGAGTCCATATTTTAGTCAGACAAGATTGATAGAAAGCATTTGGAAAATACTGTTATTGCCATTTTTCAGGTAGAAAGCTCAGGCAAAGAAATATTAAATTTCTTGCCCAGGAGGAATTCTGCAGCACAGTCAAGAACAGATACATTTGGAAAATACTTTGTATATGTGCTTTTTCTGCAAAAAGGTATTTCTTCTCATTGTAAACTGAAAATGTTTTACTCTGTGTCATGGTACTACAAAGCACTACACTCAAACAATTTTAAGTGCAAAAAATAATTATATTCCAGGGGACTGGAAGAAGGAAGACATTGTTATGAAGTATGACTTCAGTAAGGCAGTTCTGGGACAAATTTTAGGGTAATATATATCCATACCACTCTCATGACTGAACAGATATATCACGATATTTCCAAGTTAAGAGTAGTCTGAAATGTGACTACTGCAGTGAGCAATACACTAGGAAAGTTGTGCTTTGACAATAAGGCCCATTTAGTTGGTTCTGTCTTCCTCAAGAATATCCTGGGATATTTGTAGGAATTTAATCAGTTCTTATCCATAGGTAATAAAAATCTAAAATAGCAGATGTAGACTTAACAGAACATAAAGAAAAAAAAAAGCCTAAAGAACAGTGTCTGGGAATTTCACAATGAGTGATGTCGTATTTTAAAACAGAACTAACAATTTGCAATGATAAGATGACAAAAAGTGCAAACCCAGATTCTCAAGAGTGAATGACAACTTGTTCTTCTACACTTGTGACAGGTTAATGCTTATGTCTTACAGCTTTTGCAGTAAGTCCCTTTAAAAAGGACTTCACCCTGTCAATTGACCATGAGGTCATTTGGTCAGAAAGATATTGTCCCAACATCGTGGATATATCTGTACTTAATCATATGCCCAGTTACACACCAGAGTGAAGTACATTAAAGAAAGCATTTATTAACTTAAAGAGTGATCTATTATGTTAATGGCTTCACTTCTGGCCATGCAAAAGAGGATTATAAATTAATAAATCATAGCAAATGTGTTCTCTTCTTTTAAAAAATGCAGCTAGTATTTAGTGTCTGGTCTTTATTGCTCCAATTAAAAGAACAGTCATTCCAGGCTGGCCTTAACTGGATAGCATTTCTGCCTGAACAGTCAGCCAAGTCTAGCATAAACTAAACAAATCTATTATTTGCATGAATTCAGTTTAGAAATGTTTTGTTTGTTAAAGTTGCAGAATAAAAGTGTTTTTATTAAAAAAGGTAGAATAAATAGATTATTTCTTATGTTTTACTGCTTTAGACATTCTTGTTCAGACAGTAAAGGGTGGGCCTGAAAATGAACCAGGGCAGGGCTGTCTTCATAAATCACACAGTTGGTTTTGGATGGGGTTTTGCAGTGAAAAAAGCAAAAACTGCAGCTAGCAATTCTCTTTCATTAAAAAATGATAAGCGTTTTTCTTCAAACCAGAAATATTGTTGGTTAATTCAATTTAGCCAAAAAAGTCATAGACCTGAAAATTAGTATGAAAAGGAACC
The DNA here is from genome assembly GCA_013400955.1 of Drymodes brunneopygia. Classification (NCBI taxonomy): domain Eukaryota; kingdom Metazoa; phylum Chordata; class Aves; order Passeriformes; family Petroicidae; genus Drymodes; species Drymodes brunneopygia. Next base: position 181,516 of record VZTZ01009411.1, read on the forward strand.
ACATTCAACAAAAATATTTAGATATTCAGATCCTTCACAGTGGAATTAACACAGAAAAACTTTGGACACAAATTATTCCCAATTTATGAGACTACACCATATGTATGGGTGTTGGCAGCCTGACCATTTGCAATAGAGTCAAGTGCCTTGGAACACCTCATAAGTACAGCTTGTGACATAATGGGATAACATTTGTGATTTGTTTGCTTGAATGTGCATATTGGCACATAGCTTTGAGATATTCATGGCACAAGTACATGAAGGATAGCCCTTTCAAAATCTGAGGTCATATCTGTAGATGATTGTCACGCAATTTTCAGGCATTGGAGAGGAACAAATGGAAGTTCTCTAGAACTTTATATGGCTACTGAGTCTTTCTCTGTAATGTTTCCCAGCTGTTCCCTTTACCAAAGAGAAAGCGTGACCCAAAATAGGAGGCAATCTCCAAAGATGCCTCTTCAAAAAGGTAGCCCTACCTCAGTACTCCACAAAAATCTTCCACATCCTGAAAGAAAACCCCAAATCAAAATTCCAAGGAAAACAGTGATCCTAGTACTTGCTCCAAACATCATGCAATACAGAAATATTTTAATATTAAGCTAGAGGCATTGCTGAGCCAAGTTGTTGAATTCTGAGAGTGTTTAAAATTTTAGTGTAGCTCACTCCCTGACCCTGGTCACTGGCCTGGGTCCAGACGAAAGCTCCAGAATATCCACCTTGGAAAGCAGATAATCCTGCTGCAGCTCTGCACTTCACATGTTGGGATTTTATTTTTTTAATGAAAACTTTAGCAAATTTAGGACCAATTTAAGGCTAAATTTAAGTACATTTACACAATCTACATCTAGAATACAGAAATGACTGAAGAGCACAAGCATCCTTTGAGGATAGGAAGTTTTAATTGTAATAATTTCTTTCAAGTTTAAGTAAACAAATGGAAATCTTCGGTAGGATCTTATCAATGTGTGTATATACACGATGGGAGTCTGGAGAGACTGAGCCAAGCTTTTCTTATTGATGTTCAGTGGTAGGAAAAGAGGCAATGGGCATAAATTGAAATACAGGACATTAAATTTAAACGTAAGAAAAATAAATTCTTCTTTTTAGGCTTGCCCAGAAAAATTGTGCAGTCTGCCTCAGAGATATTCAAAACCTGGCTGCATTTGGTCCTGGGTAATCTGTTTTGAGCAGAAGAGTGGGACAGGGTACCCTCCAGAGCTACCTACCTTCCTCAACTGTTCTCAGATTCCACAAACACTGCAGAAAAACTACAACAATTTTCCTTCTAACCTAATATATTTAAAAAGAAAATAATTATAAAATTATATGTGCCCATTTAATTTCCACAGAAGTCAAGAAAGCACCCTTCCAGCTCCCCTGGTACCAAGATCTTACTACATAAACCCAATCAAACTAAAAGCCCGCTAACAAAGACAAGTTAATTTTTCTTTACAACTCCATGTTCTGTATATAGCATTTGTTTACTTTTGTTGTCAAAATATTTAGAAGTTCATAGTGCATATTTTCATGGTCCAAAATGCTGATCTATGTAGAAAAGACAGAAAGCAGAAATACTGTTGTCATACCGAAGAGTTTGGAGGGCTGAATGTTGGAATCATGAGGAGCCAGTTGTGAATCTCTAATTTCTCTTATATCCATGAAGTCTGAAAGCCATTTGTGAAATTCTCACTTGGTATGCACTACCTAAATTCTTACAAGATTCACCCATAACAGATAGAAAGAGCAAGAACAAATGTTTTCTGTATTTTATTCCATCTTTATAAAATTTTATTTGAGTCAGGCTCTGTTGCGGTGGTTCAGGCCCCCAAAAACCCTTCCCCCCCCCGCCACCCCCAGGAGGCACTGGAAGGTCACCCCTGGGGTGGAGTTTGCAGNAAGGCTTCATAGAGCAAATATATCTTTGCAGTAGCTTAGGCTCACTAAGCTCCCCATACACAGAAGGAACCTTTCTTAGAGCCACATCTGTGTAGAAGTTAATTTGGTGTGACCAGATCCTAGGTAATCAAAAATGTTATGTGAATCTACTCTGCATATTTTATTGTGTTTTTTCAAGTATAGACACCAGTAGGGTTCAAAAGTCTGCATTTTATAAGGGTGTATATTTTGGAAGTCACAAGCATATATATGGTAACAGGAAAGCAGCACTTTAAGCAGCATAAACCCACAGCTGTTCAATGAGCCAGAGTAAATAAAGCTCTGAAGATAAGTCTTCCCTTCCTTGTCCCCACAAGATGGGTCCTGTTTTTTTACCCACTTTGCAGTTGATTGTGTTTAGCTCTGTCTTACACAAGCCTCACAGCACTATCTAGGTCACTAGGAAAGCATTTTGCTTTTCATCACTTTTGAGAACTGGTGTTAGATTTATTTGTTGCTACAAGCAAGAAAGACTCTGTCAGGCTGGAGCTGATCCATCCAGATCTAAACACCCACCTCCCCTTCAGCTGTCTTTTTCACAGTTGAGACACCTAAGTGTTTTTATAGTGTGATTCATGTCCTTATAGATGTGATTCATCTATGTGTGGTTAGAATAATACACCATCTCTAAACACTGTCTGTTTTTCTCTGTTTATTTTAAAGAGAGATGAGGGTACAGAGCTCATTAGGCTCTATATGCATCCCAGATGCCTAAAACCACACATAAGGAATATATATCTTTCAGCCTGAACTTCTGCTGCAAGCTTGCTACTTTCCTCATGCTTGCCTGAGTTTAAATGGTAGTCCCATCTCCATAGTCTTAATGCTCAGAAAAGTCCAAACTTTTCCTCTCCATGGAAGGTTTCTGTTGAGCTATATGAAGCTCAGATGACAGGACAAGCCACATTTGGTGCTGTCACCTTTCTCTCCAAGTCTGGGAAAGCAACACCACAGAACACCGCACCACAGATTAAACAATGAGAAACTCATAGGACCTATCAGCCATCAAACATGAATTTTATTGTCCTCTGTTGAATCTGCCATCACATGATAGTCTTTAGTTAATTTGATACATATTTGTACCAATTGCACATTCGCAGTTACCTAGTGTTATATTACCAGCCCTATTTTTTTGGCTATTGCTGAGTTCATGAACAGAATAGGCAGAATTATTAGTGTGTCTCTTGACAGAAGCTGACTTGTTACAAGTTTTTTCTTGCCTATTACATCATATAGAAAAGAGTTTTAAGATTCTCACATTGATTTTGGAATGTTTATCGACAGAAACATTGACTGATATACTATCTAGTGGAAATTATACTCATAAATCTTGACATTAATTCTTTTTCTCTTCCACTTTATTTGTACAAAAGAACGCTTCCATGAAAATGGTTTCTTTTTTTTCTTTTCATGAAATACATCTGAACTTTCTACTTCTGTTTCCCACTAAATTTTCCATTCTCAATAAAGTACTTTAGTATCAGAGAGAGTCTGAAATCCAGCAGAACCAACAACTTCAAAATCGTTACAATGCCAGACTATAATAGAAGAGGTTGGTAATATTCCAGTGAAAATGTTTGAGGATATATATTAGCAGACATATTGGTTTCTCTAAGTCTCCATCTGATCCAAAAAAAATTAGTTTAATTTTCCCTCAAAGATACCTTAGCAATATTTCTCCTGTTATCTCTTTGGCTTTCAGCAGCCTTCTCTGCTTCATCTTTTTCATCTAATGGAAACATACGGCCACACAATAAAATAAATATGCATCTTGCTTTTGTATTTTAAGCCCTGGAAAACTCCCCAGTCCACATACTTCAAGTCTTTCTCTGGCTTTGTCACAATGTTCTCTCATTTGAGTAATAGTTTCTGTTGTATCAGTCATTATATAAAAATCAATAACGATTTTTCTTTATTTAGTCAAAAAGAAGGATGTTACATTGACCAGATTAATTTGCTTCTTTCTATTTAAAATGGACATATTTCTAAAATGTCGTCCAAATTAAAGTTTGTTAGGTACATGTGCTCTCAGAACCACAGAATCAAATAGAACCATGCAACGGAATATGCTGGGTTGGAAGGGAACCATCAGGAAAATTGAGTCCAACTCCCAGCCCTTCACAGGACAGCCCAAGAATCAACAGGTGCCTGAGAGCATTGTCCAAATAAATGCTTCTTGAACTCTGTCAGGCGTGCTGTTGTGACCACTTCACTGGGAGTCTGTTCCAGGGCCCAACCCCCCTCTGGGTGAAAAACCTAACCTAAACCTCCCCTGACTCAGCTTCAGGCCATTCCCTTGGGCCCTGTCACTGGTCATGAGATCTGAGATCGATATCTGCCTCTCCGCTTCCCCGCACGAGGAAGTTGTAACTGCAATAAGGACTCCCTTCAGTCTCATCCAGGCTGAACAGACCAAGTAACCTCAGCTGCTCCTCATACGACTTCTCCAAAATTTTCACCATCCTCGTTCCCCTCCTTTGGACAATCTCTAATAACATAATGTCTTTTTCATATTATGCCCAAAACTGTACACAAGACTCAAGGTGGGGCCACACCAGTGCAGAGCAGAGGGAAAATCCTCTTCTTTGACTACCTGGCAATGCTGTGCCTGATTCACTCCAGGACACAGCTGGCCCTCCTGGGATGCCAGGGCATTTTTCCTTTTCATATATTTGTCTTTTTTCCCCCTCAACTCTTTCCCCATCCATCTCTAAAAGAGGTTTCTCTTATTTTCTGTCAGCTAACAGGACAATCAAAGCTTCTGGAATTTAATCTTAACTTTTAGCCAAATTTTCCTTTATTACCCCGAAGGTAAAATCTAACTTTAAATGTTTTTCTTTCATAAAGGTTGAGATGTTACCCTGACTTCAGGTATATTACTCAAATCTGCCCAGACAGCCCAAATCATTCTGCTTTTCCTATCAGGAAACTTTTGAATATGCATCCTGTACAATTCCTTGATAACAGGCATTCAGCCAACACAATATCCTCTGGAAAATGCTTAACATTCAAAGCATGTTATCCCTTAGGTTCATGAAACTCTTAACTTCCTAAAAAATCTTCTGCCTTCTGCATGGGCTTGATGAGAAGGGCTTTCCACATCTACATTTCCTTGTCTCTAGAGAGGATCCAAACAGGGAAAAGTCTAACTTCTGGAGTTGGAGATATCATCGGTGGTATAACTCTGGATGTCTAAGTCAGGGTGAGCAGAAAGGGGCAAATTTCACTGTGCAATTTGTTCATACTTTAGAGCCAGTATACAGCAACAACCTACCAGAAGTATGCCAGACATAGTGCATTTGTGTGATTTATAAAGTTGGAAGAATTAAATTCTAAACATCTTTAATAGGTCTGTAATTTTTTGCAATTGATAGAAGCAAACCAAGTTGTACTGAGGCCAAAATTAATTTAATTGTAAAAATGTAAGTAGTATGTTTTAAAAAACAAGCTTATCCTTTTAGATTTAGTATTGATAGCTGAAATTTAATGGTAGAAAATGGCATATTTATTACAAACTTTTGTCTCGCTTTAGTAAAAGAAAAGATCAGAGAATCTGTTGAAAAAACACCATTGATTATGCAGGGACCATATTTTAATATGACCTGAGAATGCATGTTTAGCACATGTTGAAATACCAGTCCAGGCTGAGGGTCTGGATGAAGCTTTCTGTAACCTCTTGTCTGTCCACCCACCTGGGTTCCATTTCTGCAAAATCCAGGGTACATAGGATGAGTCAAATAGCAGAAGTCCAAACCTCACCCAGATAAGAGAGTCAGGATGCAGTATGACTGGGAGCTCAGAAACTCTCCTAGGTCTCACAGTTTGCACATAACCTGAGACAACACAGAAATGCAAAAAGTGATTTCCAGGACAAGGAATATGCCACCCCACAAAGAGAATTTTAAAAAGAATAGACAATAAAACTAACTTTTAGGGGATAACAGTGACGGTGAAAAACAATCATGTTACAATCTTCTGTCATTATATAGGGTACTTTCAGCCACAGTGCACAAGTGTTCATGACATGTTTTTCCTATTTGGTTTTTCACTGCGGTGTGAAAATTTTCATGGATGTTGTAGTCATTGCATTAGTATTTATGGGTCCTTAGCATTCTGAAAAGTGAATCTGAAGATGTTTCTGAACATCTGAAGAGCATAGAACATGTATATACTCTAATGCAGAAGGGGAAATGTCAGAAACAGATTGCATCCTTTAGAGTCTGCCAGCATGAGTTCATAGGGAGTCTGGGCCAGATTCTAATGTCTTTACCCCAGACTCATCATAAAACCTTGGCTAAAACACGTGAAAGATGATAAAATGAGCACTGCCACTTAGGGGACTATTACTTTTAATCATCTGAGCATAGGTTCAGAAGGTAGTTCACAGATCCTATGTTAACCTGCTAGAGATGGTAAATCACAACAGGAGCCACGCTTTCTCCCTTGGCTGCAGCAGGAGCTCAGAGAAAACTAACCTAATTTAAGCTGTGGTTATATGGTCACTTGAACTCTGCATAAATCTCCATGAATACAGACAGACAGTCTGTGTATCTTCCCACACATATTTCAGAAGTTCACATCTGAGCTGGCTAGCAAGTAAACTGATCAAGGTGGGGAGATGGGTGGGGAAGAGGGGAAGGTGAAGATTTGGAGATTAGTTTTTAGTCATGGCAGTACCTGAATCCTATTCCAGGAACAAGAACCTGCAAGAAAGCCCTCATTGCCAGAATCAAAGAACTGAGAACTATGCAAGGATAAGAGGGAAGAGAGGCCTGCCTCTTTAGACAGCACCGTGCTTTTATGTTGTAGTACTGTGGATGTGTAAGAGGGACTTAATTTACTTAGAGACAGCATGTAGCACTGAGTCATGCTAGCAATGTACACCCTGGTGGAACTGGTTGTAGAATAAATTTCCAAAGCACCAGGCAATGTTGGTGTTTCATTACATTTAGGGAGTACTGCCAAAACTTTGTCCTTGATAAAAGACTTCTACTTGAAACACAGGTGTATTCATTGTGTTAACCAACCTTGCTCCTGCCTGAACTATCAAAACACTTCATGCAAAGAAGCGTTTCTGTACCTCAGAAGTGCCAAAGGGTGTATGAATTGCTGCAGTCTCGGTGACTCAGTTAAGAGAAAGGTGTACAGGTGTTACGGAGCTGGGAAGCAGTTCAACCCCTCAAATACATTATTTGCTTTACAAATGTTCCTCTTTTTGGTGGAGTGACTCACAAAACATGCCGTAGTGGAAAAAATGTGTCTTGCAAACTGTAGCTAATACTCTACAGTGTGCTACAGATGTCACCAGGCCTGCCTCTGTTGTGCTCAGTTTGGGATATTCATGGTGGAAAGCAACTTCTGAGCATTTTGGGGTTTGTTACATACTGACATTATTCCAGGAGTTTAGGTCTCAAGTCTACTGTGTTCACAACACTTAGGAAGACCTCAGACCACTACTTTAAATTCATAAAATGAATATCAGACACTTGCAGACCAGAATCATGCCTTGAATTCAGAGTATCACAGTTTAGTTCAAGTATCCATACTACTTGTCCTGACACAAGAAACTACAGTTAATACCCAACCCTACATAGATATGAAAATAGATATTTTGGAGAAATTTTTCAAGTTAAAAAAAAAAACCCAAAAAACCTCAACATAATCATGAATGAAGGTCAATACAAGCAGTTTGTGTAAGCTCATTTGCTGAGGGCTGAATATGACAAACGCATGGTATAAGGAAAATACGGAGTTTAGCTCCTGTTCATCTGTCTTCTAGGCCCCAAGTTCAATGCCAGAATATAAATCTTTAGTACAGATGTTATGATTATTTATTGTATGTTTTGCACTACCTTTTACTGTTTCCAGCAAAATCTGTGCCTTGTAGTCCTTAACAATTATGACCTCATGGTTACAAGTGGCTCCAGTCTCAAACTCAGCTGAAGAATGTTCATACCTAGCTGAAAAAAATTTTATTATCCTCAACATTATAGTTTTATGATTTAGGATTAAATACTTGTGTTCTTACATTTTTCCCCTTTATTCCTGTTTACTCCCATTACAGAAAGTGTGACTTCCTGAGGGATTAAGTTTTAAAATAAACTGCTTGAGTCGGCCTAGTAATAATAATGTAAATGTTCACCCAGTAATGGAAGAATAAAACATTAGCCCATTCTTGTTTCCCTCAGAGAGTTAAGCAGTTCTAATTTTGCATTTCTACCTTGAAATCTTGAGATGTTTTGAATTTTAGCATCCAGTGACTTTGTTCTAGTTGGTCTTTTCTCCTTCACCTAGTGCTGAATTCCATTTATTTCATTTATGGAAACATCAAAATAAGGTTTTAAATTGATTCAGTACTCTAAGCTAATGACTATATTCTGTATTTTTGTATTCTGTGTTTATATAAATTTAAAACAAACACAGTCTAAACTCATGTAAGTGGAAGAAGAATAAAATAGCTTCATGACAGATAAAGAGAATATAAAATCAAATAAACCTTTAAAATAATTAAGTATTTGTGTTGAAATATGCTGTTATTGTAGGAAGTGGAATGTTAAATCACTTTAGAAATCCCTAGAGGTGAATTCGCTCAGAACTTTACAAAGCTGGAGTAAAATACACACATACACATACACACACACACACACACACACACAGATACGCTATTTTACACCATTTGTTAATAACCCAATAACTGCCCAGAGAGAAGACAGTAAAATAAAACTCTATCACCAAGAAACAATGATTATGTTATAATAAAAACATTGATGTCCATGACCAAAATGCACCTTCTAAATACAATTGTTTTTTGAAAATTCAAATAAATGTATACCTATCCTAATTCTATCAATGTCGCCCTGCTTTTTGCAGTGTTCCATGTTTGTAATTTTGTAGTAGAAGTTCCCATGCATTTTCTGTAAACATAGTCCTTGTTTTCCTAACTGACCAAGATTGGTTTGAACTTTTAGATTGCATTTCATTCCTTTCCCCTGGGGCGGAGAAAGATGATTGACCATGTAATTATCCTGTAACCTGTAAACTTACAGAGGTGTTAACCTCTTTCACCAATCCATGATTGTCTTTAGAAACATATATAAATGAGAGAATAAAGAAGGGCAGCTCCCTTTTGGGTGGTCCTGCCTGGTGGTTCAACTACTGCTCTGAAGCCTGCGTGTTTCTTCCGTTACCAGAAATGCAACATATCAAGACCAAACCTGTAAGTGCTTGAAGTCTTTACCTTCCAAGCTGTCCATTTCTAGGTGTACACTGTCCTCCACTCCTTTTGAAACCTTTAGGATAAATGGTTTCCATTTTTTTTCCGGACCTCACACTGAAAATCACAGAGTTAGCTATCTGGCCAATTAGGAATTATGGGGAGATGGAAGGACAGATGAATGTGAGGGAGGGAGAGACATAAACAGAGAAAGAATAAGAAGGAAAACAGAAAGGAGAGGAGAGACAGGAACAGATTTACAACAGTACTACTGTGGTTAAAATACAGGAGCTCCCTGAATGTGCCATGTGCTGCTGTAGGCTAAGCTCACCACCTTACATTTCTGAGTGGGAGGTTATTTACTAATTTATTTTTGCTTCTGCTTCCTTTTTCCAGTCTTTGCAGATCAAACTGAAGATTATACATAAATAATCTGAAAGGATATGATGCAGACCATTAGATTGTCCTGCCAATCTATATCTCTGTGTGCCATAAACAAACAACTATAACATCATCTCTGTGAGCATCTGAATGGCATGGTTATATTTCCAAGTACAATATATATAAAATAAGAACTTCATGTCACAGGCAAAAAGATTGATGGAGATAAACAGCACATTAATGAATATATTTTCATAGGGAATAATTGTGTCTGCTATATGTTTAGGAAATTTTAAGCTTTCATATTTATATTGATATTCAAAGGCTAGATAATCAACAGAATAAAACAGAAACAACTGCAAAATCTAAACTAATTGCTAGTCAGTGATTTAGTATATCAAAGCAAGAAGCTATTTCATACAGCAGTGTCTATGATTTCAAAGTAGCAACATGTCTGTGTCTTGCCTATGAGGAGAATTAGGCACCTAGAAAGTCCTGTTGTTGCCTAACTTCATGAAAGTGGTGCACAAACAAGGGTTTCTGCCACTTCACTGAAGCAGAAGTGCCTTTCCCAGCTCTGCACTCACTGCTGTGAGACAGGTGCCTGCATCAGCCCTTCCCTTGGATACATAAAAACTGGAATGTCAGTTCAGGTAATAGTTACCAAGTTCAGTGAAGGTCTGGGCTGAAGTCCTATCTGTGCTTCTTTGAGTTTTCTCTGGTGTGAATTAGGATTATTCTGTACCACCAGACTGCAACAAAACCCAGGCTCTCTCCAAACTTCTTGTGGAAGATGACTCATAGGACAGCATGATTAAAAATTACTCTGTGATCCAGTGACAGGAAAGCTCATCAAAGATATAGAGGACAAATTTAATTATTTTCCCTTCTGAATATTTAATCATGAATATTTATTTATATTTCATGGAGTGACCCCAATGGGTATGATGCCAGTCCAAAATAACTAAGGAGTTAGAGCAGTGTGGAGGTCAGGAAGAGATTCCTACCCAGGTTCTAGGTTAATTTAGGCAGTAAAGTGACTGAATCTTAATCTTTCATATTCCCTGCAAGTTAAGTTACCACTGAACTGTGTCACATAATTTCCAATCCTCTTGTTTAGTTCAAATATGCCATATTTACTGAAACTTTGCAAGTTGTTATGTCTGACAAAATGAAGTTGATTTAGAACATAGTGGGCCATCTCATTTCATCTATGATAACAGAATCATATCTTTCCCTGTGTTTTCATCATGTTTTTTTCAGGATTTTCTTCTAAGAGCTCTTTTTTTGGACACAGTTTTTTCCTTCCCAAACATTTATTTGAGTTTCTGTTTTCTTCTGAGACAGACGGAGTCTGCATATCGAATTAGGAGATGTGTACAATGATTAGAAATCACAGTTTAGTTAAATAGACACTAGCTCATATTACATTTAAACACTTTAAACTATACTTGTCGTAAGAGGGAAATGAGCTTACAACCCTTAAATTATGTCTAATTTCCTACGATTTATGGAGAATAATGGAAGCTACTCTAAGAGGAGACATTAAGAGAAGCTTTTCCTGTCAAGGTGGATATGCGATTGTTCAGGGCAGGCACTTCAAAATTAAAATAGATTTCTGTTTTTATCCACAGTGTTTTAAGCCAATTTTCTGCCATTTGAACTTCATAGTTAACCTTTTTATTAACGAGAGTGAGCATTGCTTTCCCTTTGACTCCAGTACCATTCCCAAAAATAACCCAAAGTGCCACAGTCATAATATTGATTGCTCCTTGGGGGGCTTTGCTCCTTAGAGGGTTTTTGACAATACAATTGTATTTAGGATTCTGTCAGGAAGACTGCAACACTATCTGAAGTTTGCCTTCAACAATCTGAGTTCTTGATGAAAGTCAAAGCAAAATGTTCCTGAAGCAGACTTTATACAGAAGCATTCTAACATTAAATGTTATGGGCTCATATCACTGAAATTTGTTATCATGTTTGAGGTGATTGCTTCAGCTGCTTCAGGCACTTTGTAGGGAACGATGTGTCTAATACAGATATAGAAAGAACACAGATTTATTATGTGGTGGAAGCTTGCAGTGAAACATCAATTTGGCATTGAGAGGGTGTTTGACAGCCTTTGTATGTGCTTATGTGAAGCACTTGGCGTTTTCATTGTAAACAAATCCCACATTGTCATTCTTATAGAATGGTAACTTAGTGGCTTTTGTATGTGGCAGATTATTCCTACTTTTAGCCTCATTGGTTGCTAATTCTTAATAATGGAGCATGACTCTGATACTCATTCCTAGAAGATATTACCTATCAAAACCACCTGTTTTCCATGTGGATTTCTATTTAACTGTGTCAATCACTGAACTTGCATGCTTCTCTAGTGGTCAGTAAGGTATGTTAAAAAAAAAACCACAGTAAATATAATGTTAAGATCACATGAGACCTTTCTAAGAAAAAATACTGTGCTTTCCTCTGGACGTTTAGACCCCTTTACTTATGAACATATTGTGTTTTTTTTCTGATTTTTTGCTTTGTATTTGTTTATTAGTTGAAAGACTGTAGAGCTTTTTAATAGATAATTCTACCAGAAAATTAGTAAGCATCTTAAAAGATAAGGAACCGTCCTTAAACATTTAATCTGTTCTAAATTTTTGTAGAGAATCTATTTATTTTTTTAACTCTTTCCACAGACTTGTTTGAGATTGTTGCAGATGTTGTGGTTGACTTACATCAAAGTCAACAACATTCCACTAAGCAGCACATGACAGCAATGCTAAAGGACCATGAATAATACTTAATATTGGATAATTTGATGCTTCTGCATAATTGTGCACTTAGCAATTTCAACATTCCCATGTCACCTGTATAATCTGGCTATTTGGCATCACCAGAAGGGAGTGTGGAATTAACTTTGAAATCTTGATCAGTATATCTCTTTCAGATCTAAACCCATAAAAAGATATGGGAAAGTGTAAAAATATCAAGTTGATTGTCCTGACATTTAAATTTGTATGTTATTATAAATTTAATGGAGTAATATTATATAACAGATGTCCTAATCTAAATATTCACACATATACCTGAGTAAATAGGTTAAAGGTGGAGCCACTCATTGCTACAGTATATTTGTTTTGGATACACTTTAGACAAAATGGATAGCATTATGACATATGACAGAGCATGGGTACAGAAAGGCTTCATTTATTTCTTACTGAAGAGATGTAAGGATAGGTCTAAAACTGGTGTGAACTTTCAAACTACTCGTTCAGTCTCTATCTCCATCAGTGAAGCAGCTGCGCTCTACATGCTTTTGTGGCCTGTATCACCCAACACTGTGTAACCTTTCCCACAGTGATAGACCTGCAATGCCTTAAAATCAATCTGGAAATTATTCAGTTCCAGCTCATGAGAAGGGTTTAATCTCCTGTTGTTAAAAATGCCTTAAGAACCTGACTAATAAAACACCAGGTAAGTGTCCAAACGTCAACCACTTTTTACATTCTCACACAGGGATAATGATATAACCTCAATTCATTCAGAGGCAAAATAAAGGATGAGGACCACACTGGGACAGAAAGGAATGTGATCACTCCTTTCTGTCTCAAGCAGCCAATAACAGACATGTAAAGGAATCACAAAGTGACAGAAAACCAGTGTTGAATTACCACACTTTCCACTGACAGAATGTATGAGATCATGAGACTTAGGACAGGAAAGAGCCAAACCCCCTGTCTTTCCACATACTTTTTTGTTCTTCCATTCCCCATATTTGCAGGTACCTGCTCCAGGCAGGACTCTTGTAACCCGTCTCTAATTAATACTTCACCTAATCTTGTAATACTGCTAATTGCTCACAAACAGGCGATTTAATCAACACTCCGTTAACAGGCAAAGCTTTATTCTCTCCACTGTTTTGTGCTTTGACACAGGGAGAACTGAGGCAACTGGGTCCCAATTGCTTTGTTTCCATGTAATTTAACAGCAAGACATTATTTTCTCATAAGAGATGCTTTGAATTTTTACTGCTAATGAATAAATTAACTAAAAAGGTTAATCTGCCTACATGTTTATGAAACATTATGCAAATTGCTCTCAAAAAGGTTTAATGGTAATTGAAAGCAATTGAAAACCATGGTACATTTCACTCAATATTAACTTTTTTTTTATTTTAAGTATACAAATTATACTCACTTTAGATTTTACAGATGTGTAGGGTAAGAGAGAGAGCCTTTTTATAATTTAAAGGGGCTTTCTTATAAATTTTCAGCTTTCTAGATTTTCAGGGTTATGGACATTCACCTGAAACTAGATGAATGAGTAGTGAAATACGATTGTCATTTATTATTTTAGTCCACAAAATCACAGAATATTCTGAGTTGTTACTAACCCAACTATATTTATTTAAGGCTTATTAAAGAAAATTGAAAAATATTTGTCATACCTTTTTTTTTAGCAAGATGGTTTAAGATCTACTGTCCACTCCAGAGCAGTGTGGGTTTATAGGGGCTGAGTATTGCAACTGTAAAATGGCAACTCTTTAACACTTCAGTTGCTCAGTTTCCATGGCTGTATACTAAATTCAACAAGGGAAAACATTAAATATGCTTCCAAGGAGATGAGGCATGTTTAGAAGTAGAAAGCAAGCCCCAATTTCTGTCTTTATCAAGAAATGCCTCTGTCCTTTGATTAAAAAAGAATGAAGAAATAGGGAGAGGGAAGAGACAGAGACAAATGTAGTAAAATTTGGTCCTCTAATTGATTAAAAAATACATTAATGGAAAACAAAATAATTGGTCAATACATAAAGGTTTGTATTCCAAAAAAAGAAAAAAAAACTACTACTCAAACTGTGAAATGAGATCACCCCATGGCTTAGGAAATTTTTATTTGCAGCCAAGTCACCTGCATTTATTTCATCACTAAGTTTCCTTGTGAGGTTGGATTTCAAAACAATCTGAATATTTGTTCTGTGACAGAATGAGATACATTTCTTAAAGACCATAATAACCTTACCTAGGAAATGAATACTTGATTTTCCCAGCACCTAAAGTATTTTAGGTGTTTATATAGGCATTATGCTTTAGTAAAACGATGAACACTTTTGCTGCTTGGGATTTTTTTAGATATTTTTCAGGGTTTTTCATCTGGGATTTTTTTCACAGTTTTGCTTTTGGTTTTGCTAGTTTTGGGGGAGGGTGTTTTTGGTTTTGATTTGGGGCATTTTTTGTTTAGACTTCCCTAAAATTATATAAAGACACTCAGATTCTAAGAAAGATTTTTTTAAAATTTTCAATTTTCTTTCATTAATTTTTGATGAATATTTGTCTTAATCTGCTGTGATTTTGAAAACATTTACTTTTTTGATTTGATAATTTTTTTTAATTTAACCTTTATTTCTGTCAGGCAAATCTTTCTTTTCTCTGCTTTTCCTTTTTTGGGCAGGAATTGGTGAATAGAAAAAGGAAACAAAAGAAGAAAAGGAGGACAACCATTAGCTTGTTGTGAATATATTCAGAGTTGTGTAAAGTATGTACATCTATATAAAAATGTATTTGAAAATTTTCAACCAGCTCTGTTTGCAACTGTTTACTTCTAACATTCCTGCTGAGTGTTGAAGATTAGTTAGCATTGAATGCTGCTCAGAGCACTGCCTTGGATCTCTTTTGGAAAGTAATAATAGTGCAGAATGTGTTTTTGCAGTACATGCAATGTGTGCTGGCTGTCAGCAGATTGAATGGTGAGGGACCCTCCTGGATCTCAGCGTTCTCGCCTTTGTGTGGCTGCCGTGGGAGACAGCAGAGCCCTGCAAGCGAGAACAGTGCTGACATGGAGAGGCAATGGCTGCTCATCCTGCCCTGGCCTGGCCTGGCAGCCCCCTTCTTCCATTGCCTCCAGTGGCCCAAAGCTGCCAACTTCTCTATTTTAAAACTTACTGCAACTATGTCATCAAAACTTCTGCTGAAGGACAGTCTTGCTTAGACTCTTAAAGAGATTTTTGTCATTTCACTTCTAGAAGATCCTACTGGTCATGATCATTTGAAGAGGAGATCACTTTCTACTTTCTAATAATATCTTAGTTAAGTGATGAGGGTTCTTTAAATTTTTTTATACATTAGTATGTTTTTATTTTTTTAAAAGATAGTCATGAATATCAGAGGGTTTTTTTGCTGAAAAGCAATTAGCATTCCTCCTCCTACTTCTCCTGTGTGGTGACTCTCATAGCCAAATCTCTCTGACAATGTTTTTCTGATATCTCCCATAAATGTTTTCATGGATATTTTATAACCTTTTCTTCTTGTACTTCAATAGGTTTTGTAAATCACTGTTGTTCTCTGATTCTCCCCATGTAGTTATAAACATAAATCTCCCATCCTTTAACCTCAGCTGGGTGTTTTTGTTTTTCTCTTATAAATTTCACTGTACTTTTCCCTGATAATTCCAAAGTGAGGTTTTTTGAGCACAAGGAATGAGAAATACTTCAAAGAAAATAAAGCCAATGTATTTATTATTAGCAATACTTCCCTTTAATTAACTGAAATTGATCAGCTGGTGCATAAAATTTGTATAAAAACAACTGAACTGTGAGTAATTCAGAGACTGGGGAACTGATCCTCTTCCTTCTGCTTGGGTAAAAGTAGGTCCCTCCGTTCCCCACACTGCAAAGCACTGATTTGTCTGTGAATATAAATTAGGGAAGTCTTAGATATGCTCAGAGTCACAGCATCTTGTTGTGGCAGGTGGTGAAGGTTGTTGGTGCACTTCCCACCTTGGCAATCACCTCTCACCTTATCCAAGAGGATAGATGCAAAATCAGGGTGGCTGGGAATCAAGCCCCAGCTTCTCATACAGTCAATAAATACCTAAAGCCTGTGTTCAATGGATAGGCCTTCATGTTTGGGGTACAAAAAACCACAAAATATTTTTCCTCATAAAATTCACATAATTTTATACTTCTTCCCATGTCAAAGAAATATTATATGAGAAAATGTTCTTTCAGCAATCTTCTTCCCAGAACTGGCTTGGAGCCAAATGTTCACAGTTCCACACTGGTGGCAAAACAAGCCACCAAGTATTTCTCTTGTTTCAAGAGGGGGAAAATAAGTTTACTCTATATTTCTGCTTTTAATCTGCATGACTCTTGACTGAGCATAGAGCAGCTTGTCACCTGGATACTCCTACCTCTTTTCCGACTGTCTGGGAATCTGGCAGAAAAATATTTATTTGTTTCCAAATCATGGGCATGATTTGTGGTTTGTGGTTTATATTTTGTCTTTTTCCACTAGGTGCAATATACTACTGCCCTCTGTGCTTTCCCAGGAGTCAATTGTGTCATTACTCATCTCAGTAGCAATGTAGCCCAAGGAGCAGTTAAAGGGTTTAAAGGCAGTATTGCTCAGACCAGAAGGATTCGTTTTCACCCCGTTATAGTGTTTGGCACATTTGAGAGGCGTGAGAGGACATGGCCACTTTCCACCTAAAGACCTGGGCAGGAGACCAGACCAACCCACAGTTTCCATCTTGGAGAGCAAGGAGAGGTCCTGGCACTGCGTAGCAGTACCTAAAACACACAGCAAACAAGAGACCTCATTCATGGCTGTCAGATTTCTCTTCTTCCTAAAATATTTCTGCTCCCAGTATCAAGAAACCCAGACAGCAAACAAAAAGCTGTCAGTAAGGTTTGTTATACAATGATAAGCAGATAGCATGTGCTTTAAAATATTTAATAGGTCTGAACTGAAATATCAGAATTTCTTCATCACTTCTGATCTAACTTCACTCCTCAAAGGCCTCAACAAGTCCAGAAATTCAGTTGGCTAGGACATTTTTTACTACTAAAAATGTTATTTTAATAAATTAAACTCTTATTTCAAATTTGCAGAAGCTGACATAACAGTGATTACTTTTTCTGTATCTTACTGTGCCTCAAAAACTGTTGAGCATTTGAATGCTTTATTTTCTCTCAGACCTAAGAACTCTTATGCCAGCTTACACCAAGGGGGAATTTTTACCTGTTAAATGGAAAGCCTGGCACCTTTAACACATTAGTCCAGTGTTTGCCTCAATTACATCTTTTTCACATTTCAGGTAGCTCTTGACCATCAGACCCTTATAAACTCGCATTGCTCACAAAGTTACCCAAGACAATATTATTGCAGAATGTTTTAACAGTCTCCAGATAGAGCACATTAGCAAAACATGATTTCTACTTTTATAGGCATTAACACAGTGACTTCAACAAAATAAGAACCAGCTTTCAGTTCAAGCTTTGTTTTCAGATTTGAAATTGGTTAGTTAAATTTCCAGTAATTTTATTGGCTCTTTCTCATTGTCATTTTATTCATACTTGTAACTCTCACAGGCCTCCTTTCACTTCAGTGGAATATTGTTTGAAAAAAAAAATTGGGTACAGAGTGACTTGAAGTTAAAATATTTTTCAAAGAGAAGGTCCGTAAATATGCTGGGCACAGACATTAAACCTTTCTATAAGTTTTTTTCCTATTTGTAAATGATGGATTGTCTTAAGTTCAAACACAAATAGGGATACCAAGAGAGAAATTTGGATAACCTAAAAAGGGAATCAAGTTATAATGCACATAAAATGCCATTAAGAATACAGAATACCTGTCCAACACCCACTTCCAAACTTTGGGTGATTCCTATAGGTCTGGGCAGTTTCACCCTAACCAGACAACTCATTCCCCTAGACCTGACTGGGCTGTGGATGGTAGGTGGGGGTGCACCTAAATTTTTTAATTGTATGAGCAAACCCAACTTACGTTTTTGCACTGAATTTGGAGTCTCCCATCTATTGCCATTGAATGTTAATGACAGCATCTGACTGTCACTGAGTATTTTATAACCAGAGCCCTAACAGTGAAATTTTCCTCCCTGAGTTGCCTAAGTGTGGATATCTCCCACTTCCCAAAAGAATGCAGATATGGAAAACCAGTTCTAACTTAGGGTTCTGACTAAGTTTTTGCTTCTGCTCTAAGGCCTGAGCACCTACATATAGGTTAAATACTGAGGTGTTAGACATAGTTGGACATAAATCTTTGTTTAACTCAGACGTGAGACACAAACTTCTTGGACTGTGTACAGTTCAAAGACTGGATCTGGATCATTCATTTTTTTTAAAAAAATTTTGATTTTGTTGTTAGCATTCAAGCCCTGAAAATGGAGCTAGCTTCTCTTTTCCTCAATCTCTGTTACTGCAATTCTAGAATTGCCTTTGATTGAGCTAATGATATGGCTCATAATATTACAGAAAACAGGCATGGCATAGAGGTGGAACTCCCTGGAACATAATTCACAGATAATCAATATATGGAATTTAACGCTAGTCTAAAGTATGCAATTAAGCACCTTTAAAAATCTGATGTGCAATTAGTAAGCATTTCACAGTAACAATCAATAAAAGTAAATGAAGCTAAGAGTTCAGAGTAATCATGTATCAGCAAATCAAATGCAGACTGACATGCTATACCAGAGTAATTTATTTCTGCTATTGATTTCAGTGGAGGTTTTGTCTGATGACCTACATATGCTATGTTGAATTTAGTCCACAGAAATTAACTGCCATACAGGTTGACGTAGAATCAAGTAATCAGGTTCCAAACAAGCATCAAAGAGTAAATTTTTATTTCTGAGTACTTAAATACTTAGGAACACATTAGCAGTCTATTAATAAAGGAGGGTCACCAAAAATAAATTTGGCACTTTGGATTTCTCTTTTCCAGAAAGTCAGAATCCCAGAACAATCCTCCCCTGCGGCACTCCATGTGTTAACAGGGTGAAGCACTTTGTTTGTTTGTTTGTTATTTCAACTATCATGTTTGATATTTTGTTTGAAGGTAAGGAAAGGGAAAACAGAAGAATCCATCACCTTGCAATTGAAAATTTTCAGAGGAAGTTACGTTTTTGGTTCTGGTTTCTCTCACAGTAAAGTTGACAGGCAGGACTCCCTCTTCACTCACACTAAATGAAAGGCTATGAAACTGGCCTAAGTAAAATGACATTTGAAATGAACTATGTAGCTCTGCACCCTTTGTCTCACCCTTTGGACAAGGGGTAGCATTTTTAAACTAAAAGAGAGTAGATTAAGACTAGGTATAAGGAAGAAATTTTTTACAATGAGAATTTTTTTACCAGGTGAAACTCTTGCACAGGTTGCCCAGAGAGGTAGTAGGTGCTCCATCACTGGAAAATTTCAAGGTCAGATTGGATGGAGCTCTGAGAAACCTGATCTAGTTGATGTTCCTACTCATTGCAAAGGGTTTGTATGGTTTTTATAAGGGCCTTCAACCACAACTTGTTTTATGATTCTCTCTTTGAAATCTCCCTATTTTCTTTCATCTTATATATAAGCTTTTATCCTTTTAGAGCAGAAGACATCATATATAAGTATGACAAAATCCTGTCAGAATGAAAAAAGTGTATAGCAGCTACCTTAAATGTTTGCTTTGAAAGGAATTTTTTCTTTGATGTGTTTTACATAGCTGTGCCTGTAATCATGGAGTTTCAAAATAATTGCTCCAAGAGGAAACCATAAATTATATTTGGAGCATCCCTTCCATATCCCAGTTAACTGAGGATTGTAATTAATATTGTCCAACTATTAGTCTTGCATGAAATTTAATTGTCTTTTATTTAGAATATTTTTCTGCTATGTAGCCCACTTGCAGGAACAAGATTAGCATTTAAATGCAGTTATAGTATATACAGGAAAGCAAGAAAAAGGAAGGGAAACACTTAGAGGGTACAGCAATGCAATAGCACCGTAATAACCTTCTTTATCTTACAAGAGTATTGTGCTGAACTGTCAATAACTTACTGTATGGATCTAGAGCCTAAATGGCTTGTGGCTACTTAAGGATGAACTTAAATAATTTTTAATAAAATACGTGCAAGGGATAGAGTGGAAAACAATGGAAATGATAAGATTTTCACAGCCATGTAACAGCAAGTTATTTGATTTCCCTGAAATTCCAGATGGAGAGCTGTTCCATTCAGACTGTAGGATGTTGCCCTGCAGCACATATTAGAGCTGCCACTCTGCTCTTTCACTTTTAGTGCATTATATATGTGTACAATATAGTTCTGCTCCCTGAGGTTAAATTTTGCTCATTGTACAACCAAGACCCTGAGGGCTAACGCACAGTTGAGAAAGTGCTATTTTGTCAATTTTGCTGTGGAACTCTATCCATATAGCTTTATGAAGAAATTCTTGGTTTACTGTTCTTTCTTGTCCATGCATTCTTTCTCTGAAACAGATTATTTTAATATTGTTCAATTTGAAAGGTCATTCCAAAGAAAAGAAATTGAAAATTCATCTCTGAGTAGCATTTTCATGCTGAATAAAAAAAAGAAAAAGAAAGACAAAGGATGATGGAAACAAAGATCAATAACATTCTCTAATCTACAGTAGTCATTTTCTGCATGACTGAGTGCTCCAGTCAGTACTAGAAACACTGATGTCCATATTCATTATACATACAGGTTCAGTTCAGATACACAGATTCAGCTGTTCTGATGTGTTTGACATGGCCAAAACCTCCAAAATTAAGAGTATAGACTCCTGTGCACTGTATTAAACAAAATGTCTAGTTGGTATAACCTAACCCTCAGCTGTGTCCTTTTACATGAGTTTAACACACATAGCACCTTCTCCTTTATGTCTTATGCCCCAGTGACAAACAGAAAGCATCAGACTTTCCAAAATGATATTAAAGGTTAGCTAGTGCTCCATCAACAAAGGTAAGCCGTAAATAAAATAAAAGGAACATGATGGAAGGCATCCATCTTTAAGATGAAGGGGCAGCAGACTTCTGATAGGTTCAGCTGCAGTACAGATAGGGGAAATGGGGCCTGTCCAACACAGGGCCAGGAGGTTTTCAATATTTTATGTATAGCATCTGTAATTCTATTACTGACTGAACATAAAAGTTTTCTTACCAACCAGAAGTTTTGGAAGGAGTGTGTCTATAATGGAAGGAAGGGTTGTATTAAATATTAATTTGTTTCAGACCTTAATCTATAAACCAAGTGTCCTAACCTGTGGCTTTGAAAGTTTTCTTTTTTTTTAAACCCCTCCTTTTTCCTTTTATGTAAGTGAGCTAACCTTTTTGCAGAGCATTCTGTAAGGTTGTCTTGAACTGTGTGTTGTACGTAAGATGTTACCATAGAATTGCTCTTTTGAAAACCAGCCAAGTAGGAAATAAGAAAACTCAGATATATCACTCATTTGGTCAGTGTAATTTCTTTGGAATTCCAAATAATGCATTTACTTCCATAGAAAGAGTTAATTGTGTTGTCATTCAAAAGCATTTCATGGTCAGATGATCTTAAGAAAAACTTTTATTGTATCCTAAAAAGCTTGTGTGAAATTGATGAAAGGGTGCATACAAAAGGGATCAAGTGTGACAACAGTCTTGTGGTGAGCAATGAAATTGTTTTGACTATCTTATAACTTCAGGAACTGTTTGCAGTATTTAATATTACACATTTGAAGGTCTGAAAGAAAAAATTATGAGCAGACTGAAGATGGACACTACTATATAAGAAGTTTGACTCATCTGTACCCCTTTGTTTCACAACAGTGTAACTTCATATAATTGCTAAATTTATTATAAATAATTTACAAACTTCACTTTCAGGAAGCATGCAAGGTATTCTAGTGGAGTCAAAACAACTTTTTTTCTCGATAATGTGTTTGATATGTAAACATAAATTCCTCACCAAACATTACACCAAGGGAGCAGCTTTTCATCACCTCAGACTTTACCTTCCGTGGTAAAACAACACATGTGATATCAAAAATAATATGATACCAAACCCTGAATAGGTTTTTAACACCTAAATGCATGTCAGAAACTCTTTGCTGTTGTGTATCTGTGGGAGGTTCCACCATATATGCCTTGTACCTAAGGAATGTAAAGGAATCTGTGGTTACCCTTCCCTAGATTTCATTTGCACAATCAGAAGATTAGCATCCACAAAAAGTTCTTTGATCCTCTTGTTTTAGATAAGAATGTTGTAACTAATAAATAATGGTTATTTTTTAACATAATTGACTTATGTCCCCATATCAGGTTAAGTGAAGGTGCCTATCAAGCCATCATTCAAGTCACTCTTATTGCTCTGTCTGCTAGTGGACAGCATGCTGCCTGTCTGCAAGCTTGTGCCTGGAAAAATACTTCCATGGGCAGAAAAAACAAACTATCTTGGCTTTTCTTGTTAGGGTGCATGAATGAATAACTCAGAACATATCAATGAAACGTTTAAAACATATCTCTTAGTCAAAAGACATTAATGTTTGTTTTGGATAGAGTCAGTTGACCAGTATTTACCAGTAGTCAAAAATTATTTTTACAAAATGTTAAAAAGATTTTCAGGGTTATGTTGAAGGATACAAAAATTTTATCCATTTAGGTCTACAAAAAGTTCCTCTGTACTATTTTTTGAAACTGAGTATCAATTTCACGTAGATTTGAATATCCAGAATTTTTCAATAAAGATTTCAGAATGACAAATATATTTGAAGAGATGCCCTGGAACAACCTGACATTTCTTAGCACTATATGCATTAAAACCAGGATTGATGTAAGGGATGAATCAATATGGACTAAATCATTAAATGTGTCCTGCTTTCTTGAAAGCCATACTAAAAATGAATCTGTTAAAACTTAAAATATTCATTTTAAATCCTATTAGCTTAAGTTTTGCCTAATGACAATTCTAGCTGCTTCCAGAAAGGGATAGTTACTAGATGAAATCAGTATTAAATTCCAGAATCTTGTAATTGGAACTAAAAACACTAAGAAAAAGGATTTGCATGAAACAAGCCACTAAAAGAATCAAAAAGGCACTCTATATCCCAACTCTTTAAACTATTTCATATTACAAAGGCGAGAAGTTAATCTATTAGACTCCCAAAAGAAATATATTACTTCACCAAACTCTTCACTCTGTCAGATCCCTCAGTGAACTGTCTTGTAAGATACCTCTTTTCAAGAGAATAATCAGCACTTGGGCAAAAGTTTATTTTAAAAAGAAAACTCAAGTCAACAAACTAATGATTTCAGGGCCATGGTAAGTTAATTAAAACCTGAAGAGATTACAATAATAGTGGAAGTTATTGCTTAAGATAGTGGGAAAGGTTAGGGAAAAATACATGGATGACAAAAATAAAACCTTGCAAAATTAGGAAACAATTTACATAACCAAGTAACTATTGTGATCTGCTTTACCTGTTGGTCGGTTTGGGTTTGTTTTATCCCTGGTATGACTTTGTTTTTCCCACAAGAAAGTACTTCTCGGGACAAGTACTAGTGCCTGAGAATGCTAACAAGACAGGTAATGTTTCGTGGAGTAACTCATTTCATTTTGAGAATCATGACAGATTTTCAACCAAATTCTGGAATTACTCAAGTGTATATAAAATGTTTCTTTATATAAACTTAACATAGCCAAATGCAGAAAAAAGCTTTAAGCAATTTGATTGCTGTACTGACTTAGAAGAACCTGCAAGATATTATTTGGAACAAAAGCATGAGATTTTTTTACAGTCTTTTGGAGTCAGGAGTTTTTTATTTTTACTCTTTCAATATATGATATTTATAGAAGCCCTCAAATCCCTCTGGTTCACCACATGTTGATCTGGGTCACAGGCACTGGTGCAAACCATAGCTTATGCTAAATTTATATTACTTCAAACTAGCACCATTGATCCTGATCCTAGGACGGGCAGAATTGAGACTAAAACTGACATAGAAGTGGCAAGCTGGGCAAAACCTCTGGTGACCTTGGGAATGCATAAGTTTTCATTCTCTGTCTGTCAGAGCAATATAGAAACACAACTGTGGTTACATAATTGTTATAGTGCTCACCTTAAGGTCTCTTTTAGCTAAAGCTGTTTCTACCTTTGCAAATACATTCCCTGATCAAATACACATAAAATCTCTTGTAATTCAGGATTTCAAGAAAATTCTTAACATTTCAGATTTTTATTACTAGCATTGTTGATATCAGTCCATTTCACATGGATTTAACATGTTTCAAGGTATATTATGTACGGTAATAATGTAATTTGTTCATATAAAGGCAATATAATCTCATTATAATAAAGCTGTTGATTTTACCTAATGTTTATAAATCACGTCATAATGGAAATTAAATCACAACTACAGAACTTTTAAAAAGAGTCAATATCCCTTTTTTATTATTAATTATTTTCAAGAAAAAAATTTTCTCTAGACTTATTAAAAGACCATTATTTTTTCTCTCATTTAATGCTGCTGCTGCATTTGAATCATAAAGAAAATTTTTCTGATGGCCACCATTCTCTGCTGAGTTCCAACAGGCTATAATTCTGTAATCCTAATTCTGTAAATGGAAAATGTGGTAGAATTTTTTTCTCTTGTAGTTCTCAAAAATTTAAAAACTTTCAAAGGTTCAAGCTCTGTAAAAGAGATTTAAAATTATCACCTCTCCTACAAAACGTAAGTACAGATGTTTTGAAAGTTTACCAGAGTGGCATGACAAGCACTTGGGTTGCCTTATTGTTTTTCCATATTCTGTGTCAATGTCTCTATGCATAATTTTATACATGTGCTCTCTGCTTGTTTCCTGTTGAATTGAGTGATATGAAACAAACATTGGATATAGCAACATTCTCTTCTCTGTCAGCCTTTGTTGTACAGAATTATGTTGGACAAGGACTCTCCCTGATGTACAGTATATACAACTCAGGTTTGCTCTTTTCCCTGGATCAGAGATCAGATATAAGCACAAATCCTTGTGTTTGAGATAAGCGGGTAAGCTGGTAAAAACTGGTAAAATATTTTGTCCAGAATAATATTTTGAGAATAATTTCTGAAGACCATATGAAAGATATTACGAGCCACTGATACAGTTAGACGAGAAAAATGCTGCAAATGCAAATTAATAATTCTGGTAGAAACTCTAGGAAAAGTAAATTCCAAATTACAGACATTAGAGAAAAAAAAAAACTTGGTACACAGAAATAGTCTCAATGTTCTTTTGACAATATGAAATTCCTAAATTTCACAGGTGCATTATACCTAATTTAGATTACTTTACATTTGACTGCAAATGTATTGGCTTTTGCATGTGTTAAAACACATCCAAATCCCAAAGAGATGACAATCTCAAATGTCAAGAAAGATAAAGTGAGAGTGAAAGAAAAGGTTATTATATCTATTGGTACGGGACTGAGTCACCAAGAGATTATATGAAATGAGACTGGTCCCTTTAGTGACAAAGGGGACTGATCTCAACTTGCCTGAAGCCTAAAAAAGTATCTTAATTATTATCACACTCTTTTTCTTTGCAGTATTACCCATGCCTTTGTAAAACAGTCTATCTGTGCATTGGTAAATTAATTTAAATTTAATATAACCTATTAAACTCAAATTATTGTCAGTGCATGTGTGCATATTCCTTATATAATTTCCATGGAAAGTTTTATGATGCACAAAGAGTTCTATTCTTCCTTTTTTATGTTAATATTTACACACAAAGCTAATGTCAGTTAATGTCAATAGGGAGATATACATGTAAATCTCCCCTTTCCCATGATGGCAGAACTAATGCAAAAGTGCTCTCTATTTTTTTCCCCCAGTGATTCTGTTTCAGATGTAACATAATCCAAATCTCCAGGACTGAAATAAATCAAAACAAAATGAAAAACCTACCTTTTCCAAATAACTACTGGTATGTTTTGCTTTTCTGTCTATGCTCAGAATTACATTTTGTTTTCCCCAGAGAGATAAAAAGCATGAAACAAGAAACGAGACATGCTTTACCCCACTTGAAATCCCACTTGAAGTACAGCTTTACATTTCTTTTATATTTGTAGAGTTTATAATGAAACGTTTCCTTGCAGTAACTGTTTCCTCTGAACCCTTGAAGGTGAAGTTCATGCTATGCTCCACTAGATTTCTTTTTAACTTCCATTTGTTAAATATGACATTTCTCCAAAAATTCATTGATTAAAATCCTATGCTCTGCAAATTCAGTCACCACCTTATTTAATTTCACCCTATTTTGGGCCTTAGTTTGACAACTGATTTCGTGATTTTTCTGTATGAGACAAAACCAGAGCATGGATTTTGAAGCATAGCTCTTGGAAAGGAGTTTTCCTTCTTTCCTCCTGCCCCACACACTTAAACACTGCCTAGATACATCTTTATGAGAGCTTTGGGATTATGCAACATCTACAGAACAAGGATACTCATGAGATTCAGATATATAAATATCCAGTCATGTAGGTAGACCAAACCCAGGTGGAATTTAAGTTTCAGTTGTCTCTGGGTCTATTAATGCCACAACCACTGTTGATCATATATTTCCAAAGGGAAGAAGTAGGTGGAGATGGTCATGTTATATAACATGGTGTGAAGGCAGGTCTGGAATACTCTGTAAGCACAATAGCATCTGGAAAAAATCTGCTTGGAGATCTCCCCCACAGATCTCTGTGCAGTCACCACTCATGTTTCCCTGTGTGTGAGGTGCTTAGACCTCCAGCCCTGTCTGAAAGACTGGTTTTGCACAGCAGTGTAGATGTACCCAATTATTGCATACAGGAGCATTTTCCCAGTCCATTTTGGAAATTAAAACAAGCTATGAGGAAGTGTGGAGAAAAGTCACCACAGCATAGAGGAATTGAAACTTGCATTTTAGCTTTCTGTGGAAATCTTATTCTGCTACTGGCCAGATAGCTAAGTAGTTTCTGAAGTTGTGCAGAATACAGAATATCTGCAGGCTGATTACAGATTGTCTTCTTCAAGCATTTTAGAGGCAGCTATTTTCTGCAAACTGCATCTCAGCTCCCAGTTGACTCCTTTGTTATCCTCTCAGGATCTTCGGGTTTATACTGATATTGAATCATTTGTTATAAACTGACATACAAAAAAACCCCAAACCAAACCAAAAAATGCCTCTAGAATGTCATTGGACTGATAAACTCTGCTTCGTCGAGAAAGGTGAACTTTAGCTGATTTGTAAAGTATTACTATACAGAAAGCAATAGAGTGAGTTTAGCTGTCACTTATGAATAGGAGTTTAGGCACCATTGCTTGAAGGCTGAATATGAAAACGCCCAATGCTGATTAAACAACCATAATTTCTCAAGGTTCTGACATGTCTAAGAGCTATGAGAAGCTATGATCACAAAATCCAAGCGAAAGAATCTACAATGGAATGGGATGCTCGGGAGGATCATTTTGCTCTCAGCCAGCCCACAGAAAGGATAAACAAAACAGAATCTCTAGGCATTTAAAATGTCTATTTTCTGATTGTGTTTTGAGATAATGTCAGTTCACTTAAAAAGAAATTTGATTTGCTATTGCACTGAAAAAGAAGTACTTTCCACCAATTGCTCATTATACTCATTAGCATCCTTAGAAACTGACGGCTTGAGGTGGAAATTTGGAGCTGGCGTCATAACATATCAGGTGATGCTTGCTATTGCTGCTGGCCTCCAAGCCTTCCAGGAATTCTGGATTTGCACCTAAAAACTCCAGCCAGAAATTAACGTGACTCAAATCAAACAATGCTGAATAGTCACATTGGCAGGGCTGCTCAAGTGAAGCTATGCTGCCAGTAGGAACAGAGCCAGTGGGCAATCGCAGAGACAAATGCTGGCTTTAAATCTTGCCCTTGAGGACTGAATGAGTCCTTTTACCTTGGGAAGATTATGTATATTTTTTACATAAATGCCTTTCTAGCAAAACCAAGAGAATCCTAATTGCCGTTCTACTTCACATAGCCCAAAGCTCTAAGCATTTAGTAATTTTCTGAGATTAATTCTGAACAGCTTCTAAATTTCCTATTTGTAAGAACTGTTGATTCCTATCTTACTTGCCTTCATTTAACAGTACTACTCTAATTTAGACCATGAGAAAATTATTTAATTTTTTGCATGTATGTGGGAATGAAAAAATAGCTTTAAAAAATAAATCAGGAACACGGGAAGAGATAGTAGCTGGGTTTAAATTTACAGGTCCCTGGTTGATCCTGGGTAGGTCAGAGTAATATCTAAGCACCTGCAGCTCATTTCTGCTTTGCAATCACAAAGCCTTGGTGGGTACTGGTTTAGGGAGACACCTCAAAGAATGGAAAAGCCACAAATTAATGTAATAGCTTACTGAAACACAGAACTGGGTAATTTTCTCTGTTTTTCAAGAACTGAAAGAGCCTGCATAAGGAAATGCTTTCCCTTTAGAGGAAATCGCTTCAGACCTGTTCCTTTAGAGATTAGTGATGTCAAGATAGCTAAACTATAGAAAACTCTGCCAAGTTCTTTGGGGAAGAAGAATCTTCTAAACTGTTGATTGAGAAGGATCACATGTTATGCATGGATATGGATCCAGCTACTTAAATCTGGTGGTAGTTCTCAAGCCAGGATCTTGCACTGCTCTTGGATGGAATATCCATTGGTCTTATTAGCTTGAGGAAATCAGACATCTTTCAGGAAAATATACACAATGATAACTTGTAGGAAAGCTCCTCTGCAATCTTCTTTCTCCTTTGAGACTGTGTTAGTTTAGAAATATGGAATGATAAGGGTGAAGGAGAAAAGGCAACCTGATTTTGTAACCTGGAGTTGTATATGTGCAAATATCTGTTCTCCAGAAAATGCTTGTAGGTTCTCAGGTCTTTATAGAGGAGTTTCATCATGAAACTCTACCCAGGCTCTGGCAAATGTTGTTAACAATGCCTTTCTGTATTCATTTTGCTTGTTATTAGATAGTATGATCTTCGTAGACTTTCTGCACTTCCATTTTGAGGCATCTTAATTCTACTCACTGAAACACCAAATGAAAATTATAGATATCTGATTTGGACTTTTGGACTCTACACCATAATCCCAAGTCCAACTGTTATCCACGCAGAGGCATTCTTTTTACCTAGACACAATTTAATGTATGTAGCAAGTAAGGAAGAATCATAGCTTTAGAAAATCTTTGTATGACATAAAAATACACTGTCATCATCGCTGGGTCAGCTTTAAAAATCCATCTATTTCACTTCATGATAGACAGGGTGACAGGTTGGAAGAATGGCCCACACCATGTTGTAGAATCAATGTTTTTAAATGTTCAAATGACTGGCTAAATGTGATGAAATAGAGTAAGAATAACCACAAACAGTCAGATTTCACAGCTCTTTCTTTGGAGTTTTCTTTATGGCTGGCATAAGTCTTGTTTCAAATTTTCCTGAGCCTGCTTTACCCCTTAAACTTTGCCTAGAAGTTTTTTCCATCTTCAGATGTGTTACAGGGGTGTGGTTAATACAAGAGTACTTATGATGAGAGTAGTCTTCTTATTTCCAGCTCTTCCTGAGGTGAAATACAATGCCAGAATCTCTGGGTTTTCATGTAATTTTTTTGGG
Organism: Drymodes brunneopygia; assembly: GCA_013400955.1. Taxonomy (NCBI): domain Eukaryota; kingdom Metazoa; phylum Chordata; class Aves; order Passeriformes; family Petroicidae; genus Drymodes; species Drymodes brunneopygia. The sequence goes on from VZTZ01009411.1 coordinate 211,454, forward strand.
AATTGAGTATCTCTCCTAAATCCTTCTCCTATTTAGCAATGTTGTGATGATTATATTCCCACTTCTTAGAGAGAGATGTTGTTCCTTTACTCTTCTGTTTGTGAGGCAGTCTCCTTTCTCTGCCATTGATTTGAGTCATGAGCTGGAATGTTTTCCAGCAAGAATCCATGAGTCAACAGAAGCACTCAATTTCTGATCTCATGATGAAACTTGACATCCTGTCACAAATGTGAGGTTTGGACTAATGACACCTAGTACCGCCACTGCTGCAGGTGATCTCACTATTCTAAAAGCAAATAAATAAAGAATTGTTTATGAGAAGAGATATATCTATGTCCTTCAGAACTTCTTTGGTCTGAGAAAAATAAAAAAAGAGACTGCTCCAAATGTCTGACAGTCATGAGAAGACAGGTCTCTGACAGAAAAGCAAAATGATCTAACAGCATAAACTGCCCTCAGGAAGCGGGAGCACTAAGAAATGAATGTCCTGGCTTTGCTGCAATGGAAAAGAAGTTTCATGACCAGAAAATGCAAATACTCCATGTACCTTCCTGCCATGTTGGAAAGATTTATTCTGGATGGTATCTGAGGGAGGTGTGCAATTACAGTGCATCAATAAATTGGGAAATGCTTCACATCAGCAAACAAATAATGCTATTAATAGCAATACTCCATATTTCTCTAGCTTCTTTAATTTTCAGTTTATAAAAGTGCTTAGCATGACATTCTTTAATTAAATGTCTGAAATGCCTCCTAAATTGATAAGTAAACTGAGCCCAATTTTAGAAAGGGATAATTAGGATTAAAACATTTGTATGATTTACCAAAATCACATTTATCAATGCAGGAAGAGAACCAAAGTCACTGAATCCCAAAGCTTTGTTTTTACCACTGGTGCCTGTGTCCTGTGTTATTTTTTATCTGTTTCATAAACTATATTTGAAATGGTTTCAGGAACCACTGGAACCAACATTACACACTCCACAGAAATGTAGTCAAAATGTGATTTAGTAAAGGAAGTCAGCTGGAATGAGTCAGACCACAGCTCTAACTCAGCCTAATTACCTGGGTTATTTTCCTCTGCTAGCAAAGAGCAATGATAGGTTTCACAGGAGTCAGATGGCAACTACAAAAATAGACCTTGGAAGTTGGAGTCAGAGAGCTCAGTGTGGCTGCCACTAGATGGCAATGAGATTAAATGCTGCTTATTCCCGTGGGTCTGGCTCAACAGTCCAGCTCCTGCTGGGGGAACTGTCATACACCAGTGGGCCAAGTGGTCCTGTGCCTAAACTGCAGTGGGATCCTCTGGTGTCCAAAGGAAAAATGGAAAGTGATTCCCAAAAGCTTGTTATCAAAGCATTGGAAGCTACAACACAATATACTATGCTGATCTAACACAATTACGTGCTTGATATGTGTAGCCTGGACATGCACAAAGCTTGTGCAACCGAAGTTCAAAGTGAGCCGAGTTGCACCAATATTTTTTTCTTAGATAATAGGTTGAGGGTTTATGCCCAAACTATCTCAGATTTCCTGTGTAATGTTTGTCACCTTACTTACATGTGGACACATGCTTTTTTGTAAAATTCTCAGCTTGCTATAGCAGTAGTCAAACCCTTTGTTTTGAAAGCGGCCTGTTTCCAAGCCAACATCCTTATGAACTAAAGCTTGCAAAAAGGTATTCTAAAAGGAATAAGATGAAAATCAGGTAAAAAACCCTAAACTCCAAACACACACACACACACACAAAAAAAAGAGCAAGATAAAAAAAAACAAGAACATTCTGATTTTTTTAATGAAATATCAGATTTTGAATATTTAACAACTAATTTTGTTATCTTAAGTAAAGAATAGAAAGCATAGCATGACTTTCAAGCTCCCATTCTCAGAATCTGGTAACTCTTTCAAACTGTTTATGTTTATATTTCTAAAGACTGTTGATTTTTTACAAAATCCAGCTGTGCTACTAAAATTGAATGAAAAAAGGAAGGCTTTCCCATTCTTTACACTTTATAAGTGGCAGCAGCATTCTGAATCATAGTAGCAATATTGTGATCCAGCTCAAAATTTCTATCCTTGCCACCACCCCCAGTGAATCTGGAGCTTGAAGATCTTTCATAAGCCTAATTTATGGACTACTAAAATGCATTTCAGAGCCAGAAGTAAAATATATAGAGTGGGAATCCTTTGGCAACTGGTGCCCACCTAAAATGATTAGAGAGTTGTGGCTATAAATCAAATGCAAACATTAACTTTTAGCATCAAAGGACAAGACAGTGTCTTCTTCTGACCAGGAAAGTGGTGGGCTGAACATATTTATAGTACTTCATATTTGTTTTGTTCCTGGATTGGCCTCTTCCTTCACAGAGTTGTGTCACTTTTTTCTTTCTAGCTCTTAGGCTTTTTACTCAACACCACATTTTTTTCCATCTCTCCTTTTCACCTTCAGCAGAATTGTGGTTCTGCTGAAGGGTCTCCATAGGAAGATTTTGATGTCTAACAAGGACAGCAAGTTCTAAGAAAGTTGCTTAACACAGATGATAAATCATAACCATTGTATAATTTTCAATCAATTTGCTTGTGCCTCTTAAGCTTGAAGTACCTGGCTGATTCACCATTTGTACAAACAAGGGATAGAGAGAGGAAACAAGATGACTTCCCTTCCCTTCCCGAAACCTAACCTTCCCTTCCCAAACCTTCCCTTCCCAAACCTTCCCAAACCTTCCCAAACCTTCCCTTCCCAAACCTTCCCTTTCCAAACCTTCCCAAAGCTTCCCAAACCTTCCCTTCCCAAACCTTCCCTTTCCCTTCCCCTTTCCCTTCCCCTCTCCCTTCCCTTTTCTTTTCTCTCATAAGTAAAGCAATAAATGACCAGTTCTACTACAGTGTTTTGCCACAGTGATGTGGAAATTTAAATTAAAAGAGTATGGTCTCCTGGCTAGCTTCTGAAACCAACTGTCTGGATTTTTTGCTAATATTCAAAATGTTTTCTCTGGCTTGTAGTGTTACCCTGGATAGGTCACTTTCTGCCTCTGCTTTATCTGTACAATGAAGACAGTAATATTTCCTAGATGCATAGGGAAACTATAATACTTAGATCATTTGTTAGAAAAGTACTTTGAGACCCACAACAAAATGTAAAATATTCCTCTTCAAAGTGACAGTGTAATTTCTTCCATCATTATTGATGTCTCTGGAGATATTATAAATCAATAGCTGAAAGGGAAAGAGTATGAGAAAAAGTTCTAGGAAAATAAACATTTTTAAAAAAAGGTAAAAAAAAGGAAAGAACAACAGAATTGTTAAATGGATAAAGAAGGTTTACTTGAATTCTTAAACAGAACTATCTGGACTTACGTGGGTGTTTCATCAAGGGGTCAAGAATAATATGAAAGGAGCAAAGACAAATTGGAACTGTAGAATACTAGTGCAATAAACCCAAATAAATCAGTTTTAAATGACCAGATTTGTGATCCTCCAGAGAGCATTGTTGCAAGAAATCCCAGTCTCATCTCTTCCTGCCCACACACATTCTTTCTAATACGATCAAGAAGACACAGGCAGCTCCATGGCCTATTTGAGATTTATGCAGCCATCCGAAGGAACAGGCCCATTTTTCATTCATTTTAACCCTTCCCCTGCCTTCTCCCTGTTCCACTCAAATAAACCCAAGCAATACAGTAATGGCAGCATCTGTCATGCAGTTATGCAGCATGAGATCTGAAAACCTTTGCTTTCCAGGTGTGTATCTCCAGAGAACAGGGAGAGGTCTGGAATTCCAGGTGCTGGGGATCATCATCACTATCATCATCAAGGTAATGTAAAATCTACCATATGCTAGAAATTCTAGACAATTTCACAGACATGCAGTGACCAATTTATATAACTAATATATATCTAACACTGAGAAGAACCAAGCTGCTATTCACCTCTAAGTACTTTTACACAAACATTTATATTTTTATATCAAATATAAAAGTAATATAAAAGAAAAATTCTTTTATCTAAGATGTACCTCGGATGGTTCATTTCTGTGAAGAGTAAGCAGCTTATGCAAGCTTTTTTGACACAAAGTATTTTTAAAACCTCATTTGACTGGAAATTATTCATCACTGTATTGATAGCCAGCACATATGGCTGCTAATTTGCATTATGTCAGCTGGTGGATCAAAGTCTAGGACCATACTGGTACTGACTTAAGCCAAATTCCTCAATGTCAAAACAACCAAAGCCAACCAAACCAAACCAAATTGTAAGATGTAACTCTGATTCTTAATTAAATGAAAGACAAGAGATTGAGAATAGTTTTAAATTGAGACATAAAACTTTCTAATTTAATGTGTCTTTCTGTGTAAGGGTTTATAAAATAACTTTTGTTTTATGTCTGATCTTTTTTAATGTTTTCTCTTCCTTGAAACATACTGTTACAAAAAACTGAAGAAATCTCCTCCTTTGCTAAAGTCCAGGACTAACTGGTACTGTCAATTAAAAGTGAGAGATTGCCCAAATTGCTCATTTGGCTTTGGAAATGCTTATTCCTTCCAGTTGTTTCTTTCTCCTCATCCTCCTGATATGTTGCTTTCCTTTTTCCTACAGTGTCTGATTAAGTTGAAACACCCAACACTAAAGAAATCTTGCTCTTGCTGTATCATGATATGATTTAAATGAGATCTTCTCATACCCTCATGTCACATTTAATTTCAAATCAATTTTGGCTAAAGACAAAATTGTTTGGCAGAACCTTACCCCATCCACTAAAATTCTGGATATCCCAGAAACAATTCTGGTAATAGTATAATCTGATAATTTATATTATTGTCATTTTCTATGATATTTATGTATCACTCAACCTAAACTTTTTAGTTTATGGGAATGACAGCTAAAAAAATAGGAACAAAAGAAAATAAGGGTAATTAGATCAAGATGCATCCAAGGGCAAAATCTGTGGAAAACTTCAAGTTCAAACTCAAGTTTTGCAAAGCAAGTATGACATGGGAGAGAAGAATTCACTGTTAAGAAATAAAGATGATTTATTCACCAGGCCAAGAGGGAGACAGGAAAAATGCAGCAGCTGTATGTTGTACTTTCAGTGATTGTGAGAGATCTGGAGAAGAGAGCTAGCTTGAGAAAAGGGTTTGTAGAAATCCAATTGAGAGTAAAAATACAAATTTATGAACCAAAGTGTCATGTAATTAGAGAATAAAGAAAGACACTGATGTGGCCGACTCATCAGAACAAAAAACCAATCTCTCACCACGTGGGATTGTTATACTGGCATTGTTCTGTCAGATATGAGTGAAATAGGATGCCCATACGTTTTGCTGAGTTCTCCTCTGTCAGTATATACTGCAGACACAACATGTTGAAGTCTTGGCACTTTTGTTTCCTTCAAATCATTTACAGATCTACATTCTATTCTTATCTACATATATTTTTTTCTCACTCCATGCTTCTATTGCATTGGAAAAGTCCAAGTATCAGTCTTCACTTGAAATACTGAATTTACATATTTCAAGTCTGCCATACAGAGATATCCTGCCACCACCACTGTAATTGTTCTTCCTACCTCACTGCTTACCAGCCACATTCTAAAGCACCTACTAATGAAAAATGTGCAAAAAATCATGGCTAAATTTAATGACAATAACAAATACTTTGGCACATTCAAAAGAGAATTAATATAGACATCAGAAATAACTTTGAATGCATACAGAACTGGAACTAGTCTTCTGCTTGCAGAGCTTCAAAGTTTTATTATTTTAACATTTAGCCTACTGGGTATCTTTCTCAAAAGAAAGTTATAGGTACCTGATGTGCTCAGTGGGCAGTAATTTTACTATCACATAAAAACACACACACAACCTTGATTGCAACAGGTTAATCTTCAAATGTTCAGAGATTTAGTGCAGATGCTTACAAAAACAAACCCAAGCTTCTGGTTTAAAGTTTCTAGCAATCCTGTGGGTAAAAGTTGCCTTGAACGATTTATATTTGTCCTAGTTTAGGGCAAATTTNGTTCAGAAATACACTGAAGATAGCAGCATTTGCTTTCAGCTAAAACCAAAGCCAGAAAAACTGGATAAATCTCTCTGTGAAAGCCATAAAAGTCATAGAGTTCAGTCGTGTGAGGTGCTGGCTCTGATGGCTTCCTGTGAGTTATAACATTCCCTCGATGTAGTCAGTGGGAACCAGAGAAGTCAAAGTCATTTTGTCTGCTTTTCAATTGCAAGCATTGCAAAGTGAAGAAGGTAAAAGTCCATAACATCCAGGAAAAGTCTTCTTTGTGTTGTTACTTAAAGCCATTGTTTTGAATGGAAACTGAAACGGTAAAATTTTTGTGATAAAACAACTCATTCTGGGAACAAAATGCTCTTTTCTCATGGGCCCCAGTTCTCAGTCTTCTTGAAAGAAGACTTCTTTTCATACGTGAATATTGCAATTAGACTCTTCTCATAGCACTGGAATGTACAGGGATGTTTAACTCAATAATTTCAGTCTACAAATAGTAATGTGAGTTCATTGTTTTAGCTTTTTGTCTATACAACACACAAAGCTGTTGACTGGTGATTAACAGCCATGTTTGGACTTCGTCAGTACAGTTTTGTACAATCACAGTGGATCATGATTCCATTCTTGGAAATAAATTAAAAGGCAGACAAAGCAATATTCAAGTATTTTTTAGGAAGATCATTTTTATTATGACTTAAAGATTCAGGAACCAGCGTCTGTTTCCTGATGATACCAAGATAAAGCAGATTTCTAAAATGAAGTTGAATAAATAGCAGAATTATTAAAAAATATGTCAAGAAAGACCCTGAAATTATAGATAAAATAAGCAGTGCAGGTAGGTATACATTTGATATCTTCTTTTTTTTTTTCCCAGAAGACACCATTCATCATTGCAAATTACTCCATATCACTTGGCTTCCAAGTTTAATGCTGGGAGAAAAAGACAGATCTTTCTCTGTGACAATGAATAGATAGTTTGAGGAAAGTATGAACATAGACATAGGAAAACCACTTCTTTTATTAAGAGGTCATTTTCTGGACCATATTTCTGGTGCCCAGAAAGAGTTTGATGCCCCAGGCTCTGTAACTCTTATTCAGCTCAAAGCATTTCAAAGCAATCTACAAATTTCAACACCCAAATGATATAAAGTGCTTAACTAAAATCTCTAAAGACATGAGAACTCAGATGTGCCAGACTCAATACATGCTTGTGATTGAGATTTTCCTGATGTATGACAGCATTCTTGATACATACTTGTTATTGAGAGAATACTGGTCCTAACTGTAAATGTGTTCTTTTTCTTTATATTTGTGATTTGTACTTATTGGTATACAAATGTGCTCTCTGATTGAGTAGTAGAAACTTGAGTTTAGACAATTTTTGTCGTTCTACATTTAATACTCCATGAATTAAAGAAGACAAGAGCTCAGAAGACTCATCACAAGCAAATTGGTTTTCCTTTTATTCTGGTAACATGGTTTTGAGCAACTTTTTTATTATTCTTACCTAGCCTTCATTTTTCAGCTCTATCATTTCCCACCAGGGTAACAGGTTGTTTGACCTCTTGCTATTTTTATTCTTTCCACATAAGTCAAACCAAGCATCTTTCAGGCAACAACAGTAAATGATTTTTTGCTGAACAATTCCACCAAGGCTGAGGTAATATCCTCAAAGATTCCCAAATTAGTCTTAAAATATTCAGTTGAAAACTAAGTTATTGAGTAAGTTTGACAGCTTCTGAGTCTTAACCATAAATGACAGAACAACATTGCCTACAAGACACTGATTCATTGATCTTATTCATCATGTTTGATAGAAATTTCTGGTGTCATTTATAAATTACAAGCTTTTTGCTGATTTTGTCCTAATTTGCTGTAGGTGGTGTATATTTAAAAATCCACGAGGTTTATTAAAAAAATATGAACAGATTTTCAGATTTATCAAATTACACCTGAGTATGATTCACAGATTAGTTTAGAAACAGATAATCCATTAAGAAATCTTCAGTGATTTTACTAGAAATTATATTCTACTTGGACATTTTAAGTTACCACTTAAAATTGCATAAGGTAAAATTTAGTTTCCAGTCTGCTCAGACAGCTAGTGGAGGTGTAGATGTTTAGAATATGAATCAAATTTAAGGGAGAGAATATCAATAATGTAATTTTTGTTATTACCAATCACTGAGGATTTTTTACTCTGCTATAGCTTTGTCCTAGCCTGCCAAAGTGATTCCAGGTAAAGTGCAACATTAGGTGCAGTGCATGCTAACAGTTTGGCAGATATGTTTTAATAATTTAATATCATATTAAATTTTAATGTCAACAAATGTTTGTACAAAAATATTTGAAAACACTTTGCATGAGCATTTAAACCAGTCTTACAGACTGAGCATGAACATGTCACAGCAAATCTGTCATAGAAGGTGCAGCAGTTCAGGGCAAAATGGATTTACCTGTCTTTTTTTTTTGAGGTCGGTTGGAGAAAGCTCATTTTTAGAACTTTATCTTTTCTAGCACTTGTCTTTCTCAGCTCAAATGCTTTTATGATCTATGTAATGCCCCTGATGTTTATCTCAAATGGAATTGTCTGAGCACTGCCAGGACTGAGAGACTCAGAAAAATATATGGTTACTTGTTTCCTCCACACCCTCTTCAAACTGAAACTGAACCCTGTGTCATCTTTTAGTGGAAAGTTTTTGGTTTGAGTTTGTTTTTTTCTTGCTTAGTTCACCACAGTGCATTCACCAGGTTATAAAACACCTTTTAAAAGAAACATATGAGGCTATACCCACTGAACTCCAGCATCATTAAATATTTACCGATACAATAGTGCACATTTCAGTGTGAAATAAACATCAGGCTCTGCAAATTTAATAGTTTCCAGTGGAGGAAATAAAAAGGACTAAGAAAGAAGAAAAGAAAGGAAAAACCTCCCAGAGTTTCTGTAATCTCAAGAACTTGCCTTAACAAATAAATAGTTCATGATGTGCCAAAACTGAATTGCCAAATGATCGACCACATCCTATATTGCAGAAGGAAAAGGCTGCTGTTGTTTTTACAAGTGTGTTTCATTCAGAGTTTGACTTCATTGTGTAAATACTATGGAGCTCGCTTTTCAAAATTAACCTTTATTATAGATTAGCTGTAGACAGGGTTGGAGGGTGAAGGAAGCACAGAAATTAGGGGACAGGAGTACCCCAGAAAGTCTTAATCCTGTATTTCCTGAACTGCAATTGCTGAAGTCTAAGAAAATGTTCCGGGGGGCATAGAACAAAGAATTGTATTTTAAAAACTGCTTGCTCTAACATCTGAAAAGCAACAAGGAAAAGATATTCTATATATATTTTCAGGCACTACATGGAATTTCCAGGGTAGTAGATAAATATATGTTACTGAAATCCTACTACAGTTGAAAAATTTTAGATTCATCTTTTCCAATAAAAACATTCGAAGAATATTTAAGAGTTTTGAGTGAGTTTTCATAAAAAAACTTAGATTCTGCATTTTGGTGATAATTTCATGGTGAACTGCTTGAACTGATAATTACAGAATCATAGATTGGAAAAGACTTGTAAGATTGATAAGTCCAAACATTAACCTTACTCATGATTTAGACTCCCACTAAACCATGCCCCTAACTGTTGCATCTACCTGTCTTTTAACTATTCCCAGGGACAGTGAATCAAACACTTCCCTTGGCAGCCCATTCCAATGTATGACCATTCTATCAGTGAATAATTTTTTCCTAATATCCAATCTAAACCTCCCTGGGTGCTACATGAGATCATTTTCTCTTGTCTGTTGCTTGTTATCTGGCAGAAGAGGCCAATCCCCACCTGGCTCCAACCTGTTTGCAGGTTGCTGTAGAGAGCATTAAGGTCCCCTCTGTTCTCCCTTTTTTCCAGGATAAATACCCCCAGCCCCCTCAACTGCACCGCATGAGACTTGTGTTCCAGACCCTTCCTCATCTCTGTTGTCCTTCTCTGGGCATGCTCCAGCACCTCAGTGAGGGGCCCAGAACGGAACACAGGATTTGAGATGTGACCTCACCAGGGCCAAGTACAGGGGATGACCAGTACCCTGGTCCTGCTGGCCACACCATTTCTGATACAGGCCATTGGCCTTCTTGGCCACTGGCTCATGTTCAGCCATGACTATCTGCCAGCTGGATGTAACCCCATTCACCATCACTCTCTGGGCTCAGCCCTCCTGCCAGTTTTCTACCCAGCAGTAAGTGCACCCATCCAGGCCGGGAGCAGACAGTTTATCCAGGAGAATGCTGTGGGAAACCTGCCAAAGGTTTTACTGAAGTCCAGGTAAACATTATCCACAGCCTTTCCTTCATCTGCTAAGCAGATCACCTTGTCACAGAAGCAGATCAGGTTGGTCAAGCAGAACCTGCCTTTCATAAACCCATGCTGGCTGGTTCTAATCCCCCGCTTGTCCTGTGATGCACTAAGGATGACTTGCTCCGTGACCCTGGCACCAGGTCAGATTGACAGGCATGTAGTTCCCCAGATCCTCCTTCCACCCTTCTTACAGATGGGTGTCACATTTGCTAATATCCAGTCAACTGGAAGCTCCCTGGTCAGGACTCCTGATAAATGGTGGAGTGGCTCCATGAACACTTCTGCCAGCTTCCAAATAGTCTTGGGTGGATTGATCAGGCCCCATGGGCTTGTGCAGGTCATATTAGTGTTGCAAGTCATGTACAATTTTCCCTTGGACTGCTTCATTCAGCTCCTCATCTCTGTCTTCTAAAACATAGGGAAGGGTGCCCAGAAAACAACTGTTCTTGTTATTAAAGACAGAGATAAAAAAGCTGTAACTCAACCTTTTCTTCCTCTTTTGAAACTATGTGCATCCAATAAAAGATGGCAATTCTGCTTAGCCTTCCTTTTGTTGATAATGCATGTATACAAACATGTTTATTGTCTTTCGTGGCAGTAGCCAGATTAAGTTCTAACTGGGCTTTGGCCCTTTTAATTTTCTCACTGAATAACCTCAGAACATCCTTGTAGTCTTCTGAGTTGCCTGTCTCTTCTTCCAAATGCCATAAACTCTTTTTCTCCTGAGTTTCACACAAAGATCCCTGTTCTGTCAGGCCTGTCTTCTTCCCCATCAGCTCATCTTTTGACTTAAGGGTACAGCCTACTACTGAACTTTTATGATTTCCTTCTTAAAGCCCTCCTGGACTCCTTTGCCCTTCGGTACTTCCTGACTAGGGAGTCTCTCAACAAGGTCCCTAAATAAACCCAAGGCAGCAGTTCTGCTAACCACCTTCCTTACTTTTCTGAAAACTTTAATTAAGCATTAAAAGTGTAAATAAAATGGTACAAAACATAACACTTCTTCTCANGTTTGTGAGAAAAAGTGCAGCCTTTCTGGAATTTATGAATAGTTTTGAGAAAAGCGGGAAAAAAAATATTCTGAAAGTTCTCATTATATTTGAGCCAGAGATATCAAAAAAGCATATTAAGTTCTTAAAATTAAACAACTTTTCAAATTCTTTGTATGTTCCATGTTCTTCCTACTTTATAAAGTGAAGGGTATTAAATAACAATGAATTACTGCAAATAGCTCCTGTCCAGCCTTTTGGTCTCACAGTCTGCTCCAGGAGAGATTTACAAAGTATGAGGAAGATGGGGACTGACTTCTTTTCCTCCCCTACTTTAGTAGGAGTAAATGTGTCCTATTTTTGGATCGTAGACCATAGCCACAGATCATAGTCTCAGATCACAGCCATTCTCCCCTTCTCCTGATTCCAGCAGGTCAGGCTTTTCACCCAGGCAATTGTACTCTTTTCTTCCTAAAGAAACTATTAATACAGGACTTAGAAAATTATATACAATGGATTGATTGCTTATTATAAAGCCAAAGTGGAAAGAAAATGCTATAACCATTTCAGGAAATTCCTTGTTTTAATGTAGTATTTGTTACTAAAAAAATTACTTTTCCTATTCTTCCTTTACCTTGGGCGTCAGATCCTTGATATAAACCAGAACTAATAACACTGCCTAATGTCACAGGCTATGTGTGAGTATTAATTAATTAATACATAAAAACTGTTTTGAGAACTCAGTTAATAGAAGTGAGGGAACCAGCAATTATTGTTGGTATATGCTTTTCAAAATATATATACTCATTTACCTGGCTTTTGGGAAATCTTTTAGGCAATATAAAGAAAATGAAATCATATATTATGCATGTGCATATCTTATTCAGAAGAATACATCTTAAGGTCACTGACACTATTCAGAAAAAACCTAAAGGAGAGAATTTCTATGTTGGAAATAATAACAACTCCTACATTCTGAAAGCAACCACACGGTGTTGATTAAGAAAATGTCCTGCTAATGGTATGCTTCACATAGTCTAACTACGCACAACAGTTCAGATCCCTTCTGAATTGTAAAGACTTTTCCTGTATGAGTGTTAGTTTTAGGTTTCTTTTTCGGTTGGTTTGGGTTGTTTGGGTTATTTTAGTCATTATTTGCAGGGCAGAACTTTCATTAGTGCAACATTGTTCTTTGAAAATGCAGAGCTAGTATCTATTACAGTTGCATATAACAACTTCCTCCCCTGGGTTCAGCTGTGATCCAGTAATAAAAAATTGATGATAAAGGTAGAGAGCTGCTGGAAACTGTAAATCATGTTTGGTAAATAGTGAATGGGTGTCAGTTCGGAAGACAACAAAGGAGATGATAGGAAAACTAACATACTGGAAGTAGGTTAAATGGTAGCTGACATTGTATATATTACAGAAAAAGAAGATAAGGCTGTAGGCTTGGAATGTATTAGCAAGAAGTGGAGTTTAGTCTAGTGGTTTATAGAATTGTAAGCTGTGGATAGAGCTCCTAATTTCAAAATTAAATCCAATCTAAATTCAGATTTTGAGATGTTCCATTTTAAACCCAGCGGCATTTTCAAAGTGGAAAAGTTATACCTGACAATATATTGGATTAAAATGTGCTCAAACCTGACCTTTGTTTTTCTAGAAAGTACTCTGATTTTGCTTCTTTGCATTATAAGCAATTACTTAAAAAAAAAAAATAACCTGCTACTGCCACAAGGAAGTGGCAGGGTACTGTGCTGTTGAAAAATATGACATCACACATGACTGAAAAATATCTATTGATTTTTCCCTTTTCCCACATCACTACTCTATTGAAATGAAAATATTTAAAAATTTCTTCCAAGATGCATATTTCCCTCTCTCACTTCCACTAATTTTCAATTATTTGCCACCAAACTATGATTCTGAAAATGTCATGATTAAGACATATCCCCATTTTAAAGTGATTCATTATTGAATGGTATAATCTTAGTTGCTGTCTTCAAAACTGCAAAATAGACTTAGTTCACAATGTCAGAATGGTTAATTTAAAAATATGGATTCTGCCATAGCCTCTGCATGACATTGACAAAATGTTGAGGCATCCATTCCATGCAGGTAGTTCAGGGTACAGCTGCAGTGTGAACTGCAGGGTGAGCTCTGAGCGAGCGGAGGCCAAGGCAAGAGCCCATGAACTGCTGACCCTTTGGATAAGCAAAGGCACAGGGCCCTGTGGCCCAGCCAGGTGACCAGATGGACACTCAGAGACATGACAGGGATCAAGGATCCCAGCAGGCGCCTAAGACAGTGAGAGTATAAATGCCCAGGGTTTCCTTTGTTCAGGGCCTTCCTCAGAGGCACCCGGCTCATGCTCTTATTGTTTTCATATTTGCACCAAGATTAAATTATTTGAAGGACGGAGATGTCTGAGATTCTGCCATGGGAAACCTTGCCTGACTGGGTGAGTGTGGGGTGTGTAGGGAGTCAGATAAGACCCATTAGAGGACTGGAGCCAGACTCTGCAAAGGGACTTTGGTTCTTCCTCAGGTGGTGCAGTTGTGACTGCCAGAGTGTCTCCTGGATGGTAAGACAGGAAAGTTTCCTTAACACAAATTATGCAATTTCTCTGTGTTTCTCTTTCTTGCTAAGTGGTAATAGGTCTGGTCATCAACCTGTTGTATAAATTTTCTAGTTCAATTAAAAAAAAGTTGAAGAAGCGTATGTCTAACTATTTACATAACTTAATTTTTTTTAAATATATATATGTAAACGTAATCCTAATGGATTTTTGCTTCACCAGGTTTAGTCTTCTTTCTCCTTAATTTTTGCCCTTGCTCAGCTTTTTATACCACTTTAATCTAAATTTCCTCAATCCCAGTATGAGCATATAGGTTTTATGAATATAAAGGAAAAAAAAATCTTTCTAATGACAGTGGTCATTGGGAAAGGTTTCTAAGGGGAGTCACAGAATATCCATGTGGATACCCAACTGGATAAAGATGTGACATTGAAGTTGGTTCTGCTTTGCATGGAGGCTTGGAATAGATGATCTTCAGGGGTCACTTCCAATCGAAATTAATTTATAATGTTTTTGTACTTGATTTAATTTGCCAACATGCTCAGTTGTTCCACCAGTCCATTTCTATAAGACCATTACTTTAAAAAGGGTTGGTCTGGGAAGCCAGTCACTAATTACGGGAGTGACTTGGTCATCTTGACACAACTTGATAATACTCTGAAGACAGTATTGAGCGTGCAGATTTTTTGTGCCTGGTACCAGATTTGATAAAATCTGTAGTCCCCCTTTTCCAGCTCTGAGTGTCGATAATAATCCAGCTACTGTGTAGTTAGTTGCTAATAATGCCTATTATAATATTCAGAAGTAATTTTCAGGCAGAAACAAGAAGACTGTATGGGATTGTCACATTTTAGTTGGTTTTTTTCTAGTAAATAAACTGTTTCTTCAAAGGTGATTTATATTACATGTATCTCCTCATGGTTCATCCTAGCTGACTATAAATGAAACATATCCACACGGTGAAATCTGAACTTTTCTCTAAATTCACAAATGATGTTACCTTGTTCATCTTGCAAGGATTTTCACAGCTTGGTAATCTCTTGGTTATGTTACCAGTGTTTTTCATACATGTAACCCAAATTTTAGCAAACACTGAATATAACTAAAACCTACTTTTGTGTCTCACTCCATTCTGTTCAGATTTCCGTCCTCATCTAACGACAATGGTGTGTTTGCACAGACCTCCATTTCCCTGCAACCTCTTTAGGATAGCTGTTCTGCTCTGACTTTAGCCAACATAGGAAACAACTGAGTTCAAAACAGTAACCAATGTCTCTTACACATCTGTTCACAATGACATCACACATGGAAAAGGTAATAATTTATCTTAGCAATAAGAGTGTACAGAACAGAAGTCTTGAAGAACCACCTCTAAGTATCAAAACAATGCAAAAAATATATACATTTTTACATATAATTTCTCCTTTGACAATGTCCCCATTTTCAGGACAGAATATGCTGTTTACACAATCAAAGCTCCATGGAGCATTTCCTTTTTCAAAGGTTACAGTCGGTGTGACATATTTTGGTAGCTGCCAAAGGAACTTTTTTACTACAACACCTCACTATGAGAAGAAAGTATAAACTATCAAAGTACCTAGAGACTGCAGTCTGAAGAAAAAGGGGGTGTGTAGGGGCAATAAAGGAAAGCTTCAGTAATATAAAGCCATGACCACTCATGTTTTCATTTGAAAGTACATGAACAAGAGTGCTTGTTTTAGCCACTTAAAACAACAATAACTAAGTCAGGAAAGATCATTATACTGGAATTAAGGAAACTATGCATTTATAAAAACAGTCTCCAATAACAAAGTCCCTTCTGGAGAAATGCTACCTTCTCTGCTGAATGCTAAGCAATCATTTTGAGCTCAGCTAATTATTAGTAGCTTGAAATGGACAGAGTTAATAAAGTGCAGCCCTATAAAGTTTTCATTGTTGCTGATAGTGTTACTCTGTCCCAAAAATCTGGAGATTTTCTTTCCTTTCCCTGCTGTTTCTTTCCAGCACATTTTTAGAAATAGGTACATTTGACTACTGTTGATTTTGTATAGAGAGAAAAACAATGAGACAATGAAAGCAACAGGCAACATAGAACTGGAGTAAATCCCATAAATGAATTACAATCTTACAAAACTAAATCCTGTTTACTGAGGAAAAAAAAAACCAAGACCAAACACAACCCCCTGGCCCAAACAACAACAAAAAACCCAAAAGCCAACACCAAAAAGCCTTTAAGTAAGGACATAATTGTCAAATAGTGGATAAAGTTTTACTGTATCGGTTTGGCAAAAATCACCAACATTGATGAATGATATTTCATGGAACATCAAAATTCAAGCGCTGATCCTACTGAAATCTGGGCAAAGCCAAGTTGTTTGCAAAAATTACATAAGGTGATGGATTAAAAAATCTTTCCTAACTGTTAGCAAGCAATCCACATGCTTTTGGAAGAAATATTTGAACAGGAAAATTGTTATTTCATGTTACCATGAAAGTCAATAGATTTTCCATCACAAGTATCTTAAGATTGTGGTCTTCAGTCAGTAACAAATCATATAAATGATACTTATATACATTTGAAAATAAGAAGCATGTAAGTTTATGCTTTTCTGAATAAAAAATCTGGTCAAATGTATGCTTCAAGTTAAAGGCATTTCTCAGAGTCATACCTGAATTCTGAAGTTAGGGATGTAGATGTGTCTTTACATTTTCAAAGGGAATCAGTACATATCAATCTGGATGCCATTGGTTGCTATTTCTATTTTTATGTAATGTATGCTTGCTGGAGAGCTTTATCTTGGTGTGTTTTCCAACATAATTGCCTTGCTATAATTTGCTTCTATTGAAAACATTCTTGTTCTGGTTTGGTGCCTAACTAGGAATTAAAGCTCTCATCCAGAGGCACATATGTGTGAAAACACCAGCCTATGTAATTTCCACATTGTAAATGTACTTGTTTTCTCTGGGCTTGTAATAAACTCTGTATTTCACTTTTAGAAAGTGTTTTTCCAACTTTTCCAGCTATTTTAAATCTCGCACTTGAAAACATTTTTTGAACTGCTAGTAATAAAACTGCTCAGAAAAAAAGACCTCTATATATTTTAAGAATTCTACACACAAAGCCTAGTAAATGGAAGCCTGCATATTGGTTTCTTGGAGATAATGTAATGTCAGGTAGAAGTGCACACACAGTGTGGATATATATATTTTATGCATTTTTTATTAATTATGACTAACATATTTAATATTTTACATATAATACTATTATATGATAATAATTATTATATTATCTATTATATTAAGCTGGGCACAAGTATGAATTGGGAGAGGGGTGGTTGGAGATCAGCCCTGCAGAGAGGGATCTGGGGGTGCTGGTTGGCAGCAGCTCAGTGTGAGTCAGCCATGTGCCTGGGCAGCCAGGAGTGTGAACTTCATCCTGGGGTGCATCAAACCCAGCACAAACAGCTGCTCAGTAGGGATGGTTCAACCACTGTGCTCAGCCATGAGGTGGCCTCACCTTCAGACCTGTGTGCAGGTCTGGGCCTCACAATTTAGAATGATGTGAAACTTTTTGTATGCATCCAGACGAAGACAAAAATCTGGTGACAGGGCTGGAAGGAATGTCCTATAAGGAGGAGTTAATGACTTTGGATTTGTCTGTTTTGGAACAAAAGGAGTCTGAGGGGTGATCTAGTTGCTCTCTACAGCTTTGTGAGGAGGGAAGTGAAGAGGAAGGTACTGACTTCTCTCTGGGGTCCAGTGATAGGAGTCGTGTGAATTGTTGAAAGCTGTATCAGGGGGTGTTTAGACTGGACATTTAGAAGTCCAATGTTGCAACAGGGGGTCAAACACTTCCTAGAAAGGTGAGCAAGGCCTGTCAGTACTTAAGAGGTATTTGGCCAAGGCCCTTAATAACAAATCTTTAAGTTTTGATCAGCTCTGAATTGGTCAGGCAGACGAACTGGATGAT
The DNA here is from genome assembly GCA_013400955.1 of Drymodes brunneopygia. Classification (NCBI taxonomy): domain Eukaryota; kingdom Metazoa; phylum Chordata; class Aves; order Passeriformes; family Petroicidae; genus Drymodes; species Drymodes brunneopygia. The sequence goes on from VZTZ01009411.1 coordinate 229,349, forward strand.
TGTTATAGGTCCCTGACAACTGAAATATTCTATTCTATTCTATTCTATTCTTTGTAGAATTGTATTTTGACCTTGGTCCCAACCATAGCTTAAAGTCTAGTCCCCTTCTCCAGGGAAAAAGTGGGTCATCTCCATCCTTTTACAGTATAGCTCCTTCTTTGCATATGTCTCTTTGAGTGTGCATTTAGTGGATGAATCTATCAACTTGCTGCTCAACATATATGCACATTTTAGACATTTCAGTATCATAATACTGGGCATATATGTGCTTAAAGTTGAATGGAAATAATCATGACCTTCATGTCTATCTTCATATGTAAGAATTTCTTTCAATAAGATGACAGGAAAAACATGTAAAACAGTGCTTTTGCTTAACAAGAATATGGAAAATTGGATTACAGGACAAAGATGGGTTTATTTGTTTTGAAAAGGAAGGCTCAGATTCAAAAGTACTCTTTTGGTTAACAGTTTCAGCAATTTAATAATATTAGTGGTCACATCCATACTCTAGAAATAAATACTGGCTCTCTGTGCCTTGTGCATATCGACTTCAGATTTTTCTGTGTGCAGGGAGGTAGAAGAAGTTTACAATGTTTAAATCTAACCCCACCAGTATGAAAAGAGAACTTTCCTGTTCAGTTTAGGATGAGTTCCTTGCAGTCTTTTTCCTTCAGCCAGAAAATGTTTTCATATCTTTAACAGCAGAAGTTGGTACGAGTCCTGAACAGAGACAAAGGACTTTGTGTGCCTGCTAGATTTGATTTGTATTAAATAGTACCACAGAGATGGTGTTTAAAAATGTCATCACTCTTAATGAAGCCTGGTAGTGACAAGCTTGAGCAAACACAGCCCTAGTGTGCTCTGCTGCTTGGAGGCAGCACTTTCTCAGTGTTTGTTGACATGTTTGTCCAGTGTCAGAACTTGCCAACACTGGATTTCTTTTTAAGAATGATGAGAGTTTTAAAGATCTCTCTGGCAAAGGTTTGCAAATTCATTGCCAGTACAAGGAGAAGAATAAAAACGAGAAGGGAATTGACCCCAGGAGGGAAAGTTTTGAATTCTAATGTTTCGTTTCTAAGACGTGGTAGGAAGCTTGCTCCTAAAAACAGAAGCACAAAAAGAAAACCAAGATTCCTTAATGAACATTTCACTTTTATTACTTCCTTCTCATCAATTTATTCCTAGCTTCTCTCTTCCCTGGAAAAGATGGCAGAAATCCACAAGTTTACAACGAATTCTGCCTTTATTTACAAGGGAAGAGAACTCGTGAAAGCTCCTCAGAGCTCACTACTGGTTAGCGCATGGAAATCCTATCAGTTGTCTGAGGCTCTGAAATACAAATGTTTAGACTTTTTTTCTGAGCCACAAGAGAAGACTGAATATTATAATGGATTCACAAATGGACAGCTGGGAGAGTTTTGATGAGGAAGTAACACCCAATGGTGCATTTATATTCCAAATGTATTTATTTTAATTGACTGGATATAACTTTTTATGTGTTCACATTACAAAACTAATCTGTCAAATAGATTGTACCAGGAAGAATATTCTTGAATAATACATTCCACCACAAATGCTTGAAAGTTGCTCAACTAACCAACAAAAATGCCAATTCTGCCTTTATAGTTTAATTTGCTCTTTGAATATCAGAGTAAATCAAAGCCCATACTCCCCAGTTGTATATGAATATAAGCAAACAATTCAGGGAGTAGAAAATATAGTATATAGTTATATAATAAATTATTATATCATTTATCAATTAAAAATGGATTATGTCTCTTAGTGACTGCTATTCTGCTTTCTTTTCAAGGTGCACAGATTTTAATATCTGACCTATTTCATCTTACCTCCAGCCTCACCTCTGACCATCTATTATTTTCCAGAAAATTTTGATTTCTCCATTCTTCTACCTCTTCTAAATGCTCTGTCACAAAGCAATTACATTATATCTCTTCTCCAAACCCATTCATCACTGCTGATCAGCAAACTTCTGCTCTTGCCCTTGTATAGCTGGTATATCTATGTCTGTTAATGTCTACAATACAATCACAGTTTTCCCTCTGATATCTATTTTAAAATAATGGTTATAGATTTTCTCCAAACATCACTGTTACATTTTCAGAAAAGTTCATGGCATCGTTTCCTAAAACAAAATTTTGATTTTTGTTTGTGAATTTGTCTAATTTTTCTTCCTTATCTTCAGCATTGCCTGACACAAACAGTGAAAAACCATAATATTTATACACAATGGTTTGCAAACAGTTCTCAGACTAAGAGTTATTTATTTAAATAAATTTAAAATAGTTTCTAATTTATGAATTAGGATTTCTAAGAAAGCTTGTGGATAATTTAAGCTCTGTGGATAATTTTTATGACAGTTAAGATATAGCCAAGCTTTTCAACTAGTCAAATCTGCCGAATAATTTTACTAAGATAATTGCTCTTCTAAAACAGAATAACAAAAAAGAATGTTTATTTTAAATTTGTTGTTGTTGATGTTGTTGCTGTTATTATTGTTATCATCGTCATCAGCATCATCATCATCATGAATGAGATAAAGACCAGGGTTGCATTGTGATAAATGAATGGCCCCAACCCACAGCTCAGGAATATGTTATAGATGAGGGCTTTTACATCATTCACTATCTTGGGTAACTGAAAAGTAAATGTTGGTGCTGTCATTATCACAGCTGAGATCTATGAAGACAGTCATGTTTCAGCAGTTTTTCAGTTGCTTAACATTGTTGATGACAGGCTACAAAAGGCCTTGTCCCCTGGATTAAATGATGCATAAGAAATGAATAGAACTACATTCTCTGTCTTGGGAGTCTATGCTCTAAGATAAGATGAGGCAGAAACAATATATTTGCACATATAAACATTAGAAACATCTATGATTTTGTCTATTGTATCTTCTTTTTGTAAGTAATTGCCTGTTCCTTGTTGTTATCATTGTCAATGTGCAACAGGTGCAGATGCAATCCTCAGTTGTTTAACCACTGGTTAAAGAGCCACTTGCTTACATTATAATTCTGACTTTCTACTTGCTGTAAAATGATTTTAAAAAAAAGTAATGTTTCTGTTTTACAGCATAAAATACAGATGTTTCAAGACACTTATGGAGTGATTGTCCCCATGGCTAAGGATTACAACAGCATGCCCAGGCAGAAATAAAGAAGTTTTTCTTGCATGTAGAACATACAATACTACCCCAGGCTTTGTGCTATCCTGTCATATTGCTTAATTTTTTTCATAATGACCAGTATATACATATAAAGACACTGTAGTTTACACCCTCAGCTGCACTACATGACCATGAAAAACTAGGACAAAATCAATCAGTCAAATTCAGGCTGTCAGTCAAATTCATAAAGGTATACTATTGATGGGAAGCATCAAGGACTAATCTTTGAATTCATAGGTGTTACACTGGGCTCATTTATATTCATCACAATCTTCAGTTTTAAAATTTCAGGGTCTTTTTCTGCAGTCTTACAAAAGGAAAATATTTCTCATTTCCCTACACTCATAGTTATTTAACATCTTAAGGGAAATTAAACCTTTATGTATGCTCAAATAATTTTAAAAAGTGATAATTTTGGGTTGAATTAATTCAGTTTCGCAAGGCAAGAGAGAGGAGAAAACAGAGAAATAGAAACCCCCAACAGTTCTTTTTACCCTGCAGTTTTCAATTTCATTCAAATCCAGAAATAATAATTCTCAATAATGAGACTCACAGAATATGAAGATAGAGACAAGGACATACAGCTTTAAGGGTATTTACTGGCCGACATACGTTTGATTTCAGATCCAAGCTGTATGCAGTCTTGGTAGTCTAAATATTCTAGTTGATTTCAATTTATCTTGGGTCAACTGGTCCACAGTTTCTCTTTAGTGTAAAATATTTTTTTAATCTAGTGTAGTTGACACCATTACTTTAAACTAAGATCTACTTTTATTGTCTCATTTTGCAGCTACTGTTGTGTTAGCTTTTATTTTTAGGAAATTGTAGCCAATTATCATATCCTCATCACACCTTCCTCATTAGAGTGTCCAGCTGCACATATACAGCCTATTTAGAGTATTGTAAATAATTTCTCCCAAACACTAAATATTTGTTCTTTTTCTCTAAGCTATTTCCAGTTTGCTGACAGAATTTGAATGAAGAGCCTCAGGTTTCAAAAACTGATTTCAGGGACATCTCGACAGTACTCATCTTGCTTGGCAGCTCATATTGTAAAGCCATGTAATCAGATATATTTCATATTTCATATTCATATTTCCTGAACACATCTGTGTCAACATGACTACCAAAGAAACAGGAAGAATACTCAGGTGAGCAAAAAAAAAAATATTTTACTAGTAGTTATGATCATCTGGGATGGTAGTTGCTATGAAACTGAGTAGTGTAACTTATGAGACAGATACTGTGTGTGCTATGTGGTCAGCTGTATCTTGCAGTGAACTGCAGTCATCTACCTTGCTTATCTAATGTAGAGACTGGCTGCAAAACTTCCCCATGTCAAACTATATTAGCATGATTGCCAATGTACAATTAATTGACAAGCCTGGCAACCGTCAGAGCTATCCCTTCAAGGCTTGGAGGTTAAACACGTGTATGAAGTGATGTTTCCTGAAAAGCTTTACATAACTGTAGCAGTATTTTGGGCAAACATTTAATGTTTCTGCTGATGGAAGTCAGCAAGGAAGAAAGAACAAAACACAGACACTTGAGTGAGTGTTCTGGGTCATAGCTTGCTGGCAGCCTCACCATCATACCAAAAGGGTAGAATGCTCAGGACATATAAGGTCTATCGTCATGTCTGTAGATTTTTGCATTTGATACGAGGTGATCATGACCCAGACAATTTGTAGCATCTTTTACTGGAGGAGTCTTTATCTTGAAATACTCTTTTCTTACACATGAGTAATAAAGGTTAGGTCAAAGTCTTAATCAGCAGTTTTTATCAGAGAAGAATGGTAAGAGGTAGAAACCAGGAGTCTCCAATTTTTGAAGCTTTATTATCGATCCACTGCAGTTGTAGCCCAATATCGTAGCCAGGAAACAATGATGTTTCTTCATTTGAATTGCATATTTTGTCTCAGTAAAAATAGTCTATTTATGATGCAACCCATTTTATTGTGAGGGAGGATTTATAACATATGTACACATTGGTAAACCGTGAATAAAATGGTTGATAATGTGTTGGGGCCCTTGTTTCTCTTCTCTAATTCCTATTTCAATTTAGAACTACAGCTAAAGAGCATACAGATAGTAGTGAGAAAGCTCATCATCGTTAGTTTGCTCTGATGCTGTTTTATAACCACTTCAACCCATATCTACTTTGAGTTAATAAAGAAAAGTATACTCTCTTCTGAAAGCTCATTAGTTCAGAACCATAGGTAGAGTCAGAAAGCCATGCATACCTTGAGAGTCTTACCTTGAGTCACAGAATTATAGAATCACACAATGCTTTGGATTGGAAGGGATCTTAAAGATCTTCTAGTTCCAAATCCCTCTGTCATGGGCAGGGACACCTCTCACTAGACCACCTTACTCAATGCCCCATCCAACCTGGCCTTGAACACTGCTGGAGTGGGGCAAAGAGATGGTTCCAGGGATGGGGCGTGCCCTGTTGAAGGTCCCTTCTTGAGTAACAAGGAAAGTAGAACTCTATATTCTGACCCTGTACCAAATGTGATGACATCCAAATAATACACTGGTGTTTATTCCTGAAATCATACAATATGTTTAGTGCAACATGGTATCTGAAGTAGTAGTTTCAGTGCACTGCCTCATCCTTGCCCAAGCCAGAGAAAACCCACAGAAAAATAATCATTGATTACACCAAGTAATTCTTTCACATTCAAGACTGTTTCAAGTGCCAGAAGTACTGTAAAAGTTTTAAGGTGAGCTCAAAAGGAGTCAGAATTTGAAAGCATATATTTGAGTAGTAAAGATGACTCAGGAATTTGTAAGGATAAGTGACTTAATTTGACTATTAGAATTTGTATTTCTTAGTGATACACACTTCCTTACATTTAGTAAGTCTATGATGGCTTCTCCCTAAAGGAAGACTCTAAATGTCCAATATCTCAGATTGCTTTTTTGTGTAAGTCTCATTCTGCTCCTTCCAAGTTTTGCTGTAATCTTTAAAAGGTTGGCATGTCTTCCTCAACATTTGCAGTTCATCCATTTCAGCTTGCAGATCACTCAGCATCCCATCTTCCCTGGAGAAAGGCATGTGAATTCCCACATGTGAATTCATGTGGGATAGAAAATCTTCCCATCATTAGAATACATATTTTTATGAAGGAAAAACAGATCATGGATTTATGGCCAAGACCTAAAGTTCTAAGTGAGATGCCTGTGGGAAAGCAGAGTAGGCTGCAGTTAGCAAAAAACCAGTCCAGCCATCAAACTTTATTATTATATCATATCACATCATGTCATATCATGTCATATAACATTCTATTCTATTCTATTCTATTCTATTCTTCTCAGTGCAAGGACAAGATCAACTGAAGTCAAATCAACTAATTAAAACCACCAAAAATGGCAGTCATGGGCATGAAATTATGACGCTGTGTAATAATTTTTTTAAGCTATTGTTACCTCAAGACTTAGCATTTGTGCTGGTTTCCATGTTTACAAAAAATCATTTAACTTTAAACCCTTGAACATATTGGCAGTAACTATGTGAAAGGTTGTTAATTTGAAGCATGAAGTAGTGACTACACTAGGGAACACAGCAAGAAATATTAGCTTTATGCGTATGGGGTTTCATTTATTTGTATAAATGAATCATATATATTTAGTAATCCTGAAGAAATTGTTATTTTCATTAACAAAGCAACAAAGTACTTCTGCCAGAAAGCTTTATTTTTATTTATTGAATATTAATAGTGTTACACAGGAAAAAAGAGAAAAACTAAAAATTCACTGCCAATGGTCAGTGCCTAATTTCTAGGTGTCTGTATCTAGTACAAAATTCATAGTTTTCACCTATGCTACAAGGGAGAGCTGAGCACCAAGGGTAGAAATTCAAAATAGCATCCTTACATCTGATCTGGCTAGCAGACAGCTCTAAAAAACTAGCATAGAAAGGTATGAAGATATACTGGAAATTCCATGAGAATATGTGATATCCCACTGCAAGCTCACAGGAAGCAGCTTTCCAACACCTGGAATGTATAGCCATGAATTGTTCTCTCTAAACTACCAGCTTTCTAGGAAAAAAAAAAACTACCTCTAATTATTGGGTGGAGACTACAGAGAAAGACAGTGAAAGATGTCAGAAAGATGGTTCAAAGCATCCAATTATTCTTTTTCTGTGATTAATTCACCTTCTGTAGAGCAAAAATGGTTATAAATGGTCTTTTTTTTTTTTTTTTTTTTTTTTGGAATTAAAGGGGAAATGAGGTTTTTTNTTTTTTGTTGGAATAGAAGAGGAAAGTAGGCTATTTTAATCTTTTTTTCAAAATACAGACTTATGGGCATTTTCAGCAACAGTTGTTAACCTGTCAAGTAACCAGCAAAATGCAGGACTGAGAATAGAGGCCAATCTGTTAAGTGAAGCCTTGCCTTTAGAAACTCAGGAACCTCAATACTTAAATACTAATTTTTTAAAAAAACTTGTTGTGTCTGCCATTTAAGACAGTTTGTTTTTTGTAATGGCCTTTGATGGCGAAATTGAGCCACAAAATGCAGCAGAAAACCTAGTAAATAATTTGAACTATTAACACAGATCAATGTTTGAATCCTGTCTATTTTGAAAATGTGACTTGATGAGTGATAGGTGAATTTTTCAATGTTCAGAGGCTTGTATTAGATAACCAGAAGAACTGAGTGATATTCTGACTGTAGTAGGGTAATTTTAATTTTTCTGTAGCCTGTCTAAACAAACTAGTCTCTTGGAGCCAAACTCAGACATTGTGTTTGTGACCTAATCCCACTGTGTTCATTTGGCTGCTGCTCGTCTGCACCAGAGTGGAGCCTAACCCTCTCATATTGCTAAATTGGTAGGTGTTGCACTTTCTTGCTCCCTTTTAGGAATAACTGTTCCTGGAGCTTTGAAGGAGGAACAGCACCTTCTCTGCCTCTCCTGAGCCACCAGCACCCCCACTAGGGGTTGTTTGTTTTGTCTTATTACATAGTTATATATATATATATATTCTAGTAAAGAACTGTTATTCCTTTTCCCATATTTTTGCCTGGAAGACCTGTAATTTTTGAAGTCACAATAATTTGGAGGAAGGGATTATCTTTCCATCCCAGGAAGATTTCCACTTGCCTTGGCAAACATTTGTCTTTTAAACCAAGACAACATGACAAGGGATACTAAATCCCTGTGTTTAACATCTGGAAAACTTTCAGAATGTGGCACAACTGAAGATTAAGTAAAGGGCAGATATGCCCACACCACTGCCTTACCAGTTCTTAATTCTGTGTCAGTACCCTCATTCTAAGTAAAAAATCATGAAAGTATTCCCGAATTGTATTCTTCTCAAATTGTATTGTTGCATATAGTAGCAGATTTCAGTCTCCATCTGCCTTGGCCAGTGTCTCTTTCTTTCTCCTTTTCTCTCTTTCTCTTTCTCTTTCTCTTTCTCTTTCTCTTTCTCTTTCTCTTTCTCTTTCTCCTCTTTCTTACCCTTCTTTCCTCTTCTCCTTACGTGAGTGCTTTTCACATGAGAGGCACACAATCTTGGTTTTATGATCATTTTTACCTCAGTATAATTGTTTCAATGTGCTCACTATAGCTTTAATGCTTCAAGCCATAAAATTTAAAGACTTCAGAGAATTCACCTGAATGGAAAGAGTTCGTTATGGTTGAAAATGACATACACTGCTGTTAATTTAAATAAATACAAATAAACCCACAGAAGTGTTGTCCAGATGGTTTGTTTCTTTAGCAGAAATAATGCAGTGGGTCACAAATCCAGAGTTCATTAAGATTTAAAAAATCCATTTGCTAAAGAGAAAATGCAAAAGCTGCCAATAAAAGCTTTTGCACAGCCACAAGAATACTGCTTTCAAACATCTTGAATTTTTAATGCATTTGAGAAGAAGGGGGAGTGGAGGAAGAGAATTAATACAGACATTTCAAGGTGAAATATTTCAACATTTCTAATGGACTCCAAAATGTAAGCTCTGAAGTTTCTGTGTCTGTTGCAGAAGCAACACAGTTGTGTCATTTAAATTCAGAGAGTGATTTTTCATTTCCAAAGAAAACATTCTGACCACACAAACTTAGGAAACATTTTAGCAGGCTTAAATCTTCACCAAATACCAAAGAATATATTTTTGAATATTCTCCTTTTTTTCTCTTTCTTCTTTTTATCATCAATTTTTAATGTTCAAGGAGAACTTTTCCTGTGTACCTTCTAACTTCTCTAACATGAAGACTATCCAGAAAGTTATATTTGACAAATACATTTTCTTATATACCAGCACACCTTCTATTATAGTTTCTCAGAAAGATATATTCTTCAGCTGTGCTTGTAAACCTGGGTGACACAAATCCAGATGCTACGTTCAAAAAACAAAAGTTATATTTACCTTGGTGTTGCTTCCTTTTCATCAATACTTAATAGTGCAAGAATTTATCCCTTTTTGACTTGTGCAGCATTTTCACTTAACAGTGCTCTCACTCTTTGGACTGGAACATTCTTATTGTTTGTTGTTTTGTTTTGTTTTTCCTCACTGAAATTATATCTCATTATAAACTTATGTACATTTGACCTCATGTTTCAATCATGGTCTGTTCCCGTATGACTGTTTCCCAGGTACTTATATAATTAGGTATTATCTCTTTCTCAGGTAATTGCATGCCAGATTTGTATGAGCTGAGCTTTTTCTAGGATCAGTCTAATTTTATAATATTTCAGACCATGAATCTTATTTATTTTGGTGTATTTGACATATTGCTACCTTTTCCCTCATATTGAAAAATTCTTCTAAGTTAATATAATTTGCAAATGTAACTGTTAACCTTGCATTTATTTTTCTAAACTATTTTTCTACATAAGACAGACACTATTACTGAATACTACAAATTGAAAACATTGAAAATTTACAGGCAACCAAATTGTTTACAGATTTAGTCAGATGTTTTTGATTTGGGCTCTTCCTACTGTTATGCAAGCAATGTTTTAAAAGATTGATATGGAATACTGATATGAAATACTTAGAGCTTCCTAAAATATTTTATGGTTACAGACATACATACATATCTGTATAAGTATGTATTTATGAGAGTTACCTCAGAAAAACACACTTGTGACAGGAAAGATGGCAAAATAAAGAGGTGTGATGTTTTAGGAAGTTGGCTGTTGACTGAGCAGTTATACCTGAGAAAAATATAATCAGGTTATTAGATATGGATTGCTGTGATTTAACATGCATACTCCCCCAAAAAAATCATACTCATGAAATTATTTTTATAACACAGATCTGTGGGTTTGCATACACAGAGAGATGCTTGCACGTGTTTTTCTTAAATATTTGAGGAAGATCAGTGAAAATCTGACCTACCTATTGAATAATCTGACCTTCTAATATAATGGTAAGCATTTTCCCACCTTTAGGAGAAGAATATGAAGATGGGTTTTCTAGACATCATGTTTCTCAAAAGGGCTCATGTCACTATCACACTCTTATACCTTCCTCTCCTTCCCCTAAGACTTTTTATCCCTGTCTTGTTTACCCTTCTGCTCAAGATGTTTATATTTTTAGGCAAAATCCCTATCTTACAAAATTTTAAGGAGTTCCAGCAGAAAGGTAAAATGTTCAAATATCTGCCAGCTGCAAAAGTACTCACACCTTATTTTGCTGTGAGTTTCATTTCATATTGAGTATACAATCCTCAGATAACTACAGAAGATTACTATTTCTTAATAAAGTACTCTTCTTAAAATTGGTTCATGGAGCAATATATGCTCTTAAATGTAAAGAGTGTACACAATAAATAGACTTTAAGCTTGGGACATTATTTTTAAACACTTTTAAGTTCTTTTTTATAAACTTCAAAGAATATTGTATCAAGATCAAGCATAAGGTAATAGGCTTTATTCTGACAGTGTTCATCTATTTTAAAGCTGAACTGGATCTTTATTGCCACACTTTTATTCATAATACTAAGTAGGAATAATTTTCACATCCATAGAACTGATAACATAGAAGAGATTTTTTTGCAGCATTTTTATAATATGTAGATTTTACTATGAGAAATAGAAAGATTTTCTCTTTTTGTATGAAATAAATTATTTAATACTCTCCTGAAATCAACTAATTAATTTACCTGTGGGATCAAAAAGAGCATGCATTGATTTAATTCCAAACTGTACTGTTTCCAGCTCAGGTATTTATAATGTACTAAATTTTTAGTTGCTATGTGTATGCATAAATATACACGGGGAATAAACTTAATAAAAAATGCAATATTTGTTTTAGCTGAATCCTGCAAAACAGCTATTATCTTAACTTCAAATATATTCCAGACAAGTGTTTTGAAAAGCAATGTTGGCATCTTTTTTTCTTTCATAAGAACAAGGCTGTCAATATATATTTTAAGAGAAAAATGCATTTGCCAAAAAACCTTTTCTTAGCTAGAATGAGAATGTGTCCTGCAAACAACAATTCCTGCTGTCTACTGCTATTATTAAGTAATCAGACATATCTTGACTCTTCCACACTTCTTCCCTTTGCCAGTCAAGCTAATCCCTGAAAGTTGTGCTATGGGGCATCCATTTTCCTGACCAGCAAATAAACAATCTGCTGAAGGAGGGGCTCCTTTATTAGTGTGGTGAAGTATCATCCTAATGAACTTAGCCATTGTTGGAGCTGTAATGTTTGATGCAATCTGACAATCTGGAGCAGAGTCTGTCCAGTCAATGATATGGGAGAATCAGTAAAACAAGGACTTCTCCTTGGTCTCCTTGGCAGAATGTTCATGATTATTCTGAACACACTCCCCAACTGCATATAACTAAAAACATTCTTTGCTCTTGATTACTTTTGTGTATTGCTTTCAAAAACACACATTTCCCACATATTCAACATCGGTTTGGCAGCCAGAATAGTTTCAGCAGAGCATGTTACAGGACAATGAAGTAATTATCTTGCTCTATTAATATTACTTAAATCCTGCTGGGAAAAAGACATCCCTCGTGGTGAAACATTTGACCAGCCTTCAACATACACATACATAGTATCATTGGCAACTCTCTATCACAGAAAGATTAATTTTAGGATTTATATTTCTGGGCCATCTGAGACAATTAGCATTAAAATTTAAATAGTGCAGCAAGATGAAATAGAGCCTAACTGCAGAAAAGAAATCTTTGCTGTGATTCTTTTTACTCCATCTAAGACTAAAACAGTTCCCTTGACCTTTCTTTATTTCCATATTTTCATAACATTCCAGTGTTACTGTCACTTCCTCCATGTACCAGTATATTTGTATAATGCTTTATAAAGAGATATATAGATTCCTTCTTCTTTTTCTTTTTCTTTGTCTTTTTTATGATGTCCTATTTAAGGTGCATAAGAAAAAAAAAGGGAAAATAGAGTGTTGTAATACAATGTGCATTATTTCTATTATTTCTCAAAGTAAACATCTCAGAATTAAGGTAAAATCATTCCAAAATCTCACAATATGTTTTATTTAATTCTTTATCTTTCTAGCAGAAGAAAAATATCACAAGTAAATACCAAAGGGAACCAAAGGGAAAATGCAAGGTGTTCCCTGTGTGCATGCACTTTTAACAAGAGCTTTGTCTCTTTTCCAGCTTTATGAAAGTGCACAACTATCCTTCTTTAAGAGAGAAGGTTGATAAAGACTAGAACTGGAGTAACCTCTTGCTACAGTAACACTGTTCTGAACTGGGCCTTCATCTGTGGCTGATTCTGAATCAACATTAATAAAATGGTCCTTTCCAGGACTAAAGTTGTGCAGACTTCAAAATGTCAAAGAAGCTAGTGTAAAATTTCACAAATATTAGATAGATAGATAGATAGACGATAGATAGATAGATAGATAGATAGATAGATAGATAGATAGATAGATGCAGTGAATTCATTTGGCTCGAATTTTAGAAGTAAGTATAGAAACTAACTTTTCTCTGAAGATATTGAAAGTCTGCTTGGTCATGATCCTGTGCCACCTACTCTAGGTGAACCTGCTTTAGCAAGGGAGTTGAAATACATAATCACCAGATGTCCCTTAACCCCAACTATTATGTGATTCTGTGGTATTTAAAGACTATTTGAGGAGAGTAATTTTCAGAGAACAAGTACAATTGAGAAATTTTAAATGAGATGGCAATTTGTGGTTTGCTTAATTGCAACTGACATTGGTCCCACTCCTATACGTATATTTACTTGTCTTCTAATCAGGACACTGATTATCTCTCCATGGGTAATTTAGAATGCAGGAAAGGGCTCAAGCAGGAGAAAGGGTTAATAACAGTGTGAAAGCACTATTACAGAGGTTCTCAAAAAGAATGAAGACTAAAAAAATAGACACAGATATGTTCCATATTTAATGATCCATAGAGTTGCACTAACATTGGAGTAGTTCATTGAGCTGTGATATTTGCTGTTCAGATAAATTTTAAAACTTTTCTTTGAGTGAAGCTTGTTGCTGGCCTGTTTCTCTATATTGTAATTCCATTTAGTTTAACTGCCATAGTCTATTAGCTTTAAAAACTATGGCAATTAAAAAAAAAGTTGATTGACAGGAAATCTGGAAATCTTCTATTTCTTCTGTTCCTTAGACACTTCAGAGCAATCATTCCAGTCAACAGCATCTAACACAGGAAAAAGGAAAAAACCATTCATTGACTAGATGTTATTAGATAGAACCTGAAAACTGAACCTGACAAAGCATTTGGCACAATAAAAGTAAGAGATATGAAAGAATCTCTGGAAATGCAGATGGAATTGTCATGTTTGTTTGCACTTCCTGAAACTGGTATTAAAGCTTGACAATTCAGTGGTTTATTTTGTTTTTTTTTTCTGTAGAAAAACTCCTTCTAGAAGTTTACCTAGGGTCCTTTCTCCCAATTTATTGTAGTATTGCAGTATTTTATGTTCTTGCAAACGTTTTATGGTTCTAGTATAATAGATTCAATACCACTACCAGGCAGTGAAGCTCACTCTGAAACAGCTTTCTGGAAATTCACCTGAAATTTTCTCCTTAACAAGTTTTATCTATGCTGTTGTACTTGATTTTTACTCAGCTAAATAGTGCTTGAATTACAGAAACTGTTTAATAGAGGTGGCATTCAGCAAGTATTTAGCTGCAATTGGTGAATTTAATATTTTTTCTCATGAAGTGTGATTTTTGTTTTGGAATTTAACATGACAGCCTGCCCAGGATCAAACTTTATCTGAGAAGAGAACAGCTGCTATTTGAGAAGCACGTTTGTAGTTGCTTTTTAACACCAAAAATTTGCACTTCAGAATGGCACAGAAAACAAGTCATTGCCAGCTAGAGGGACAGCTGAAAGATAAAGTGATTGATACATGAAGAACTGTTGCTCCCAATCTGGTTCTTTGGAGGGGAAAAATATTTCTATAGAAAAATAAATATATAATTGGTCAATACTGGCCATTTTAAAATGGACTTTTAATAAAATCATAGAATGGTGTGGGTTGGAAAGGACCTTAAAGATCATCTAGTTCCAACCCTCCTGCCATGGGCCGAGTCACTTTCCACAGCACCTGAGGATCCAAAGGGAAAATTAGAAGAGCAATCTTTACTGGTACAAAGTCTGAGAGGGATGCTCATTTATATGCCTCATGATCATTTTTACCTGGAAATGAAAAGGCAGCAGATGAAGAATCACAGAATATGTTTTTTCTGGGAAAAAAAAAATTAAAATAAGAAATGAGCATATGTACTCTGGGTTAGCTGCTGTATTTCAATAGTACTGAAATACATAAATGAAAGATGCCTGAAATTTATGGTATTTTGGTTTTTGAGATAACAAACACAGCAGTTATTAGATCTGTAACCAAGGAAAATACCATGGACCAGATTTCTGAAGATAATTAGTAAAGATACTTCAGTAGCTCAAATGCCAGACTATCATTGAATTGAGGTTTATCAGTCCTACTGCAAATTATATTAAAATTAACTCTTGGCACATAAAAATCTGCAGAAGTTTCTACCATGACTTTTTGTTTTGCTGGCAGTGCAAGAAAGAGCCACCCAAAAACCCCAGGAACTGGTACTATGAAAGTATCTCTGCATTTCTAGTATTTCAGCAGTACATTAAAGGTCTTTTCTTTTGTTTTGTTTTGTTTCTAAATATTTCTGCCTGTTTCTGGATGCTTATTGCATCGCATATGAAATAAAAGCTGATATAGCCAGAGAAGTATATTTTTCTATGGGATCTTCTTGCTCAAAAGACTGCATTTTCCTAAAAGTTTCCTAAAATTTCATTTTATATTTCAGATAGTCTTCTTGAATAGTCACTTAGGTATAGACAATAGTCAGTTATAGGCTAATCTTCCAGAGCTTTTACTAAAGATGAGATTCTGTTGACTTAAAGGAAAGATGTAGTATCATTAGTGGGCCTACTGTGGATCCACTACTCCAAAAGCAGGCATCAGTGAGGATTTTCTGTCTCTTTTATGTTATTTTTGGATTTTATTCTAAAATTTTAAAACACAAATTTCATAAAATCATGCAATAATTAAAGTGCAAAAAAATGTTTAACTTCATTGAGCCTAACTGGACTGTATTTATCTAGAATAAAGAGACCCAAACTCAAATCCCTATTTTCAAATACATATTTAAAAAAGAGACAAGGAAAATTCTGGTTTTATTGTGAGGTATCATGTGATAACTAATCATCCTGAAAGAGGAATGAGCTTAGAAATGGAAAGTTAACCAAAACAAAACTATAATTTCTAAAAAGTCTTTATGGCAATTATATTTCCCTTCAGTTATGCATTCAAGGTGTATTACTAAAAACAGTAAGAGCAGTAGAATTTAAAAGGGTCTAAAGCTATGTAATCTGTTATTAAG
The DNA here is from genome assembly GCA_013400955.1 of Drymodes brunneopygia. Lineage (NCBI taxonomy): Eukaryota > Metazoa > Chordata > Aves > Passeriformes > Petroicidae > Drymodes > Drymodes brunneopygia. The sequence continues at coordinate 245,389 of VZTZ01009411.1, forward strand.
TTGACCCAAGCATATTCTTCCTACAGTTTTGAAATTTAGCCAAATTCAGCCTAATTATGCTCCTTTCGTGCTCCTTGACTGATCAACTTTCTTCAGTGCTATTAACCAAGATCTTCCTGAAAACTTGCATGATTTTAATTTCTTGACTCTCTTCTTTCCTGGTCACTGTTCACCTATGTAAAACAGTTGGTCTTTCAAAGAACAGGCAGTGCTCCTTTTCCTTCCATCCTCCATTTCCAGCTCCTTACTTTTGTTCTTCCAGGGCCTTTTTCTACAGAAAATGTGATGCACAAGAACAATTCACAGTCAAATGAGCCTTTCACTGCTTATTGTTTCAGTACAACTTTCTTACCTGACAAATGAAAGTCACTCCCATTACATCACCCCTTGGTAACAGTCCCAGCAGGGGCTCTAAAGAACTGCTAATACAGAGCCATGACAGGGCTCACTATTAAGTGCTGTTTTTTGTCTTTGATATCACTCTGGCTCTTCAGAGCTCAATTTTGTTTGCACTTGTTTAAGGTGTAGTTTTTTGCAAATTACAGAGCTAAAGATCTTGTCTAGATACTTATATACTGCTTTTCAGTTAAAACAATATTTTCTCCCTGTTTTGACATCCACTGGTAAGTCCTGTCCCACTTATATTCATCCATTTACATTTTTCTGGCTTTTGCCCTCCCTTTAAAAATTTTTCCATCAGCTACTTCTACTTCATCTACTTCATCATCTCTTTACAATCAAGCATAATCCACTTTCCTTCAATTTCAAGGACCTTAACAACCTTGAAACACCCAGCTATCCTATCTTATTTATGACAAAAACCTCAGATGGATGCACCACTATTTGTTATATTTTCAAATAAGCTTCATACTACCTCTCAGACATGGGAGGAGTTTCTCAGAAATATTTTCAGAGCAGCTAACTGTTACCATATTTCATGTCTCCCCGTAAAATTCTGCATCATGATGCTTATGAGTAATGTTGGTATCCATTTGGTGATGTACCTATTCCTACTGCATATTGATTTAGACAATATTGTCTCAGAGATTTTTTTTATTTATCTACCTCTTATGACTGGATTTATGCATAAAAAACAAGTTAATCATGGCAGGAATTGTCTTTTATCCCTGTGTTTGAAATGTTTGGCAGCTTGGATTATGGTTGCATGAAAGCAAAATTCAGCTGTGCTTTTAGTATGACATGAGAGAGTATTATTCTTTCAGTTAATTGCATTAGATCTTTGGTATTTCTGGCTGTGCCAAAGTAGAAAGTGTATGAATTTAGAAAGAGCTGAATCTCAGCTTTGCTCACATATGTTTTCACAGCCACTGCTAATGAATTTTTTAGTCATTCCCTTTCTTTACAGCTGTGGACAAACACTTTCATTCTCTTAAGACTGAAAATATTTGTTATTTACAGATTTTTCTTCATTTAGAAAAAAACCAATTGTTCCTACTTCTTAAGTTAATTGGGGTTGTAATAGTAAAAGATATAATAGAGGTAATAAAAATGTGACAAATGTAAGCAGCTTCACAACTGCCTTCAGACATAAAAGTTTAGAGAATGCTATATTCAAGATAGTGATGAAACACTGATTTCTGTAATGTGTTTATAATATTGTTATTGCATTCTTCATTATTTAAAAATACAGTCTGGCATCACTTGATTTCTTGTAACTGCTGCTACAAGTTGGACACGTTTCCATTGCACTGCATGATGTCAGAAATGCATTAGGGAAAGAGAAGTAGGGGTGAATAAATGCTAAGTACCTAACTTTAATATACATGTGCAGCACGTACATTGCACTCATCAACAGGCACTGTCAGGCCACGTTGCTGTGCCCAGCACAGGTTCAAGGTCTAATAGGCTGCAGTGATGCCTTTGGCAAACAAGCAAAACTCCAAGCACACACAAGAATGTACTGACTGTAGTCCAAGTGATCAAACAGCATCCAGTGGGCCAGAACACCACACTAAGTGATCTAACTTAGATCAAAATGAAAATGGAAACAAACTGAAAATCTTCAACATGAGTCACTTTTCTCAATTCTTTTGATTGATGTATCTTTCTATTTTCTACTATCCAACAGGCCAACAGACACACATGGCTTTGGCAAAGCCTCACCAAATATGGGAGCATCATGTTCCAAGCAAAAACCACAAAAAAGCAACAAAGAATTTTATCACAGTAGCATCAAGGTTGGAAATAATTTAAACTGGATGTTTCACAGAAAACAGCACTGAATCAATTGTTTTTTAAACTGTCTGCAGAGACAATATGAAAAGATAGCAGAGAGCAACTTAGCAGGTCACCAGCTGAACAGGCTACAGAAATTATATGCAGAATTCCTACTTTTTTTTCCTAAAATGGGATTTTGGCGAAATTTTATTGCTTAATACCAGGAGATTCATCTACAATACTTAGCTTTAAAAGGTAGGCTGGCCTTGGGAATTGAGTACCAGGTATAAATACTATGAAGGAATAAATCTTCTACTTTAGCAGTGTTGTTTATCGTCACCATGAAATTAACTCCAACCTGCTTATATCCTTATAACTGTTCTGGAGATCTATATTCTGAGTCCAGTACAGTGCATCACAACTATAGTCTCACAATTTATGCATATCAATAAATTGGATAAAATATTTGCTCTGGAAATAGGATTCTTGTTTTAATATTTTTTCCCATAGACTGAGAGTCTTTGAGTCCCCATCTCTCACTTCTTGAGAAAAGAATTTAACTGCTTGTCCACACACTGAATGAGGATATTTTACATCTTTTTTAGTATCTGAGTCAATACAGATCCAAGAATGGTGGAGCCAAGAGCCAGAAAGAGTGATGTAACACTAAGCATGGCATGTAGAATCATAGAATCATAGAATATGCTGAGTTGGAAGGGACGCATCAGTATCATTGATTGCAAATTCTGTCCCTGTGCAGGACACCCCAAGAGTAACACCATGGGCCTGAGAGCATTGTCCAAACTCTTGAACTGCGTCAAGCCTGGTGCTGTGACCACTTTCCCTGGGGATCCTGTCATCCTCTGGGTGAAACACTTTTTCCTGATATCCAAACTAAACCTCCTCTGACTCAGCTTCAGGCCATTTTCTTGAGCTGTGTCAGTGGTCACGAGAGCAAAGAGATCATACTTGCCCCTCCACTTCCCCTCATGAAGATATGGAAGACCAGCTGAGTGGCAGCTGCTCTCAGTTTCTGCATTACTCCTGGGATTATCACTGTCATAAAAGAGAGACAAAACTAGTAAGATTTTTTAGACAAGAATTGAACAGAAAAAAAGAACAGCACATGTTTCAATACCAATAGTCTGTGTGAGAATAAATAAGAGCACAATAAAACCTGTGCAAGGTCTGCAATTACTTCCTAACAAGCACACATATAAATCCTGAAGATGCAGAGAACAGAAGTATCTATATTCATAAATGTTGTTATTGCTGGTACCACCAACACACAGACACTACAAGGCTGTCATGCCAAATGTACTTTAGTAATTTCAAAGAAAGAATACTGAAGATTAACATCTCTGCATACATGTTTGTATGAAAATGAAGAACACTGCTTTCTAATTAAATAGAAGATTTTAGAATAAGTGTAATAACTGGAAACAGATCACGTAAGAAATGTAAGGGGCACTGCATTCAGGCTGAATTTTTTTTAATTTGTTACCTATATTGGATGCACATGCTTAAGAAAACAGGCATTTCCTGGATAAGTACTTAATGTAATAGGTGAACAACTGGCACAAAAGGTTAAAATAAGTGTTAAGTGTATTGAGTTACATCAGGCTGGCATTTGTCACTAGTGGGGTTATGCAGGGCTCCATCTCAGGACTAGTTCTCTTCAATGCCTTCATTTCACTACCTGCATGAAGAACTTGAAGAATTACTAAGTTTACAGACCATAGTAAATTTGGAGAAGCTGTTCATTCTTTTAAAGGCAGAGATGCCCTGCAGACAGACCTGGACAAATTAGAGGTCTGGGCAATCACCAACTGTATGAAGCTTAACAAAGACAAGGGACAGATTGTACCTGGGATGGGATAACTCTGAATGTACAGGCAGACTGGGGAATGAGATGCTGGAAAGCAGTGCCATGGAAAGGGACCTGGGGGTTCTGGTCACTGGCAAGTGGAACATGAGCCAGCAGTGCCCCGGCAGCCAAGAGGACCCCTGTCCTGGGGTGCATCAGGCACAGCATCACCAGCCAGGCAATGGAGGGGATTGTCCCCCTCTGCTCTGCAGTCTCCTCTTGAGTGCTGTGAGCAGTTTTGGGCACTGCAATATAAGATGTAAAGCTATCAAAAAGCATCCAAAGGAGGTGATTGGGAAGGTGGTGAAGGTGGTGAAGGGCCTAGAGAGGCAGTCATACGAGGAGTGGTGAGGTCACTTGCTTGGTTCAGTCTGGAGAAGAGGAGACTGAGGGGAGACCTCACTGCAGTTATACTTCCTCATGAGGGGAAGAGAGAAGACCTCTTCTCTCTGGTGATCCAAGGAAATGGCCTGAAATTGTGTCAGTGGATGTTTAGGCTGCTATTAGGAAAAGGTTTTTTAGCCAGAGGGTGGTTGGGCACTGGAGCAGGCTCCCCAGGGAAGTGATCACAGCAAGTCTGTCTGAATTCAAGATATTTGGACAATGAACTCAGCACATGGTGTGCTTCCTTGGGCTGTCCTGGGCAGTGCCAGAAATTGGATTTCAGTGGTCCTTGCAGGTCTATTCCAGTTCAGCATATTCTGTGATTCTGTGGTTTATCACATCTTAGAAAGAAATAAAAATTGTTTCCAGAATGAGTGAATGTAATCTGATGTCATATTTATTAATTACATAATAGTGGCTTGTCTATTTTATCCAAGTTATCTTCCCTGCAATGAGAATGATAAACATTCCACAGTAGGAAACCCTTTATTTCATACTCTCATCAACTCTCTGGTGTTTAATGCTTATCATAGTTTCCTGTTGAACACTGAGACACATAATGGGCATATTCTGCCGGAATAACAACCTACTGTGGCTTTCTGACCAGAATTCAGATCAAGTATGCAACAGTTGGAAATTATATGACAGTGCTGTTCCTGCCAACATAGGATCATGCTTTCATTTATTTATTTTGTCAGTGCAGAGGTGGATATTTTTCACAGCACTTTTATTTCACTTTGCCTTTTTTTGAGAAGAAAGTATGTTCTTGAAGAATTTTCCACATTTTTAAAAACTGATAGTTCTCCACTTGAACCATGTGTTTCTAAGTTATCCAAATACTAAAAACATAAAAAAATACTAAATCTAAACTTTACATCTGGTTTCAAATGCCCACCCATATATTTAAGAAGTACAGATGTGTATGCAATAAAACAAAGGATGTTTCTGAATCTTCTATTGTTCTAGTCCTTTAATTTCCTCCATAATAACCTTCTTGTCTTTTTTCCCAACTCTTGGGTTTACTGGCAATGATCTTTTCATGCCAGGGAAGCTGTGCTGATTTATACTGGCTAAGAAATTAAACCTCTGTTTTCCAGTAACTGTATTCTGTAGGTCAATTTTTTTCATTTTATTTTTCTTTTTTTTCCCCCTTTAGTTTATGTTTCTGAATTCATTTTTTCCTTTCTTTGAATGAACTTTTTTATGCTGCAAATGCTGGACATTGTATTTTCATTAATTGCAGTGCTAGTTTCTCCCTATATTCCTTCATGTCAAAGAGGAGTGGTGTACAACATAGCGAGAGGCTTCCAAGCAAGCTGTCAGGGCTTGGGTGTGTGTCTCTGCCTGCCTTGTGTATTATATTGAAGTTATTTCTTCACATGTTTAGACCTTTTGCTTAGTGAAACAAATTCAATAGGCTTTAAAATTTTTCAGGCCTAAATCACCATGACTTTGGCCCAATAAAATAGCAGTGCAATACTCTTGGCATCTTTAATATTATTCCAGCATAAACCTCTAACTATTCTTTCAGCAAATTAGGTCTTTTATTTTTAGAGACTTTTGGAAAGCAAGAAAACTGTGAGCTTGTGGAGCTTGTGCCATTTAATTGAATATTCATGAAGAAAATTTAGAGTATGAACATTCAGTGCTAATCTGTAGAGTTTTCATTTGAAGTCTTCAACTTATTTTTAAATCTGTGTTCCTCATTTAATTACATATAAAATGAATTGGTATTTCTTAAATAATGTGGATAAAAATCCATCACTTCAAGTTCCATCCAGTGCCCACTGAAATAAATGTGCATCGTGTAAGCTACATTCCAATGTTTTCATAAAAATGAGTTATGATCTTTCATACTCTGTGTTAAATCTAAATCATCAAGTTGACACATTAAACTTAAGAATCCTGGACATAAAATTAAGAATCTTGTTAACTTTGAGTCAACAGAAATGAAAAGTGAAAAGAGATACTTTGTAAATAACTGTTTCTGACAAAGACTGCATCATGTTTCTCTAGAGGTTTGTTGGAAAATGGTGTAGATCTCAGGAAATAGATTAAAAAATTGGTAAAATGATAAGAAAACAGGACAGCTAACTGGGTTGGAGACTGTTTTATTCCTTAAACACTGCTGGTGATTCTATCCCACAGTTAAAGTATCACTTTAGAAGCTGCATAAACATACTGTTTTCTGCACCTCCTGTGACAATAACACACTGGTACAGAGTGAAGTGTGCTGTCTTTTCTGTGAAATGTTTGCCACAAGAGTAATAACTGCGAAAGCTGATACTAATCCCATTTTTCAGATTATATCTGACACCTCCATATGGGCAACTAAAAATGAGTAGGAGGGTTGGGATGCTGGAGAACATGCTCAGTTGTGATTCTAGTTTTATAACAAAATGCAAAGGAAAAATAGAAGAATAATTAAAAAGAAATATTTTTATTTTCATTCTTATTTGGCTCTAAAGTGAAAGAAAACTATGCCTTCAGATTCCTTGTATGTGCCAGCATCCAAACACAATGTAAAGTTTGTATCAAGGCATAGGTTCACTTTTCATATGCTACATTATTTATCCAGTGGTGTCTTTTAAGCATTACATTTGCTGTTTCTCTCTGTGAGAAAGTTATCCATTTATGAGGGTTTATACTACCATCTAGTGTAATCTTCTTTCTTTTTAATAAAATATTGTCTTACACATAAACAAATCCCCAAGCCCACAGTTGCTGATATTACTGAATATACTTTGCTGAAAATACGTTTGTCCATGTGTTAGAAAAAATTATCTTTCCTTGAGGTTGAATATTAGTGAAGTTTTAGATTGTAACTTTTCAGCATCAGAGACATGTTTTATTAATTACAGAAACAAATTTGGATTAAAGGCAAATGGCTGCCCTCCACAATCTTTAATTCAATTAGAGAAGAAATTGCCTGTCTTTACGGAGATAACAGAGGCTTAATTGGTGCCCCTTCCTTCCTTCCTTCAGTATCCAATATTAAAGAGGGGGAGATTAATGTCTGCCAGGAAAGGATACAGAAATCAGAAAGAAAGATGAAGAAACAAGCCATGTTTTAAATGCAGGGACCTGTTATTTGACGCTTGAATTAAGCAGCTTTCACGCATACTTTGCTGTTTTAATTTTCAGAAGGCAAAGGAGGCTACTTTACCCATAGTACTTTCACATTCCAGTGGGACTATTTCAAGTTTAGAGTTTGCCTGTGAGTGTAGGTAATATGCTGTGACTGAGAGAAGAAGCAAGAAAGATTATGCAATGAATATATAACATATGTAAGGAGGGCTCTGGGAATCAGGATTTTATCTCCCTAATTGATGCACATTCAGACTGGACTACTTTAGACCCATGAGGAATTTGAATTAAATCAGTGGGATGTATTCTGAAGTAAGATGCACACAGAGAGATGGGCTAAGTTTACTTGTTGACCTATTCATTACCTCATCTAAATCTAATGCAATAGGAATTATAACAACACCCAATCCAAAGTCTAGTTAAGCATTTCTTTGGCTTGAAAAAGAAACTATGAGCATTATCACATAGTGATTACATAAATTAGATAATCAGGTTAATTTAGATACTCCAGAATATAAAGGATTATAGAAAGGAAGGGAAAAAAAAAGTAAGAAAGAAAGAAAAAAAAACACATAGTAAAAAAAAACCCCACCCCAACTTGTTATCACAAATCACAATTCTTCTTCAAAATAGAGGGATAATATCTTCCATGCTAAATTTGAACTGTCTGACCCTTGCCATCCTTTTAGGGCTATTATGTCACCAAATCTATTGATACAGTCATTCTAGAATCTAATAATGACAATTTTTTTTTTACAAGAAACTTCTGTTTCCTGTCTGGAAAGGGTATCTGATCATCCTCAGCATTATCTGCCTTCCCAGTGTTAATATTCATCCTTATAGGTATTTTACAAAGCTTGATGTACTGATGCATGTGTTTGCTTGCTCTCTGCTAGCTGTTTCACTGATTTGGGAAAATCTGCAAAGAAAATACAAAACCTGTGTCCAGAAATTAGGCAGCTCATCAACTTCCTAATTAATTTCAAGGCATGTTCTGGCATTTTACTGTTCAAGTGAATTTATTAAAATTATTTTTCACCAGAGAGCACACATGCTTGTAACAGTCATATTTTCAAATTTTTCTTATCTTAAACTTAGCATCTGACTTAGGAGCTGCTGTATATAGTAGCTTCTGACAGAGAACTAGAAGACATAAAGGCAATGCTGAAACAATACCAGATGAAATAGTTTTTAAGTGTGCAACTCAGAGTTTTCCACAATTTCAGTTTCATTTCATGCAATTCACACTGAGGTAAGTGCACAGTATTTCAAGGGTGGCATCTGAAAACTGAAGAGCAAAGACTTACTGAAAAGATTTATTAACCTCCAGTGATATTGATCTAAAACACAGATTGCATTTCCTATATGTCATTCTATATACTGACAGTATAGAAATGCTTGAAAACTGATATTTCTAAGTGCCAACACAGCAGCACAGCAATTTTACAATACTCATGAGTATAAATACAGGCTGTTTACACTGTATGTTATGGTAGATAAAAATAATCTGATAGCATATTTCAAGTCATTGCAAAGAAAATTGAATTTGTAAATTCCTTCATTTGATGATTTTCAGCAGAACACGTACCTACTGAACAATTTCTTTCCTTTTAAAGATACTCAGAAGAGTAATTTAATGTGAACAAGGTGGATGTTCTGTCTTTAAAAAGGATTAATTCTAACCCTTTAATTATTGGAGATTATCTTTTAGAAGAACTAATTAATGCCAAGGATTTTCTTTCCAGTAAAATTGTAATTGGAAATGCTCTGAAATGAATGAAAATCACCCCTTACAACACTTGTATAATATTGACTCTGGTTTTTATGCTCCCAATGTGGTTTTACAAGCTTTTCCTTATACTTCCATTTTACTTTTTTCTTCATTTTACCTCTTAATAATACCTTTTATTCTTCAAAATATCTGTATTTTAATAGATTCATTTGCTGTGGTTATTTTAGTGTTCAGTATGTGACCCCTTCATTTGTTACTGTAACTACCAGTGGGTTCATTACTATACCAGATCTCTTCAAAGTGGTTCTGAACTTGCATGACAATGGTTGTTATTAAAAATTCACACATGAAAATGTGATTTCTATGGGAACTGATAGCATTTTGGTCCAGTTCAGCATCACAGCTAAAAGCATAAAACTTAAATTAGCCCTGGTGATTTAGGTTTCATTCTCTGAATCATTGTTTTCTAGCTTTGTAGTGTCATATGGGTTTGTTTTCCTGAGCCTTTATACCAACCTGTTCAAACTAAAGATGATGTTTTCTTGTGACATGAGATGATATGTGCCAATGTAGACTTTTTGAGAATAATTTTCATCACTTTCAAAATGGAAGAGACATTTTTTTGAAAAAAGACAAATATCTGTATTTCTCTCACTATAATTTCCATTAAATCCCATGTTTACTATAAGTACTGTAAGCAAAAGAAACAGGCATAGAATTTGCAGAGCTGTTTCAGGTGCTGCTGAAGTCTAAAGCTTTTGATACAAAGATAACAGGGCACACTAAAATTAAAAAGAGTAAAATTCAAAGCCTCTAAAAGAAACATTTTTCACTCAAAATGAGAGTTTGCCTCGTTACATCTACCGAGGAAACGACAAAAGTCACTGATGTTATTAGATTGGATTGGATGCTTGTACAGATATTAATGGTATTCAGTTGTCAGACTTAACCTTAACGAACGTTGTAGAGAATGACTAGATGTAATCACAAGCAACAGCTATCATTTGTGGTGTTCTGCTGAAGGATGTGCTCTTCGTCCCTGCTAGATACATGAGAAAGCACAAGATAGATCCACCATAATTCTTAAGTCCTTGGGAAATTCTGAGAATCATTTCTATCTGAAAATCACACTACAGAAGCAAAAGAAGGCTAAAACTCAATGCTTTGATATTAATATAAGACAGATTTTTCACTCTATCTATGGGTAGATTTGATTGGGAAATTGCAGAAAAAAAACATAATTGATTTTTTTTCCCTGAAAAAAATACCCCTGTTGAAAAGAATTTGTTCTCATGAAAAGTACTGCCAGTTTCAGGAACTTCTCTGAAATATGGCTTTGGGAAGCTGCATGGTTGCATGACATTTCATCAGGTAGGACACTGGAAGAGCAACATTGAAGAGTGGGTGACTTCAAGAAAGCTCTGCTGCACATGTGGAGCACATCTTGTGGTCCCTCCTACTTTCAGCTCTAGATTCATATCTAGGCTCTTTTGTCACTTGACACATTTTAGCTGCCCTGTCCTGATAGACACAGGAGGAAGAGGTTTAATAAAAGTGTAAGATTACTGTATTATTGCAGCCCTCTTTTGTTCTGATTAAATATTTGAGACAATTTTTCTCTAAAATCTTCTATTTTGTTGGGGGTTTTTTATCCTCTTCCTGTTTTTCAATGAATGTATGCACTAGGATATCTTATCCCTGTACCAGGCCAAATAACAGCAATGTCTTTTTTTACTCTATTAATGGACAACATCTGTGTACAAGAGGTACACTTGCAAGTGCTCAAAACTCTTAAGTCCAGGGAAAATACAGCTAGTTTGATACAATGGATGTATTTTTAATTTGCAAGGTCAATAAGCAGATCATAAAACCCAGCTAAAAAATAGGAGGCTCTATAAAAGTTGACTGCTATGATGTAGAACTACATTATATACACTGTATATGATGCTACTAAATATTGGAAAGGTTTTTTCAGTCAAAACAGATTTGTTTAGTAATGTGTTCACTAGATCTTGATTCTTCATTTCTAATAGAAGCTGTGTGAAGAATAATAATAAAGACCTAAGACAGGGTATTTATCAGAAAGATATAGTTGATTTTATTTACCAAGACACTGAAAAAGAGACCAAAAAATTTGTATTCTTCATATAAATCAACCAAATTCCAAGCCCAGTATGTATGCAAGCTATAATAGAGCAATGTTTGACCTGCTTTGGGAGTCTATTGAGACTGCATGCTTGGTAGTTAGAGACATGGAAATGGAATACAGACACAGAGAAAAGAGACAGAGGGGGGAACTTGTAGTTATTCACTGCTGAGATTCTATGGAGCATGCATTAAACTCTACACAGTAATAATAAGGTCATCTCTTTGAGTTACTTAAAAAATTTTAAAAAGTCCAGAGGACCTAGTGAGAGAATTAAGAGCTAATTGCATTAAAGCAGTGAAGATCAGTTGCATGTGCGTTGGTAGCTTCGCTTTATTGTCTTAATTTGAGGAAGCCAATCATAATAAGGAAGGATAAAGCATAGTTAACCTAATTCTCATTACAGAATCCCTCTTTTCAGTATCAGATAAAAGTTTTTCAGCATTTCCACATTAATCTTTATCTTAAGAAGTTTACATTTTTGCATTACGAATTATCTGAGACTGAAATTAGGCATTCAGATTGCTTATATGTAGGACTGATATCCTTGATCTATTTAAACAAGGACAAAAAAATACTCTGGAAAATGCTAAGCTACAGATTCCAAAATGGTAACAGCTGCATCTGGACAGGCACCAGAATTTAAGTAAAAGCTATACACTTTTAATTGAAATATTACAAAGATAACCTTATGGCCACTTTAATGGCATTTTTTTTTTTTACATAAGACAAGATGTAACTTTTAATCAGAATACTAGTATGGATAGAGTTTTCAGATTATGCTTAAAGTGTCTTTTTTTTTTTGTGTTTTACCTCCTCTGCAGTGTCCAATTTTACTATGATAGCATTAAATAATGTCAGTCAGATACCATTTGGAGAAACCAGGATCATTCCAGTGCTAACATGTTCAGTTTTGTATCTGCCTATCTGCTAGTGCACATCTGCTTCAGTCTTCATGCCATTACTTCTGTCCAAAAGAAACAGAAATTGAATTCTGCCCTGGCTCCAAAATATCACTTATGTTTTGTCTGCCTGACACAATGCAGAACTGTACCAGAGCTTGCCCATTTAAAACTGTAGTAAAAAAAAGAAATATATATATATAAATATATTTATGACTCTTCCTTATATCAGTGCACTCATTATTTCTTTACACTGAGGTATATTTCCTTGCAAAGAAGACAAGATATTTAATGTAAAATATATAACATGTGTGCCATATAGTTTTATTAATTTCACCAAATACTTTAATATTCTCCAATGGAAAAACTGCGTGGATAGTAATTTAAAAAACAGTTCTATAACGTAGTTAATTTTTATGTAACTGCACGAAAGCTTTTCTAGTATTCTGTAGATTTAAAGCTGGTGTGTGTACTACTTGTACAATATGATATAAACATATAAGCCTGTTTATTGATGGTCTCCTGTAAAAAATAATGATGTCTTTCAAATATTTTTGTACTTAGAACTTTATAGGAACTGAAACGTGTAAAGACTATCAGACCTATAAATTGCATTATATAATCAAATTTTTGTACGTAAAATGTTTTTATTGGATGGAATGGAAACTGAACAAAAAAGTTGATAAGAACAAATAGTATATTGGCTACAGTTTGAGTGAAGTAAAATTTCCCTCTTTTTCCATGCACAACTAGCCAGAAGCTTCTCATTTATTTTTGTTTCACTGTTACACACCAAAAGTGAAATCTATATTCCATACAAAAGGAGAGTTATTCTTCTTTAATTGAGCAGAAAGAAATCAAAAGATGAATCAAGTGGAGTTTTAGAAATTGAAGAAACATTTCACTTTTACATGTTTAAATGGAAATAAGAATCATTTTAAACATTTTTTTTCTTTGAAATGGAACCTAGTTATTCTTTTTAATTCAAATGATGACATTAAAAATCTGATGAAGAACTCAAAAGAAAAGCATTAAAATAATAGTTTACAAAATATTTTCAATATCAATCTCTTTCTCTGATGAAAAAGTGAAAATGTTTATATATCTACCTCAGATATTGATGTACTATGCAAGTATCATCCTTTCCACACAGTCATGCTCTGCTCATGTGTTCTGTATTGTTACCCTGCTTGGATACATTTTCTCTTAGATCAGGTTTCCTGCACAGGTATGTTGATGCTTTTCCTGCTTGCTCATGATTATAGTTTTTCTGATGAGTGTCCAGAGGCACTAACTCCTTTCCAAAACAATCCCAGTGCTAATTCATTGTGAACAACATGAAGATCAAATACAGCAATGAACATTTCATTCCAAAATATAGATGAACAATTCTGGAATTTTTCAGTACTTTCTCTTTCTGACACAACATTTATAGGAACCAAGTTTCTCTGTGAGACTACATACCAACATTCAGCTCCTATTCCAGCAAACCAAAACAACTCAATGAGTGGTGTGTCCAATCATATTTTATTTAATGTTTCTATATGATTTTGAAGACTAAATGGAAAAATAAGATATGCAGCTTTCAGATTATTTTTTCATTTTATATTTCAGTATTTTTCATTTAATTTTATCAAATAAGAGGGAGATGTATAGCTATTTTTATTTTTAATAGTTTATAATATACATAAGCATATTGAAAAAGTACTTCAGTATTTTAATATTTAAAGCTATTGCAATCTGCATTCTTTCTAATTTTAATAAATAAAAGAGGAACTGTGTTTTCTGATACCCAGTATATAACACTAGCACTCAAGGAGTAATTATCTGAAAATCTTGAGTAGAAACTAAACCACAAGGCAAATAAGTTCTAACAACAACAGACTTTTCAGAGTTGTCACTTTTAATCTCACACATAGGTAAAGTGTTTCTTATCAAGCACACATTAATGTATATTTAAAATTAAAATCAATGACTTTGTTCTCAATGACATAAAATAATTAATTTTTGCTCATAAAGAATAAACACTGTGGCATTTATACTCTTCTCTTTTGGTTTGTTGTGCATAATCCCAGCCATGCATACTGTGTTTATACAGTCTGTATGTGTCTACATAGAAGGATCACTTTAGTCACTTTAGTTACATTCTGGGTGTAAATATTCAGCTTTTTAAAAAAAAATCTGTTAAAAAATTTAAGAAGAGAAAAACCATATCCTATTGAAGTTGCGTGGGAAAATCTATAATGATAATTGGGGTTTCAATAAAATAAAAAAAAAGGAAAAAAAGGGCATAAAGTTAGCTTTCAGAACAAGGTAGTTATAACTTAATACCAGTGGGGCTAAGAGCAGCATAAATCTCAGAAGAAAAAGAAAACAAAGCTGATTAATCACATCACCTTTTCTTTTCCTGGTGTCTTAGGTTACAATAGTGTGTATTCTATCACCATTCCCCATGGGCTGTTTGGGGCCAGGTGGGGCAGTGTTCCTCNGATAGGATAGCTACAGAAAGCATAGCTGGTCTGAGATGAGCAAATATATTTTATATATTTACTTGGCCAATCTGTCAGAAGAAAGAAAAAAAGGGAAAGCAGTGGCATAGTGGCCATTAATAAACTCTTAAAAACTCAGTCTTTAGTTTTCCAGTGACTCAGGCAGAAAGATGCCAAGATAGGTCTCACTTTCCATCCTCACCTTACACTGCTGTGCCTGAGTTCACCTTCCCATCCCCGCCCCCGCCTTCCTCCGCTCTGTGATTTAAGAACTGAGTGTCAGCCTTAATTCTGAATTTCCTGACTTGTATGGTTTAAGTCAGTCTCTTAATGTTATCTAAACATACTTCCTTGGTATTTAATATAAAGAAGCTTTGGTTCTAAAATAAAAAGACTTTGATCTGATACACTAGAGGGGGGCTGCTGGGGGAATGTGGTGTGATTTCTATTATTTCCCGGCTCTTTCCCACTGTGCTACTTGTGATATAATTTTCCTTTCATTTCCCTTTAATCAGCTTCCAAAGATTCACTGTGAGGACCACAAAGAACCCTGTCACATGAAGGACAGAACTGACTTTGCCAGACTGCCTTCAGTGATATTTGCTTTTTGGTTCTTTATATATAAATGAAAAGAATGGATCTTCATGACAAATGTTCAAACACTACATTTAGCCATTTTTTGCTCTCTCTTCCTCAATGCAGAGTTAAGTATGATGATCTCTGCTACAATTTATTCAAGTTTTGGTTTAAATGTACTTTCACTGACAATACAATGATGTATGTGTCAACATACATGCCTGGACTAGCAGATATCAGATCTGACATATTCATTTGGTAATCCTAAAAGATGCCTAGCTCAAGTTTGGAAATTACAGGGCAACTTCTAGCAGGCTAATGGGCACTACCTTTTTGGAAGTGATGATTAGTGGGGGGTGCAGCACTGAGCAAATGGAGTATTCTGCCTGGGTTGGGATGTTTCTGTTGATATTACAAGCAGCAAATCCAAAGTCATTTATGGTACCTCTACCCCTAAGGGACAAAAAAGTCTGAGGTGTTAACAAATAAAGTTGGGAAATATGTAACAAAATGTTCCAGGTGAGAAAACACAAAACTAGGAGTGTTCCATACAGAATAGCTTCTAAAATCACAAAATGCATTGTAAGTTAGGACAGGCCTAAATACTGGGTTTTCAGCTTACTTTGATGAAAAGAGATTTTTGAACTCCATGGAAACATTGGAAAAGATAATTAACAGCCTTAGTGATTGAATGACATGAGCGGGATTAAAAAAAAGATCACTTATTTACATGTCAAAACGTCCATCACAACCCATTGGTATGGGAACATACTGCCTTTCTTTAGGAATTGAGAAAGTGCTAAGAAAATGTATATGTTCACTGAACACTGGATGAATATACATCCTCAGAGACACTACCCTGAATTTACAGCATTGAGAAGACAATCCAGTCTACTGTGTACTTCTCTTGTTCTGCTGCCATAGATGGAAGAAGGACAACACAAAGGACTCAAAAAAACTTTGACATACATTCATAATCATGAGAAAACAGGCCATGACTACCAGTCACAAAATGTGCAGAAACTACCAAAACTAGGGAGATAGGAAATACAAGAGATAAGTGTAAAAATTAACAAAAAGAATGAGAATATTCTTCTGTAGGTCAGCAATGATTCAATGCTCATAACAGCAAGAAATCTTATGAAGTGCTGTGAGAAAGAAAAAGTAAACACTGCATTTGGTTTGCCAGACAGGAGTAGGTTGCAGGAATACAGATGGCAATATGCCTGGTTAGAAGGGTTCATCCATTACTAGCTGCCGTTGATAAAAGTAGAATCTCATACTTCAGGGCTGACACCAGTATAAAATAGAAACAGAAAAAGATGTTTTATTCAATGAAAACTAAGTGTTCTTGCAAACTCTCAATAAATGAGTCCTGAAGCAATATCTGAGTTGATTAGACAATGAAAAACATCATCACTCAGTTGATTAGCAAAAGCTCAGAAAATGAATTATTAGAGTTATAAATAGAGTTGATAGATGTGATCAAACCGTGGATGGAGACAAAACACAACAGGGACATGGGGATAAATCTTTAGTGTTTACTGAAAGCATTTTTTTAAATACCTAATGCCTAAACCCACTTATAAAAATCTAGATGTTTCTTTCTGTGAGGGAGATGCTAAACACTGCTGTAGATCTAGCCCGTGAAGCCAATGTAAGGATAGATGTTGCTCATTATAGTCAGCAATATTTGTTTTGTGCATGGGGAGAAAAAACTTGAATTAAGTCACACTGTCACAGCATGGAAAATTTCCAAGGGAAACAATTGCATTCTGTGAAAAAAATTTTCTAACTGAAATGTTTCAGGGAATGGCAAAGTTGTTTTGCCACTCTCAAAGACAAATTGCAGGTTTTAATAAAAAGAATAATCAGAATAGACATTCCCTATTCTTCCCCCTAAACATTCACTAAGTTTTGCAAAATGACTTTTGAACTGTTCCAGTCTTGTATTTAGCATAGTTATACCTTCTCTGCAATAAATTGCAGTTGGATAAAAATGCAAAGGTCAATGTGCTATGTACAAAGAAACCAAAAACTCCTGTTGGATTTTTGCAATGTACACGTTCATGCATATTTATATCCCTCATATATTACCTTGTATTCCTGCCTGACTTTGTCCTGTGTAAGAGTTCCCTCTACTGGCTGAGCTACTGGCCTTGATTTCCATTGCACCGGGCATCTTGCTGTCTGACTCAAAAGATTTCAGAATCCAAGTCTGACAATTTTTCTCGCAGTTTCTATGAAACTCTACAGTAGTTACACTGAATCCTTTTGAAACTGAGGAGCCTTCATAAAAACAAACATGCATCCCATCAGTAGAGACTAAAAATGCTTAGAGCCAGTACAGTGTTCCTGTACTGCAGACAGTTCCTAGCCAAGGCTGATTGATCAAAATAAAATTCAATAAGTAATTGAATATAGAGGTAATTGAAATACCAGGAACCATTTAAGAAGCAGGATTCAGTGTATTGACTTAATTTTCCAGTCCTTAAAATGGTCAAGTTACAAGACTTACATTGTATAATACATAACAGCGATAGTGTTTTCTTCGAGCTGCTCCACAAGCTATTCTCATTAGTCTCCTTTATCCTAGTATCTTACACAGCTGAGCAATGGCTGAAAGGAACTCAAATGAAGATATTAGTTTGTGAAGACTGATTCATCTCTATTCTTCTTCTTTCAAGATCCACTGATGAAATTCCAGGATTTCCTTACTTAGTAAAATTGGTTATTTGATCTTTATCCACACTGGGCACAATACTCTTACAGATGACTAATGAAATTCCTGAATCCTCTCCAAGAAGTGTATACACTTTTTTTGTCTTGACTTTGAGGAAGTTGAGCAAATCCATCATGCCATTTTTACTTGAGAGTGAAGAAATCTTTCTTGACCCCATAGCAAAGGCAATTGGACTGACTCCTAAATTCTTCAAAATCTATACTCCATCAATGAAAGGCAGTGGCATTACTTAGGGGAAAAGTGGGAGAAAACCAGTTTAAATATCAGAGAGAAAATAACAGAGCAGACTGTCATGCCCCTCTCACTAGTAAACTGGAGACCGAAATTTTGAGAGTCTTATTCCTCCTCTTTTTCAAGCTTTTTTGATCAATAGAATGCCCAAATATTCCCATCATGAAACAAAATCAAGACACAAACATAGAAAAACTACAGAATATTGAATAAGAAAGTATAACTCATTTAGAGTGGAATAGGTATAATATTTTAGAGGAAAAAGACAGACAGATATTATTACAATAATGTTTCATTCCTATGCTTGGACATCAGGAATTCCTTTCTCACTGGAGAGTAGTGAGGGTGGCCCATAGAGTCAAGATTTCACTGAGCTGTAAATTTTGTTGCCATACTTTCATTAGAGAACTCAAGCAAAAACAAAAAACAAAATACTAAAACAAAAACAAAAAAATCCAAAAAAGAAAAAAAATTGAGCTCAGAAAAGAAGTCTTCTGACACAGATCTTAATAAACAAGAAGCTGCAGAGTTTATTTTGTAATCTGACCTATTTCCTTCAAAGAACATCTGTGAGCCTGTTGAAAATGTATGAATATACTTTATAATGCACCACTAGTCATACTTTTCAGACAGAAAACCTATAGGACAGAAAGACCAGTTCATACCATCTATTGCATCTCTAGATCAAGATATCACCTTAGTATAACATGAGTACGCAATGAATTGTGTCTTCCTCTTACATCACTCTCATAGCAAAGTTCTAAACTGAAATTTCTACATTAAATATAATGTGATGTCAGGTTACAGATTAGTCTACACAAATAGCACAGCTAGAACAAGGGGATCACAGTGCAATAATCTTCCAGCTTCCAGAGGACATTGGTTTAAATCTGCTTTATTATTGTTTCAAAGTAAAGGAATTAAAGTTTGACTAAAATGTACTTTTCTTTCTTGAAAGACATCTAGGTCAGTGCATACTGTTAAAAATACTAAGACTGAATTTCAGAAGTGAAATAAAACAGGAACTTAAAAGAGTTTCTCACTGGCTGAGGTTAAATTACTATTTTATACTGCTTTACTTTTATAAGCATAGTTTTACAGTAGAAGAGTTTTACCTATTCTGCTTAAATCAAACAATACATAAGACATAACACACTCTGTCATGATGATTACAATATGCTCCAAACCTGCAACTTCCCCATCTTCTAACATATATATTTTTGTTTCATTATTAATATTTATTATCAATCTCTTTTGAAGTGCCTAGAATCCAACTGAAGCTGGAGTTCCATTGTACTAATTTAATACAAGCATTTAATAGCCATGATATTTTACAGAAAATTCAGTATATGATCTAAAATTATAAATAAAAATAATTCATTGCAAAAAAAGCTTTATTCCTGTGTTACACAAGAGGAACACACAATGCAAGAGAGGTGAAGTGAAATGTGAGAAGAGTTCTAAAGTGAGAAAGAAAACTCATTTGTACATCCTACATATTGAACCAAAGTGTCTACGCAAGAAGTGAACACCGATAAAACATAGCTGATACAAATCACAAGGCTCTTTTTCACAGTTTAGAAAAAACATTAGAGGCCAACACAGAAGCTGAAGTTGAATTTTTCAGGACACAGTCTATTAAACCTGTTGCTTTCTTAAATATAAACTTTTATGGTCAAGTGCTTTTAGCTACATACCCAGATATTTGTTCTGTTTGGACACCATGAGTTATAAACATCCGTAAGCTCTGGGTACAGCTGGAATACTCTAAAAGATACAAACACACTTCAAAAGATTCCATACAATGAATTCAGGACACATTGTGGTTCTCTCCTGGCCTATCATACACGTACATAGCCAAAACTTACCAGACTCTCTGAGGATCTCTGATCCAGCATTACTGGAACAGTGCCAAGGTTATGGTGTGCACTGTGGTCTGGAGAAGCTGCTCCTGGTGAACCTGAGGCAGGAATGGCAGTGGATACACTTTTGGAGGAGTTTTGTGATTCCTAACAGACATACTAAAGAAAGCCCTGGGAGCTGTAATATGAAAGCCTGCTGTAATCTAGAAAAGTTTTTATGTCCTTTTTTTTTCTTTTATTTTTTTAATGGTTATGTGATTCATATTGAAGAGAAATTAATGTGGATAGGGTGATGGGAAAAATGGGATGTCAGATTAGGTGAGATAAGAGAGTTAGCAATGATTAAAAGCAGAAAATACTGAGATCTTTCTTAACAATATTCAACCATCTGCAATGTAGTGAAATAATGAACACATTTCATTAGTGAACAAATATATTCATCAATTAGTGAGGGAAAAGCAAGGATCAAATAAACAATTCACAAACATTACTTAGCCATACCAAGAGCAGAAAAAAATTCTTATGTTGAGGAAACATACTGCCACTGAATACATTTTTATAAAACAAATAGAGTACACAGTGCACATAATTAGAGGATTGGCCTTCACTCAACAAATATAAGAACACGACATCTTTATTGTCTGAGTATACTTAGGCAAATGCTCACAAAAAACAAAATAAAAGAACTTTATGAGAAACTAAACAGAGGACAGAGTAAGTAACTGAAAACAGGTGTTACTTTGAAGAAATGTATTTTATCAGAGTCTTCCCACTAGATTAATTAACCTGAGGGGATCAGTGGTGCTATACTGGTGATGCTAACCACAGCAAGCAGATACAAAATGGAAGGCTGTTTTTATCTCTTGTTGACAGCAGAATGTCTCCTTGTCAGATTTTTTTTACTTTTGTATTGACATCTCCAGCAATGCTTCTGTATCCATCAGTGTCACAGGAACCCACTCTGACCAATTGCAATCATTAACCTAATAACTCACTTTTTTTTTTTTTTTTAATTTGACATATTTCACTCTTTTTTGAAGAAGATTTTTAAAAAATCTTATCCTGGGGCAGATTTTGATTAAAAATATAAAGGGTATAAATATCTGCTGTAGAAACATGCATTTACATACATTACAAACCTCTCAACAGCAGAACTCTCAGGCAGATGTGTAAATGTACAAATATGTGTTGTAAAAATACAGATGTGTTTAAGTTTCTTACACTCACCTTTTGAAAATAGCTTTCACCTTTTTTCCCCATCCATATGGATGGATTTAAACATATATTTGTTCATTATTCAGAATTAAGGTCACAGAATTGATACTCCTTTAGTGAACATAATTAGAGGAAAGGAACTGAAAATTGTAAGTCATCAATGAATTTTGAGTTATTTGTAATGTAAATGCAGTTTTCTCTGTCTTCAGTTACTGAACAAAGACCAAATAAACATATCCTTTGCAAATCACCCATCCTTAAATGAAAGAGAGTCCTGTTACAAGTGAAAATATTTTCTCTCAAACTTATTTTTTACTCTTTTTTTAAAACACAATAAAAAAGCTAAATTTTTAAAAGTGCAAACTCACAGGAAAATAATTATTTTTTAAAATTGAACTGTAGGAAAGAAAATAAACTTGTGAATATTATTTAGAACATACTCTTAGTGAGGATCTACTGCATCTATCCTTCATTCTACCACTAAGAAACAATTATCTAAGCTCTGAGGAAAAATTAAACATCAAAAATAATGTCTCCAAACTGTTTAATCACAAAGACTCTCAAAATTCCATCACATGTTTGTCCCAGATTGTGGTACCATTTTACAACTATACACATTGCTAATCTAAATTTGTCTAGGTTCTGATACTTAATTTCTTACATAAGACATAGATATTATTGCATTTATATCCCATGTTTAACCTTTACCTTTATATATTAAACCAGTACAATTCTTTCAGCTTGTCTCCATTTTATGTTTATCCAGCTTATAAATAGCAGCTTACAGCAGGTAGTACTAGGCTTAAGCTGCACTAATGTTAAATAGAAAAGCTCAACTACTTTTGGTGTTTCAGTGAGACCCATACAAATAATTAGAAATACCATTTTTTTCACAGCTAGCTCGATGGTTACTATATGCCAATCACTTTCCTGTAGGGCTGCTCTGAAGTCAATTATTTGCCAGTTGTTTGCCAGTTTTAAACTGGGTCTTTTTTTTTTTCCCTTTTTATTTTAATAAGTGTAGTGCGTTATCCATTTAAATTTATCTTGTTGATAGCAGCTTACTTCTCCAGTTTCTCAAGATCATGCTGGAGTCCAATCCTGGCTTTCACTTGCTGGGCATTTCTTTGGAGTTTGATATCCTGCACAATTTCCTGGTATTTGCCTAATATTTCTTCATCCATTTCCTTAATTAACATATTGACCCAACCTGCATGGCAAGTGCATGCCATGCAGAACACAAGCTCTACTTGAGGTTGGAAAGCACCTCTGGAGGTCACCTGGTCTGGCTCTCCTGCTCAAGTTGAATCACCTAGAGCAGGCTGATTAGGCTGATAATGGTATCAGTCATGATCTTGTCAGGCAAGGCAGCCTGGCCAATAATTCAGTTGCTGTATTGGTGTGGCCATCCCATTTGGGCATGAAAACATTGCTCTGTCACACAGCACTGTGGTAAGCTGAGGGGAAAAGCCTAAACTCTTTATCAAAAGCAGAAGGTTTAGGAGAGATATCTTTGTAACAGATCGGTTGTCTGTCACACCAAATTCCTCTGAAATAAAATTGCATATTTATTCTGATCTCTGAAGTGCCTGGAGTACTTTGTGTGGCATATAAGTATCATTAAGATCATGTTGTCCTAGTGCATCCTATCCTAAAGCTAAGTACTGAATCTTAAATTGAATGGCTTGTAGATGAGGTCTAAATGTAGCCTAATGCAAATTTGCCAATAAGCTGAAATGTTTCTGAATGGGCTGGCATGGAATCTAAATGTGTATTAAATTTGCTTTGATAATCACAGTGTAAACATACCAGCTTTCCTTGATTTTCTTTCAAACTGAGAATTGCTTTCTCGAAATTCAGTGGCAACATTAAAGTATTTAAAGCCAGATAAGTTGGACAGTTTTTCAGGCCTTTTATGAATGATTTAAAAATTAGAAATAGATTCAGAGAAACATTGTTTTATCACAAGTCATCAATAAAAAAATAGCATAATAATGTTCTCCAAAAAATCTGTCCTGAAGCAATTGAAACTGGCTGCTGCTGAGCCTCAGGCTGTAGCTGATAGTGTGTGCATATATGTATTTGTGTGTTCACAGGTTTTCCCCCAAGGGGAAAGAAAGGAATTCACCCTGCAGTTCTGCCTAGACATTAATTTGAGCAACTGTGATATATTTTTTGGCAGGAAAAAGTGAAATGGAAAAGGACAGATTGTTTACTAAAAGAAAGCAAACAGAAACAAGATACATTTATACTGGGCTGAAAATGACAGAGATTTGCTGACATACAAGCCCCTTGCTTTGTAAAAGTTCAAGGTAGCTCATAGTATCATATCTTAATGAAGTGAACTGTGCAAATAAACAGCCAGTTGAGTGGTAACCACAGGGCATGATCTGGAAAGGTTAGACTTGACTTGAGGGTACTGGCTGATTAATAGGAAAACAGATACCTTTCTCAACAGAAGGTCTAAATAACTTTTCCTCCAAAATCGAGCATTTGTCCCACATGCACAAATGTATTTTTTGGATTTACTTTTTTTTTTTTTTTAACAGAAGTAATTCCTGCAAGTGCATGATGGATATTTTCCTGGACCCTGTGCAATTGTATAATGCTGGCAGTAATGATGCACAGGTGTGGTTCTTCACTGGGGAAAGCAACACCTGCTGGATGCTGGTTTTTCAAACTCTTAATTTCTCTAGTAGACTACCAGTCCTACTCAGTATGACCTAAGAAATATTTTCCTTTGATAAATCTCAATTCTATTTTGCTCATTTAAATGTAGGCAAAAAGCTGTATCATCCAAGTTCTGTGCTAATCTAGTTTAGACAATATGATTTGGACAGTTTTATTCAATAAGTTTTATTCTCCACTGCCCATCTCTAGGCAGTGACAGTCAGTCCCACATGTTGCTGTAAATTATCTATTTATTATTTAATACCACACTTGCACTCCTTTGGCAGAAATGTCATAAGAGCCAAAGTACCCAGTTTCACAAACGGACCCTTAGAATTAGTTTAGGCTGTCTTTGCATATGTGTTCATACAACATGTAGCAGAATATCTTTATTCTATTAATAGGAATACTAACCTTAAATACTTGAGAAGTCTTTTTACCGTATCTAATGCATGAAGATCTATCGAATAGGAATGTCCACAAGTTAGCAGAGAAATTGTTTCCAGAAACTCTCAGCAGAATCCATTACTAGCTGAAAATTTCAGAATAATTTGCATTGGGAAGCATGTCTGGAAAACATCTGTGCCAAGCTCCAGACCAAAGCAGGTACAATTTTAACCTTCTGTTTTACTGCTTCCTCACACTTTAAAGGTTGTGTATACACACATGAACGTAGGTATAGGCAAAGAAGATTTTGACTTAAGAGTCACATACGGAAATAATCTTAATTTGAATTTTCCTGGTAGTCTAGTGGACCAAGTAGAACTGACTGTTTAGACTGAACTTAATCCTTTGGTGTGATCATTCTAGACACTGCCTAAGGTGAAATAATGAGGTCAGCTGAAAGATTCTGTTGTCTTTGACAGAGACAGCTCTGTTCCTAAATAGGGCATTTTTGCATATGTATAAAGCTACAAGAAATATCTAAGATTTAAAAATACAATAGGAAAAAAAGTTGAGAAAGAGACAAGAATCACAAATAAATGTGTTTGTATTACAGAAGCTCAGGCAGTGTGCTGCAGCAAATAACTCAGGTTTCTGTGTTTACTGAGAAAATTATGGGGAACTGAAAAATAAAAGGCATTCATAATCTAGTTACAGCTGACTTAGTCTGCAATGTCAACGATAAAAAGTGTGAAAACTGAGGCAGACTGGCAAGAAATTAGAAACATTCATGACTGCTGATACCCACTACTGTCTTTGAAAGAAATATTAGTATTTTAGCAATGGGAAAGATATTTTTCAGTCATGCATAAAGAAGAGGTCGTTGGATCCAGGAAGAATGCAACAAGGGTCATGCTGAAAATGTGGAAACCAAATTAATTTGTTTCTCCTCAGGCAAATCGCAGTTCAGGCTGACCAGCTAATTACCCTAACCTTGACCCAAGTGGCAGTCTGACTTCTCAATAACTTACAGGTGATTCACTCTTTTCTGTTACTTGAGCTGTTTCCCCTCCTGAAACCAAGGCGATCCATTTGGATCAAATTATGCATGACAATTTTGGGATGTAAGTTAAGAAATGAATAGGAGCCAAGCTAAACCTGTTTCTTTCTACCAGCACAGACTGAGGTTTCACAGGTGAAAGGGTTTATTTCCCCTCTTTATTTTTTTTCTTCCTTCCAAGATTATCCCTTGCATTTTTGTTTGCACAGATGCTAAGAATTGAGAGAAGCTGAGATCTCAGATGTTTATTAGAGTGAAGTGATGACATACAACATCCGCACAAATGGTGAGATATGAGATGTGATTTTGGATGCCAAGCAGGTAGTAATTGGCAGCCTGGGTAAATCAACAAGTATAAAAAACACAGAGCATTCATCCAGAATGCAAACTGACCCCAAAATGGCAAATGTTCACTTAGGTATTTTTAAAATAGTTACAGGTGAGTAGTCTGCGTAGTTTCTGCCTACAGCATTAATAAGGTTTACAAAATGAGGGAACTTCACCTGAGGAAAGAACATTAGTGAGAAACCAAGTTAGTCTAGTTAGAACATGTAGGAAAGTTGGAAGATTCCCATCAAAAAACTATAGACATACCGATTTTCCAAAGGATTTGGTAATACATTCAATTTAATGAATTTTATATGTATATATATATATAGTGAATTTTGGCAAAAGCAAAAGCATCAGCAATGCTTTGTCCAATAAATATTTAGAAACAATTTATTTTCCTGAACTGCTGCTTAGTCTAAAAAACTTCAATTAAATATATGTAAACAGGGAGACTCCAGAATAATTTTGCAGAAAACCTCAAAGCATTTTTTCTGTATTTTTACAACAGAATACTTAATCCTAACCTTAAAATCTATCATCTTATCATTAAATGTTGGCTATCACTGAACTAAATGCACAGTCAAAAAACCGCTTTAGACAAATTTTGGTTTCTTACTATTTCTTGATAGACGATTTCTTCAACATCTAAGAAATTATTAAATTTATTTCATTTTTGTGGTACATAGGTGATGGTTATTTTATAAGCATACATTACATAAGTGAAAACATGATTTAAAAAAAAAAATTACTGTGGTGTCCAGATATCTGTGTATGAATATTTTAGATTCCATATAAATATGATGACAGGACATTTTCAGCCTGGAAGTAACAGATACCAAGAATGAGAATATTTCTTGTAGGAGTAAAAACACTTATTTAGCATTGTTTAGGTCTGTCTGGGCTTTGCACTGGCTTACAGCAGGAGGTTTACAAGTAGTCTGTATCTAACCTCATATACTCACATTTGGTGGTAGGCACAGCAGCAGCTCATATGTAGTTTCCATGAGAAATTACTTTAATATTTTTGTTCCTTCATTATGCTTTATGAATTTACACCTCGAGGTTTACTCAAGAACAGGGAGATTGTTTGAATAAATTTGCTGTAAAAGTGTGGTTAAGGCAGAGATTCACATTTTTCCTAGGGAAATTCAGAGTAGCATTAGAGCTGGGATTCCAGCAGAGAGGCTGACTCCAAGTCAGTGTCTTTGAAACTGAGTAGAAGTCAAGAAAAACCTCCTCAATTAGGTTTCTAAAATAGGGTGGTGGTCACATCATATTTATGGACCTACATAAGCAGGATGGGAATTTTTATTTTAATAATATGTCTCTGTGTATTATATTTTATGCTGGATATCTTATCTAATTTACTACCCAGAAAAAAAGCCAAAGAAACCCTGTCATTTGCTGAATTTTTTGTTAATAAATAAATCAAAACTCCTAAAACAGGATGACAATACTTATCTTCTTATTTTATTGTGAAATAGCTCAGGTAAAGGATCTTTATACTGCCCTCTTGAAATGTCTAAGATCTTGTAATTTTTAGCTTTTGAAAATCATCCTCCAGCTTCTGTTTAGGAAGCTTGAGGCTCTTCTGTGTTTTCATTAACCACCTCAAGCCACTTAAATGATTTAACAGAGTAAATGCTCCTTTAATGTTAAGCTACAGTAGAGACTGCAACACTTAAGCATTTAATTTTGTAGATTTAAGATTCAGGGAAGCAGGGGGATAAATTACAAATCTTTTGTTTTGCTGTCTGTAGTGTATAGTAATTAGCACTGGCATCACTGGTTGTCAGCTCTTTTGCATAATTAGAAATCTAGACAAAATGTAAATAAGTATTTTTTGATTAAAAATAAAAGGCTTCCAGGTAATAAAATGCTCAGCTTTGGACCAGATTCTCAGTTTGTGCAGACCATCGTAACACTAAAGACAGTTGAATTACACTGATTTACCTAATCTGAGAAGCTACCCTTTTTTTTTTTTCTTTTTTCTTTTATTCTAGATGGAAGAGTTTTTTGCAAATTTGGTATTGACCAAAAAGCAGAATTTATGGAAATATAATACAACAGTCTCAGGTAATGTGTAAAATACAACTACTGGTTCTATCATCAAAGAAGTGAGTGATTCTTTGCAGAAAAAGACAAGATGTTTTCCTTTTAAAAAGTTTTGTTTTGGGTTTTACCCCAAAATCAAGAACTTCCATTGCTCCTTTGTGGAAAAATAAATACAGAAATTTTAAAAATATGTAAGAGTTACAGCCTCAGGTAGAAAAAGGCCCTGAGGTCTCTGATCCTGCAAACAAAACCTCAAAACCTCAATAACCAAATTTCTCTGGGCTTCTGCTCAGTCTAAAGAAAATGAGATCGTTCAGAATAGGGCCCCAATCATGTAACAATTTATTCAGTGGGAAACTACCTAAACCAATCTACATAAAAACTCAGAAAAGCAGTAGTTGTGCTAAATTATGAACTCTGTGCTACTGAGATGTACTTCTGTTCTCCAGCCCTTCTTGGTGCATAACATATCTTTCACCTCTCCTTCTAAATGGAACATGAATCACTGCTTTTTATAGGAGATAGCTGGAGGAGGATCTGTTACTGCGATCCTTTCCTTTCGTACATCAGAGACCTCCTATAGGACGTGAAAGTCCCGGGCAGCAAACCCCACCTCTCTCCTCCCACACGAGTGCCCTGATGAGCAGGCTGGAGGCACTTGGGGAGGAGCACTCTCACTTCCAGCCACTCGTTATGAAGCTTTTGATTCATGTCAAAGAGGCAGAAGATTCACCATGCCCATGAGAGCCTACTCCCTCCATCTTGGCTCCCACACACACCTCATTTCCTCTGAGAGGGGTGTGAACATATTTTGTAGTTTATTATCTCAAATCTACAATTACAATCAGCATTCAAGCTGGTGAGTTTGACCCAATGGATCCAGAGCCCTTTGGAAGAATGGTGGATGACATTTCAGAACAGCTTAACCTCATGGTAATGATGATCAGAAGATCTCAAGTACAAAATTCATACTTAAATCCAGGTCTTTCAAATTGCCATCTAACCTTTGAAATGCCAGGTACATGGGGAGAAGAGAGAAATGTATTCTCTTCTATGTTCTGCTCTTTTATATAACAAATTTGCATACAGAAACTTAGTACAAATAAATGACACAATTTTTGTCTTATAAACCCCATTATGTTTCATGCACATTGTTTAGTATGATCAATCTTTCCCAGTCAGATCTGAAAAAAAGCTTTAAATTTTCCCTGGTATTAGGATAAAAGTTTGCTTCTGCCACCCAAATCTGTGAACTTGAAATGTTGTGTGAAAGGTTGGAAACAGTTTTGAGAATTGGAGTTTTTAGGGTCCAACCTCTAACTCTGACAATGACTGTAAGTGCCAACAGCCACTGTCCAAAGGACTTCTTCTCACATTTCATGGAGTGATATGAGAAAGATATCTCAGACCCATGTGTTGGGTCTATAGTTGTCTTTCTGGAGTTTCCAGTCTTAATAGGCTGAGACAAATGAGATTGTCCCATTCTGTTGGCTGTCTTGTTACTAAGCAGTGCTGCAATGATTCTTGTCATTCCTTTAATTTATTCATTTTTATTCAGGTAATTGCTGATATCAACTATGTAAAGTTAAAGCCAATTAAAAATCATTGCAAAAATTTCCCCACCAGCATTTTTCTGATCAGAATACTGTAAAGAGCTTCTTCATGCATAAAAGAACAAACATGTAAAAGAAAGCAGTAGGCTATAGCTCTGTGCTTCTTGCATTCACCATTTTCATCAAAGAATTTCTCATGAAAATCAGTTTCTAAGAAATTGTCAAAACAAAGCTGGAACTGATCATTTCAAAGGAATATACAGCTTGTTTACTTGAAGAGTCTGTGACTGAGACCTGCTAACAGCAGTTTACGTAGACATGCAAACAGCCTTGACTTTAATTTCACTCTGGTGGCACAGGCAGTCTTAAAACCTCAGCAAACAAGAAGCTGAGAAGTCAAATCAACAAGGTTCACATCAGATCAATACTGAAAATTTGATAGAAATCAGAGTGTGCTATATAATTTCAGAAATAGTTCCTGCCCTGATTTCAAGTGCATATTGATCTTTTATAATGGGGTATTATGTCCTTTAATTACTTTGCAGCATTCAAACCTATAATGTTATCTACTTAAAACAGCACTTTCTTATTTATTCAGCCTTAAAGTACATTTATCTCTGTGGATTAAAATTGTGCATGGGAAAAACCAAATATTTTTATGAAAAGCTTACAGAGTCATCTTTTCATTTTTTTAATGTTTATTTTTTATTTTGTAATAAACTAAGCAGTTCATGCATTTGTAATGAAAACACTAGAGATGAATTCAGGGATTTATTTTGGAGACTTGCCCTTTAAATTTTCTTCTGTGCACTGTATTTTCCATCAAGGCATCTGGGACACTTTTGGGGCCTGGGAGGTAAAAAAGTGTTCAAATTTACAAAGCTGAGAACGCCAGATAGCAATTTATCTCCCTCTTGATAATTGTTCAACCAATCAGACCATGTCCTTGATTAACACCATTTTATCATACTTCATCAGACTCAGAGGTTTACATTTTCTTTCTTTTTTTCTACTTCTTCAGGGTCTTTTTTTTTTTTTTCTGATACCCATCCAATAAAAATGTAAATAGGACCTCAAAATATATGTTTGCAGAGTGGCTGCACCCTTTCAGACATTTGAGTACTCTTTCCTTTTCTTTTTTTTTTATCAGTCAGTAGCTAACCATGCACTCCTACTCCAAACTGTACTATATAAACTGCACTTTGGACTCTGCAAAGACCAGGCGAAAGTTAAAGGCTGTAAGAAAAATAACAAGCAGATTAGAAAATTAGGACAGAATAAGGTGCAAAAACTCTCTACAGATTCAAGAACCTTGTGTAACATGCACTTATGCCTAAAAATATCTCAGTTGCCGCAATGAAATAACGGCCTTTGCTGTAAAATGTGCATCAATGAAATATGTTGTGTGGTAGACAATGAGCATCAGTCATTCATTGCATCTAAGAATTCAGATTATGATTTTGGGGTGTAGTAGAAGGAGAAAAAAATATCAAATCTGCATTCTCAAGCAAACAGCCAATCTGTCAATGTAATGTGTAATTAATACCAACTAACTGGGTGCAGGGATACATCTGTCTCCAAGGCAGAAGTTACGTCAATGGTATTTAACATGAAATAGCTAAAATGTCTTCACAGCAGCTCCTGTGGTAGCAGCACATTTGCTTAACAAAGACATATTCAAACACATCAACAGGAAATTCTGGTATCACATACACAGAAGCAATATTTTCATGGTTATGTTTGCACTTAACTATACTGACAATCCAGATTGTGTTACTGCTGTATCCTTCCAGCAAATACCAAGGTAATGCCACTCAAATTACTGTCTAAAATTCAGTCTTTTACATAAAAAGAATGGGACAAAATCTGCTACTGAGACCTGGCAGTGAGGTTCTATTCAACAGATTTGGATGAATGCATCTTTACTGGTATATTAAATATATTCTGCAGTACAGCAATTATGTACTATTTGATGTGAGAAAGATGCTGGAAGAAAATGAAACAATCAACCATATTAAAAAAAAAATAGCTGATCAAGACTTTTTTGTACCCTGTAAAGCACACGTGATTCCAGTAGTGCCTTCCTCCATAAAAGTTGCACTGAAATTTTGTGCTGCTAAAATTAGAGATATAAGAAGATCAAAAATGAACATCATAGACTTTTGTGAAAGTCACTGGTCTAAGCACCCATGTCCCAAAAAATTTATCCAGTCCAATACTCTGATAGTACTTTTCTTAATGTTAAACATTAGATATTAGACATTAGACTTATATTAGGCACAAGATATTAGACTGAAAGGAAGGAAGGTTTAGAGCATGACTTTTAGCATATCCAGGAACTTGGGGATGAGCTAAAGGCAATGCTCATTTCTTTATTCTTTCTGGTAAGCAAGCTGTTAGCTAAAGAAAAAAAATCAAATACCACAAGACGATATCTTAGTTGCAGTGTTAATCTCTAGGTAAACCCAGACACAACAATTTTGATAAGTTGAGGCGTAGATGAAGGGAAACAGGAATCAAATGAAAGAAGCAATTTAAGTACCAAAGATAAAGATATAGAAATGAACTCTCTCTTAATAAAATAAATTACTCTAAAGGATTTTTTTGTCTTTTTATTTTTAAAAGTGAGAAAATGATTGTCAGTGTATGTAGACTGTCACTGTATGTAGAAAACAAACTTCAGCCATGGGCCAGGTAATGGGGCGTTGCTCACCAGATCTTCATCACTGCCCTGGTTCCTGCACTTACTTTTCAGGTTATGGTGTCCCAAATGTTCCAGGGAGGTATCTCTGCACAACTTAATCCAGGGAATTTTAATACAGCCTGAGCTCCACAGGACTTCATCTAGTCAGGATTTCATAATCTCTTCTCCTATTAAGCCATATCTCTACTGCTTTCTTTATTATATATTTTTTCAAAGTCCAATATCGTACACAGCTAAAAAACGAAACCTGTTTTTACAATAATCTTTATTTCTTTGATTGTTGATGTCTCAGGAAAAGAGATTGGACTTTATCTCATATAACAGTGAAATAATTCTACATTGGATTAATTTTTATCTGTGGAAGAATGGAAATTAAGAAATAACTGGGGAGAAATGTGTGTAAGAAAAGTACCACGTATACAGTTAATCCAGACTTTCCATGTATCTTCTTCTCCTGTTGACTGACTTTGTTTTATTTACAGAAAATCAAGGCAATGCTTTTAAAGTGTTGATATATTCAAAGCTGCAGGTGGATTATGGAACTAGAACTTGAAAAGGCCCTTAGAACTGCTGTCAGTAAAGACAAAGGCACTTTGATCTGGAGTGGATTCATGCATTAAGTTTTCCTGGGAAATTCTCTGAACTTGCTGAGTGGTACTTCGGCATCAACAGAACTGAGCTTGAATCTGCTTAGCTAAGATGCTTCTAAGAATTTAACTCACTCCAAAAACTCCCAAGGAATCTGAAATGAATTTTTTGCTATCTTACTTGAGTTTCTTTAAGCCAATATACTTATAAATATATCATGTGTTTTTCAAAAAATTATTCTGCCTGTTATTAGATCATCTTTGTTTGGCATCATGTGTTGAATTCCTTGTTGTCCTTCACTTTGCTTTCCCCACATTTGTCAGTATAACTGTGGCCATAAGCACAACATTCTTCCAATAAATCAAAATTATCTAGATTTAAAAAAAACATTAAGAAATGTTTAAGAAATTTTTCAAATTAACTGAAATTTTGTTAATTGAATAAAAATGAGCAATGATTGCAGGTTAGTTTTTAGTGCCAAGTCTGCGTAGCTGCAATTACTACTAGTACAAGTTCTAATTACAGCTACACATTGCAATCAGTTGTAAAGAGCAAGCTCCTCACCTGGCATTAAGCAGCATCCTGCTGAGTGTACCATCTACCATTACCCTTCTTCTGG
Source organism: Drymodes brunneopygia (assembly GCA_013400955.1). NCBI lineage: Eukaryota > Metazoa > Chordata > Aves > Passeriformes > Petroicidae > Drymodes > Drymodes brunneopygia. The sequence continues at coordinate 278,764 of VZTZ01009411.1, forward strand.
TCACTGAACATTCCTGGGAACTACCTGAGTTTTGGAGGCACCAGACTCACCTGTGTATTCCATAGCAAGGGGGTCACACTTAAACAGTGTATTTGTCCTTTTAGATTCAGATTCAGAAAGGTGTTCAAGTGCCAAAGTCTGGTTTTACTGGAAGTTAGATCCTTACAGATAAAAGTATAAATAAGTACCCAATGCATGATCCCTGTGAAAACAGTGGGGTCTACATGAGAGAGGGAATGTTTCCACAGTCAGATGGTTGTGATTTACTGCTGTGGGAAAGAAAAGGTGGGAATATCTCATTCTACCTGGAATATCTGTTTGCTACAGTTGTGTAGAATTCTAGCTGTATCATACAAAGATATGCAGAATTAAAACAAATTAGATACAGATAGCTGGTCAGTTAGAGAAATTATTATTACAGCTAACCCAAGTAAAACAAAGCTACAAGCACTATGACCTGTTGCTAGCAATGGCAGCACCGTATCACAGGGCTGCACAGTTGGTCAAACAGTACAAGGTTTGTCAAAGGGTTCAAAACTGGCAGCTTTAGTGGAAGGTGTGAAAAAACTGAGCTAGGAAAATGTGAGGTAATTACATTGCCTTTTCTGCAAAGGTATTATCATTTCCTTAAGTAACAGTCATGTTACTTCTAAGACATGGCAACCTTTGATGTTAATATTAGGACCTGTCACATTTTACCTGTACCTCCTTTCCTGAAGTCTTATGTGACTGCAACTCTTGATAGCACCTAACATTTAAAAGTAATTATGGTTTGATCACTCTTACTCAGTAAATTGACTGTGATCTGCACTTGTATTAATTAGTTCCCTGTGCCCTTCTTGTGTGCTCCAATATTCCATTTTGAAAGTGCACCAAAATAAGCAAAGTAAAGCACATGCTACTTAGCTGTATATAAAATGCTATATGTGTATATCTTATAGAACCAGATCTACCTGGTTTCTGACTATAGAAATAATAAAAGATGGCACCACTATAAAATAATTAAGCTGAAGCCATTTTATTTTTGAGCCTACTTAAAAGCTACAAGGACATTAACGTACAAGGGAGTAAACTTACCTCCTAGCTAAAATATATCCATAAAAAGAAAGTCAAGCCTAATCACTGAAATGGGTGAAAAACACAATTAAGATATTCATGTATCAAATTCCTGGAGAAAAAAAATATTTTACAAAGTATTTTTTGTAATTAAGTTATAGTTTTTAAAAAAATATATCTTTTAGTTTACTTTTATCAGAAAACTTACACAGTTTTAGTTATTGATTTCTCTCTTGAGGTTTTTCTGGCATTTCTATGTTGGTCTTAATAGAATCTATATTTATAATTTTGTGATAAGATAATTAGCTGAGAATATTACCATTTTTTCTTCAACAAGAAGAAATATACGTGTGCAAATGAAGATATTGATAAAATGTGATGAAATAGATATAGCATAGTCTTTTGTGAAGCTAACAAATAAACAATGTAGTTTTACTTACAGGCAGATGGGTAGAAAACACTAAATAGAGTTTATGAGCACAGTTGAACAGCAATATTCAGGCTTTAGAAAATTGACAATTTTAATTAAAAAATTTATGTATAATTATAGGATTAATACAAATATATTTACTAGTTGTCTTTATTTCTTTCCCTTCTCACAATTTGTTTGGGAACAGGATAAAAAATTAAGTTACCTCTTAGAGAAAATCAGAAGGTTTTTTTTTTTTTTGTTAAGATGTATCAGCAAGTGAAGCTCATTTAGGACTTACTGCTGTAATTGCAATGATTCAGTAATTTTTGTGTCAAGCATGCAAGGCTTAAAACATAAGTTTTCCTAATGAAGGCACTAAAAGTCTGCCTTAATGCATGTATATCATGTCCAACAGATAATCCCTCTTTTCTTTTCACTGCTTACATTTGAGCCAATACTCAAGCAGAAACGTAAAAAAGCTACATTTGATTTGGTGAACAGCTCCTTGGTTAGGTTTTTCCTTCAGCAAAACATTTCTAGACCAGGTTTTCATTTATGACATAAATATAACACTGTGATTTTTGACAGGTATTATTATATTTCTAATTTGCTTGTATATGTAATTTGAAGTGCTAAAATAGTATTTTGGTCTGTAGCAACTTCAGGTTTTTTATCATGCCCATGAATTAGTGAGCAATTTATATATAACTACAATAGCTATTTCATTGAAATTAACTCAGCTCTGTTCTCAAAAGGAAGATTGAGACAGAATGCTGTGAACACAAAACAACTGCTCAAAATAATTGCAGTAAAATGAAAACCATTTTGTCACAGTATGAAAAAGTGATGGACAGTTGCTTCGTGAGTGTTCTTTTCATCAAGCTATTGAATTTGGCTTTGAGTCATGCTGATTATTTCAGCAAGTTAAAGCAGTTAAGTGAGAAACAAATCTCTTAAACATATGGCAGTTCTGATTATCATATGAAAGCCAGGCATGCCAAAGATTTGGAGAAGACATAAACAGACTCAAAAATTTAAATTAAATACCAGTTTCAAAAAATCTACTGGAAGAGGATACACCTTTCCTGAGGGCATATGCCAAAATTTAGGAATCATGTAAACATTTTTTATTTCAAATTTATTAAAAACAGTAGTTGGATCTCTGTAATAGATAGCTCATTTGGTAAGGTCTGACAGCCATAGCTGCTGAAACAAGGGAGAGGAGGAGTGGGGAGGAGAGGGAAGAGGAAAGGAAGGCAAGGGCAAGAGCACTGTTCAAGTTCTCTGTCCTTAAAATCAAACTACCACTTATTATTACTTTCTTTTGCTCTTGGGTGTTCTATTGAATAAAGAATTATCTCGCATGACAGCAGCTGTGGAGATTTTTACAAAGTTTATTTCATATTGCTGAAGGCTCAAAAAGAGACAGATGTGGTGCTATAGAATTAATAACTTTTAGGGGTCATAACTTATCAGTTATTGTTTGTTTGACATGCATTCCACAGAAAGTGTATTTGTAATGGTTAAAAACAAAGAAAAAATAATCATCGTTGTGAAGACAGCATCATTAACAATATTTTGGAACAGAACATAACAAAAAATACATCTTAAAAGAAAAGCAGCAGGAGAATAACAGGTAAGCAGAATTTAATTATCCAATTTGGAAGACGGCCAGCACACCAAATTTGGTGTGCGTGTCATCCAAAGGACAATAACCTGCACTGTAAATTCATTTCCAAGACAGGTCTGAGCTGGTTTTGCATTTTGTGAGGCTTACAAAGATTTGCTTTCTTGCTCTTTTTCTTCCAAAAGAACATAGCATAGCTTTCTGCAGAAATGTTTCACAAAATGAAATCATGATTGTTTAGGGTTAGACCTTTCATTATTTTCAGCCTACTGGAAAGGTTTATTTTGACATTTTTTCACCTTTTCTTAAATCAAAGGAATATTTACATGAAAAGGAAAGTGCAGTAATCACAAAATGTTGAAATGTTTCTTTTTTTAGATCTTTATAAATACTGCCAAAAGTGTTCAGCTTTTGGCATATTCCTGTAATTATTTTTCTTCAAAAAATGTTTCTTTGGAAAACTTCTGATTGATTCTTATAAGCCATTTTACACCATCTTAACTTGCTCATCAACACTAGTTAATATAAGTGATTGCAAATATCTTCCTAGATTGTCACTGAACCTAAATTACCAGATCATATAGATCTAAAGGCAATAATATTTTCATTTGTAACACTAATTCAGCTTTTTCATTCAATATTCCTATTCAAATTCCAAACTACCTAAATTACGTAGTTCCACATGTAAAGATGTCTGCATGCTCCCCGTTACTTTGTAGTCAAAAAAAGGTAGACACTGCTGCTGTTCACCTGTACATAAGTGCCTTTCTACAACTCTGGAAATTCGTTGATGACCCTACTTGCTTCCTTTTTTCCCATCAAATTATCATTAAACTTTTCAAATCCATTACAACACTGGGGTAATCATTATGAGATTTATTCCTCTCACTCACTTTCTCAGAGATGAAGTCTATATAAATATGAGACTCTGGCAACCAAGGCATCTCATTTAGCTACAGAAGCAGTCAATATGGAAAATGAAGTTGTAGTCTCTTAAGTAGACTTGAGAGCCACACTTTTCAAAGTGATTTCAAAAACAATTGAAGTAACTGGTAGTACTGAGATAGGCTGATATTATTTGGGTCAATCATATAACTACTTTTGAAAGCACAGATTAGCTTCAATGTGCAACTAAACAGCAGGAAATGAGGGGAGAGGAACTGAAAATACATCAGATTTATAAAGTGGCTTCAGAATAGGATAAGTCTGGGTTTTGGAAATAAACCAATTTAGTGGCAAAAGCTGCGAAGGGCTTGGATCCTTTGTTGTGACTATGTTACCTGTAACAGCTTGCTCTGATGGTGAGCTTTACTCTCCATCCCCTTCTCCTAGCCAGCCATCCAACTTTCCTTTGAAGAAGAAAACAAGCAAACAAAAAAGACATCAGCTGGATCTGCATCTTCATAGTTGTTATTTTACTGAGACAATCTGCTTGAAAACACTGGATCTAAGGGACTGTAATGTTGTTCAATTGCCCCTAAGCATGCAGGGACAACAATGAGTGTGCTGTCTTTATTTCCTGTCCTTCCTAGGATTCCTTTGCTTGTAATTCACACATAGTTTTCTGATTCTGGGAAGATCAAAGACAGAAATGGCAATTAATTTTACTTGTCCTTTTGTTAAATATGCAAACCTTCTATTTGCATGTGGCTCAAGTACTCGTTTGCAACTTCTGCGGTCATAAGTGTTTCCTGCTGAAATGTCATGCTGCCTAGAATTCAACAGCAAATAAATATTGCTGTCCTCACTAATTTGAAACAGTGTGAGTTTTAAATCTTTAGCTGCAGGAGATTTATTAAGATTGCAGTTTTCCTCACCCTTCCTTCAGTCTATCAAGATAGGTCAAAACTGCAGAAACCATATTTTTCAGAATTATTGCAGTTGCTGTAAATTCCATTTCTTTAATTCCTGTCATATAATACAGCAGGGTAGTGATCACTGAAAGGTTGGAGGTTGGACTAGATGATGTTAGAGGTCTTTTCAAGCCAAAATGATTATGTGATTCTGTCATGAGAGCAAGAACCCTAAGCTATAAATAAATGCAGAAGTTATCCATGAAAACGTTTTAGGCTTAAAGTTAACTAACTGGTTTAATTGATAATGTCATTGAGTTTTGACTTTGTAAATACCTGACAGATTCTGATACACAGTGTTGCTTACTGAGTTTTGTATTACCATTGCATTAGTATGATCAATTTCTTTTAAATTAGTGAACATTCTTTGGGGCATGCATAAGAAAGATGTGTGCTTTTTATGTGTACATGAAGATTTTCTGTAGAAAATATGCACTGTTTTTTTACTTCACATATTTTTAGTGACTTCCTTTCAACTCCATCTTTTTTTTTTATATATATCTACAACTTCTGTAGCATGTTCTAGAGCAGTAAAACTTTCCTCCATAACAGAAGGCATGCATTAATGAAATTTTTACTTTAGTTCTAGAAAATGTTAATATTCATTGTGAAGCAGATTTATCACTGCAACTTTATCACTATGACACATTTTTCCTGTTGAAGTAACTATGAAGTGCTTATGACCACCCATTTGTTCAGGCTGCCTATAGACACCTTGATCTTAGGCAATCAAAATACTTTTAGTTAAAACTATGCTACAAAAGATAAGGTCAGGGAAAGAACTCAGAGAACTTCATTGAGAGCTTTTATTTTACCTGCAAGAATATTATGCAAATGTTTTGAGAATTTGAAAAGTCACCAGTCACTTTGAAAAATCACCCAGTATTAAAGGCTTTTTAAAACAAACTTGAGGTTTTCTCTAAAAGAAAGTACAGTTTAAAATCCTAATTTTAAATTAATTTTAAAATTATAGAAGTTTTAAAAATCGGAGGGACAAAATATCTCTAATACATCCATTTATTCCTTCTTGTTGATGCTATCTTGACTAAAGGTACCTTTGACTGGTAACTGCAACAAGTGTAGGGAACTTTCATCTGTAAAAGGATCTTCCTTCAACGATATATTGATGGAAGAAAGATGAGGAGTGTGAATGACTAAATGTGAGCTTGCTTTTTTAGGATGGAGCCATTTTCCTACTCTCCAAATTTAGCTCTCAACAAGAAAAAAATCAATTGAGAGACAATTCAATCAATATGAAGTTCTGTAAAGTAAGCATAGGTCTGTTGTATTAGGTCATTTATTTTGTGTACATACAATTCCAGCTTATTTTTTACGGTCCCCGACTATTTAGAATTATCTAATAAATGCATTGACAAGGTCTCCTGCTACTCACATCTGCATAATATTTCCTTAAGTAATTATTTGACATTTCGTATGATAGGGCATAGATTGCTACAGATAGGAAAAGTGCTAATTTTCACAATGTTTTGACCAAAAAAAAGTCAGTTCTAGTAGAATTAAGAGTAAAATAATTTTCAATATAGAGACAGATAACAAAGCCTTCATAATGTTTAGCTAGTGCACGGTCATGTACAGAAATAGTTTATCCTCCAGATATTTGTTCTGTGGTTCATCTTTTTGAATATAAGAATAAATAAATTAATAAATAAATAAATAAAAATTTAAAAACCGCTACTCTTTCCTAAGTTTAAATGAAATAGTCAATAGTCTTTCCTAAAATTTAAACACTTGCCTTAGGATTTTGATCACTAAAATGCTTGGAAACTTCAGTGATTTTAGGCTTCATATCTGCAGAGAAATTCTTTGAAACTTTGAATTTCAGAAGCAATATTTTTTTTTTAAATTGTTAGGAAGCAAATGTATTAGACACCTTCTGTAAGAGGCCTGCTTAGACTCCAGAAGAGAGGAATAATATTAATAGGCCTAAGTAAAATATTTTCTCCCAAAATTACTCTAATTGCAAAATCATAGTTTGTCTCTACGAAGTTCTTGACGGAGAATTATTTATTTTAAACTTTCCTTAGAAAAAGCTGCTATATGTGAATAGAGAATTTCAGGCATGTACCAGCTGCAATATGAAGAAACCTGCATTGAGGTGTTTCCATAGAGACTGCCATGAATAAAAATTATTTCCTGAACTAAGACTTAAAAGTAGAAGTTGGATTCCTCCCACTGACATTTCATGTAAGGGTCAGCCATCTACTTATTACACAGGATTGTGGGTATCCATTTTAGTAAATGGAAGTCAATAGAGGCAGTGGAGCCTAAAATAAATAGCCATCTGCTTTAAAAATAGGATGGATTCCTCTCTCTACTCCATTAACTATATTGTCATCATCTCTTCTGATTAAAATGTGAATTTAGGTAGCTGCTGGAAGGTAACCAGTGCTCTGTAAAGACCAGAGTCTCAGTTCAGCACTATCTACTTTGGAGTGAGCTGACAAGTATTCTGCACATCTATGGCTGCACTGACTTCCACCTCATGGACCACTGTGCTAGCCTGTAAGTCTGGTTCACATACAAACAGTGAAATTCCAGTATCTAACTTCAAAATGATCCCTGTGCTGGGTTTTTTTGGGGGGGTTTTGGTTGTCTTGAGTTGTTTCATTTTGTTTTGTTGTGGTTTTTGAGGGTTTTTTTGTTTGGTTTTTGGGGTTTGTTTGTTGTTGTTTTTTGGTTTGGTTTTTTTTTTTTGCATTTTTGTGGGCTTTTTTGGTTTTTTTTCTGAGGCAGAGTTTATTTTCTTCATACTGTCTAGCATGGGACTGTTTTGGATTTGTGCTGAAAGCAGTGTTGATAGCACAGGGATTTTTCATTATCATTGAGCAGTTTACAGAGTCAATGCCTCACGCCACCAGTGAGGAGACTAGGGATGCACAAGGAGTTGGGAGGGGACACAGCCAGTACAGGTGACCCCAAATGACCAAAGGGATATTCCAGACCATATGACATCATACTCAGTGTATAAAGTAGGGGGAAGAAGGAGGAAGAGGGACACACGTTTGCAGTGATGGTGTTTTTCTTTCCAGGTCACCATTATGTGCAATGGACCCTTGGTTTCCTGGGGATGGCTGAACACCTGCCTGTTTGTGGGAAGCAGTGAATTAGTTCTTTTTGCTTCTGTTGCTTGCATGGCTTTTGCTTTACTTCTCAAACAGTCCCACTCTCAACCCATGAGTTTTCTCGCTTTTATTCTTCCAATTCTTTCCCTATCCCAGTGAATGAATGAGTGGCTGTGTGGGGTTTATGCAATCAGGGTGAAAACCATGATAATCTCCCTCCATGGATTTAATTGCTGTTACATACATCCACAACAGTGTTTGACATGCCCCAAAGCATCCAAATTCAAAAATCTGCACACAATTGGCAAAAGTGACAAAAGATTAAGGGGTGTCCTGTGTCACTCTGGAACAATAGCTGGAGGTCAGCAGCAGATATTTCAAATGGCACTACACATCCAAGTCTGGGCATTCACATTGAATCCCACATGTCTTAATTTGAAGATGGAACACATCTTGCAACTCAGACAAACTGAATCCCACAGCACATTTCATTCTTTTTAGATTGTCACCCTACAGTTATTAAACTACGTGAACTGCCACCTCACTGACTTCTTTCTTTTTTTATGAGTAAATGATAGACATGGCATTTGTCTGAATGAAAAATAAAAGCAAATTTTGGAATATCAAAAGTTGTTTTGAGATAGATTTTTCTTTCTCTGCTGTGTTCTAGCTAGAAGGAGGATTCAGGCACAGCAAGCACAGAAAGTGGCTTTGTGCAAAAGAGAATAAAAATAAGGACTTTGAGGCCAGCATAGGGTTGTTGCTATGATTAATTTTAGCACTGAAATTCTCTAAACAATGAGGCTGCCAACTTTTTGTGCAAGCACTTATTTAACACTCACAGAAAATTGGTCCTTGCTATTTATTCTGAATTGTAGGTGAAGGAGTTTAAAGAGAGGGCATAAAATATATTAAGATATTCATGATTTGCATTACTTAACAAACTCAAGTAACTCTTTCAGTCTTACCTAAAGTAGTATTTCTTCCAGACTCTGGGTAACAAAAATTATTATTTTGGAATATTAGACAATGTTGTGTTACAAACAGATTTTCTTCACATTTACTTAGAAGTTTAAACTTTGCAATCATACCATAGTGAATCAGAGTATTTGATTTTATGTGGCTAAAAATAGGGAAATCAATACCAAACCCAATATCAAGGACATTAGGTTTATTTTTCACTAACTGAATGATTTAAAATCTAATTAATTATATCTCTATTTTTCCTTTAACTGTTTCTTAGAGGACAACCTTTTCTGAAAAAGAACTGGTTTTGTTGGATGGATTTTTTTTTTAATTTCAGGTGACATAAATTATAAGCTTGGACGTACATTTTTGATTGATATTTGTTTCAAAGTTTTACTGCTTTAGAAAGTTTTAGATTAGAAATATTCATAAACAGAACAGTTTTGCTAATGTTTGGCAGCTTGGTGATAATCATAGGAGGGAAAACTCTGAACTTTAGAGGTTTCTTATCTTTCAATGTGGTTGTTTTGCTTTTTCGGATCTCTCTCAAGGAGGGAAAACAAAAAAAGATGTGAAAAGTATTAAACCTAGATCTGATTTTCATCTAATTTAAAAAGGTACTCACACAAAATAAAATGTCTTCAACAATGTGAAAGAAAACTGTTCTAGTCTATCTGAAGGTAGGTCAGAGCACACAGACTTCCTTCTGTGATGTTTGATTACTATGTTGATTATGTTGGTTTTGATGTTTCAGTTAAATTCCTTTTGAAATATGAATGCTTCTCACCTTTAGAGTTATAACAGAGGGTAAATATGAAAATAAACTCATTCAAATTTAACATATATAGGTGGAACAGCCTTAAAAACAGCAGAATAAGAACTATATCAATTTGTATTTGAGGTGAAGGTCTGTATTTGGATGATGATAGCGTCAATTAGCTGTTAAAATTCAATGTATATCTTTATGAGTCTCCACATTTCATTTCTGTATATGCTAGACAGCAAAGCAGAACTTGAAAGTCACACTTCACTTTTTGCTTTTGTTTTTGAATGACAGAATTATTTAGCCAGGTTTGTCAGCTGATTTCCAGCAGAGTGATTTGGGGCTGTTGTTTTATTCCCTAAGCAACCTCTCAGCCATTTCATTTCTCTGCAGCTCCCTCTGTTATTACCTTCAAATGTCTGTTTTGCTTCATTTCCCTTCTTTGTGGGTGTTTCTACACATCTTCACTAACTTTTTCATTTGGATAAGCAACAGTAGCCATCACTGGCCACAGATATATTCCATCTTCTTTTTCTGTCTAGAAAGGCCCTACTTATACAGTACTTTGGGTTTTCCATGGTCTCAAGGATGCCTAAATGCTGAATATGATACAGGGGGTTCCATATTCTTCAAGTATTTAGTGTTATACTTCACAGCTTAAAGAGCATGGTTATTTCCTCTCAGAAGGATACATATTTTCATCTTGTGTCTTGGGTAAGTCTCTCTGTGCATCATTTAGCAGCACAGACACTGTGATACAAGAATAGAATACTCTGACACTATTTAATATATTATCCTATTGCTTCAACAACCAGAGCCACATGAGAAAGGGAATAAACCCCCATAAGGAACTTAAATATGCTTTCTGAAATTTTTTAGAAAAATGCCTTCATTCATTTGAAAGATACTCAACTCCCCAAGTAAATATTCTTAGGTACTCAAGCAAGCCAGAGTATCACAATTTCAGATTTCAGGACTATGAACTACACAGTCACTATCAACTGTCTGCCAAAATAACATAAAGGTGCTTTTTTGCCTTAAATGCCTCTTCACTATACTGTTCAATAAAAGCAATTTGTGCTGTCCATGGTGACCTTTATATGGTATTACCTGGTCTGCAGAGGAAGTGTGTCTGATCAATAGTCAGTTCTCAGGGATGAGAGCACCTGAACTCCTGGATCCATCTCCTGCTGGAATACAATTATAACAGTAGATGACATAGGACTGTGCTCTGTTACTGCAAATTAATTGATGACATGTTCAGAAAACTGTCCTTATTGCTCTGAATACTTTTCTAATCTGAAAAATTTCTAAATAAACTTTATGTGTAATGGTTTGGCAAGCTTTATTGTGGCATTGCTAGGAAGACAGAGCGAAGAGGATAGGAAACACACAACCATGAAATAAATATCTGAAAAAGAATTATCAAATAAATACTCGACCCTTCAGGGAGAACAAATGTTTCTGCTATCATAGCTAAACAGCAAAGATATGACCTGGTAAACTCCAAAAATTCTATTTTATTAGAGGCTTTTTATATTTTATTAATCCTTTGGGAAGACTTTCAATGATAATAGAAAAGAATACATGGGACTAAAGTACAAATAAGACATCTTCATATTGGTTTTAGCCTTTTTACTTTCTTCTTCATTTAAGCTTTAAAGGAAGAGCATATTTCAAACTGCTCTTACCTGTAGCACGAAACTGGTTATCAGTGCATTCACTGTCCATTGCAGCCTTTCCACTCATGAATTAAGTTGGTTAAGCTGATTAGAATCAACCATTAAAATTATACCTGCAGATTTTATGTATAGAATTTTTCAAGCATTTAAGCAATTTCAAAAAACTTTCTACAAGCATTTAAGATAACCATCACATTTCAGAAGTCCTTGCTGAAGCAAAGCAGAGTGTATGATCCTCTTTGATGACATGGTAAGAAGAAAATTATTCTGATAAGGCAGGAACCACAGGCTCTGAGTCAAAATTGCTCAGCCTTCATCTTCCAGGTTTCTCAGAAATTTTTATCCTACTTGAAATTTCCAGATTGATGTCAAACACCAGATCAATCAATTTCTATATTTTGGTTTTGCTTTCAAATATGATTCAGATGAGAGCAAAAGTCTGAAAGTAAGTAAAAAGTTTAAGCTAATATTTACCATAAAACTTTACAAAATATTCACCTGTGTTTTTAATCTAGAAAGGAAGTGGAGGTTGGGTCTCCCTGTGTCTAAAATTACACATATTCTTCATTGATTAAAATATACCTGTAGTGGTTTCGGTTTGCCAATTCAAGTTTCTGGCTAAATGCCAGCACACTTACCAAAATTTGCCTGATGTTTGCTGTGAGATGAGGAGTAGGCAAAGCAGGCTCAAACTTTATAGAATACGAAGAAAGTTTATTAATAAACCTAAGAAAAGAAGAAAACAAGGAAAAACCAGAACAAATTTCTTGGACCACCCCTTCTCCCCGACCTTTCCGTTTCTTTCCCCCTGACAACACATAAAAAGACGACACTTCGCCCTCTAGTCAGTTTACCACCTCTGAAATAGCTTTTGTCTCAGTTCCTNGTCAGCTGAGCTGTGTCTGCCGAGGGCTCTGGCCGGGTTCCTCCCCCATGCCCAGCTGCAGCTGCACGGCTGCTCCAAACTTCCCTTCCCCCCACCCCCAGCCTTACCGGAGAGAGAAGCACAGAGATGCTTCTCTTTCAGCAGCAGCAGCAGGCAAAAGAGGAAGAGGTTCAGAGGTTCTCTGCTTATATATGGTTTTTCCCTCAAAGGCGGATCAACTTTTAATTGGTTTACTTACTTATCAATACTTAAAACTACCTGGTTATTGGCTCTCTCTCTCAGGAAGGAAGTTGTATTACTTCCCACAGCATAAGTCACTTCCAAGATTGACATCCCTTGGGCCAAACCAGGACAATACCTAAAAAATTGAGATGAAATCTTGACTCTTCACAATCAGCGAGGTATTTGGCCTTTCATTTCACCACTTTCACATCTGAAAACAAGAAAAAAAAAGATTCTGCCTCCTTTTTCATGTACTAATTTGAAATCCACTGGAGTAAATTTTCATTGCAAACCCTACAGGGTATCTTATGTTCTATTAAAAAACACTCAGTAAAAGCAGAAAATTGTCTGAGGTGTTTTCTTGCTGATATTTAAGCTATGTATGTGTCCTGAACAGTTCCTAGTATTTGTGCACTGCAGTGTACCTCAGGGAACTCTCCTGCTTCACTTTGTAATATTATTGCTCCTGTTACAGAAAAGATGCAGCCAAATACACTCATCTTATCTAAAATTTGTTTTCTTTTATATATGTCCTAATCTTCAATAAAGTCTACATGTAATATATATAGTTAGCCGAAATAGCTGAAAATTTGAAATTCTTTAGCTAATGAAATACATTGGTGCAACATTATTTACATTATCATTAAGTGACCTCTCACTTCCTTGACTTTTCAGAAATTTACATTTCCTAAGTTTTTAACTGTCTTAGAATCTATAACAGGTTCTTGAGGAGAGAAGAACAGAATCTTATACTGGAATACTTATACTGGAGTGACTGTTACATGTATATTTGATCATCCATGGTTATTAATTTCAAAGTTAACATCAGGAAACTGAAAGCTGGGACTATTTTACAGTATCTTTTTTTTTCAGGTATGGAATTTCATGCGGACCTTGAATTATTTTCCTGGAGTATAACACCTTTTTTGTTTGGATGCACTGTTTGTAGCTCCATGACAGCTTGTATGAGCCTTATTTGCACTTGTGCATTGCAATTTTATCTTTGACCAGTAAGAAGCCATATACTCTTTTTGATCTTTTGTACACTTTACATACAGATAAACTGTGAGTAAGACAAAGAGCCAGTCATGAAAAAAGATAAATTTCAACAAGCTCCAGTGAAATTGGTTCTAGCTGTCATTCTTCTTAAGAGGGTCCAATGTGCCTATAATGCCTGAACAAGATGAGATATTTGTCACTGCAGAGAGTTTACAAACACTGTAGTGTAATTCTCTGATCTCTCTAAGTAATTTTGTGTTTTCAGGGTGACATGCAGTCTGCCATTGCAAGGTATTCTAATTAAATATAATATCTGCTAATTTTTGTATTGATTGTAGAAACAAAGGAAGTTTCTTCTCCTGGGACAGACACTGTGGAAAAATCACTTACATATTCCACAGATTTACCGTTCTTTAGGTTTTCAGTTTTTTGGAAATGCTCTCATAATCCCAGATGAAATATCAGCAAGGTGCAGCTCTACACACAAAAAAGCAGTGTCATTGAGCAACCTTCTGAATACTAAATAGCAGTTTCTGAAAACAGAACTCCAGAGGATTTCTCCAAACTTTGTGAAGTCTGATCAGAGTATAATGAAATTACATAAGCTTGTCCCACAATTAAATGCGACAAAATTATTGCACTTGACAATTTTTACCCTTTTTTGCAATAACAAATCTTGCATACAAATCTTAACAACAAATTTGTAAGTATCAGCCAGAATGTATTTCCCAGAAGGACCTGTGGTGTGACTGATTTCCATATGGAGATAACCTCACATATCTCGGCTTTAAAAAAAAGTCTGCATTTTTTTCTGCAATAAAAAATGGGTATGCATTCATTCTGCTTAGATTACAGTTGCACCAAAGGATACAAATATTCAAAATGGATTTTCCAAGCATGTTCCATCATATGGACTTTGCATAGTCAATCACTGAAGCAAAGCCAACAGCCTCAATTTGCCCAATTTGGTAGGAAAGTCAGAGTTTACTGCAGCTTGTGAAATACGTAAGGCACTCCACATTCCAAGTACATTTCATTTAGAAATGAAACTAACAGAGATCAGGTGATGAATAAGACTTTCTGCAGAAGTTAATAAAATCAGGATAAGTCTTTCTGAGAAATAACCTTCTTTCCCTATTGAAATTAATTTTTAAATTTTTTTTCCACTTTTTTTATTAGTTATGTTTTACATTAGATTTTCACTTGACTTTCAGTTCTCACATTTCCTAAAACACTGCCATAAAATAAAATAATTTTATAATCAACTTCCTATCTCAAATTGGAAAAGTCAATGAAAAATCCAATATATGCATTTTAAATATATCAACTGAAAACAACATTTTCTTTTCGCATTACACTATTTTCGACAGCAACAGAGAGTAAATTTATTCCTTACTTAATCAGGGCATCTTAATCAACTTAAACAGATGATTAATTTTTTATAAAAACTTTTGAAAACGTTGAAGTTTTTGTCCCATGGAAATGATTGATAAAATTCTACTGTAACATTTGGTGATCCATTCAGTGGGTTTGATTCAAAGTGCCAGTGAGCAAGAGATAGCAGATGGATAAATCTCAGTGATCAGCTTCCCAGTGTGTGGATGAAGCAAAAAGAAATAGGAGTGATGCACAAAATTTAAAAATAATATTCTTATGTTTCAATACATGTAGGGCATTTTGCATGAATATTTTATTTTTGCTCTTATTTAGCTATATTTCCTCTTTGTTTGGAAACTGCATCTGTTATGACAAGTTACAAAATATCCATCTATCCAAACATAGATTTTAACCATGGACACTGCAGGTCTGGGTTGGGAATAAACCAGAGCTGGAATAGAATTTTCCATGTTTTACTAAATGCCCAAGGATGCAACTCACCTATTTTTCATGTACAATTTAGTTAATTTAATAATATTTCTGCCATTTTAATTAAAGATTTAAATCAAAAGCACATTGGGATTTGTTTCAATTTTTTGGGTTTTTGGGTCAATGATGGACAGGCTGTTTTAATCATCCAGCATAACTTCAGTTTTGTTAAGAAAATGAAAACAGAAAGATAAGGAAACAAAATGTAATTTATAGAAACAGATCTTATAAACACACAAGAATATACCCACAGCTTATGGGACAGTAAAAAAAAAACTGACTTAAACTTTATAATATTTTTAAAAACCAATTATTAGGCCTAGGAAAACAGGCATAAAATCTGAGAAATTTGACTTCAGAAATTTAACTGAATGTCAATTGGAACTAATAATGAAAAGGTATTAGGAGCTATAGAAAAGTATCAAGAAGGACAGCTAGACCTCATCAAAGGCTCAAATGCGTAACAATATATTTAATTTTTTATGTTAATAGATTGTGAAAAATAATTTAGAAAAACTGAAATATTAAATCCACATAGATAATTCTTCTGATTTGTATAAAGCAGCTACATAATGATTTTTACTTTAAGAAAGCAAAATATCTGGCACAAATATTTGAAATGAAGACAGTCTTTCCAAATGACAGTTATGATGTTACGTGAGACATGTAGGTTAATCCAATGAGCTTTATTAGGATCAGACATCTATAAGATCAGACCGGATGCAGAACAGCCTGGAAGCTCACATGAAAATTTCTCATGCATGACAAAATGCCAAATAGGGACTTTGCTATTTGCTGCTGGGTGTAGCTTGAAAAACTCCATGAAAATTCTTCAAGGACAAATTATTCCACAGATGTTTGTGAACTGATAGAACCTTCAAAAATCAAAAAAGGAGGTTTTTTGTTGGTTGTTTTATTTTTTTTTGCAAGCAATTAGCTGTGTTTGTTCTTTCCCCCTACCAAAAGAGAGCAGAAGAACTTGAAGTTTAGATGTCAACAGTTTTCTGTAAAAGATGAACTTGTCTTCAATGATGAAAGAATATAAGCAGTAAATAGTACCTCATGGAAAGGGAATGAGACAGAAGAAAATATAAGGCAACAAGTACTGAGAAAACAGAACAAGTTCATAAGTGTATACTGCAAAGGAAATACATACTGATATCAATATATTCTAATAATAGAATGTTGAATGATAATACAAAAATGCAAACATTAATTTTTTGCAACATGGATTATTCTGATCCTCACCTACCTTTCTGTTCTTTCAACTCACAGAGAATTTACTGCTTTTCTGGATAGAATACTAATTTCTTCCTACTATAACAAATGCTGTTCCCTGGCTATTAAAGTTACCCACAAGAAGCTGTTTAGTTTTCAAAATACAAACCTACCAGATTCAGTACTATATCCTCTATGAAAGGAGTTAGACAGTCCTAATGCATCCTTCTGCTGAGGACTGTGCACTTCCTTTGCAAACAAATCTATTTTAAGCTTGTCAACTGATATTTGAATTGACCATACACAGAAGAATCTGTGACCTGTACTGGAAGAACAGGAAGGAATTGCTTGGAGTTTTTTTTAATTCTTATATGTATAAGAATAAGACAATAAATATTGCAATAAAATTACAAGAGGTTTTGGACTTAACTTCTTTTTATCCTTTTATTTTTTTTTTTATTCCACAAAAAGCCTAAACTATAGTTTTCTACTTTTATATGGAAGTCACTGAAATCTATCTCTAACTGCAGATATCCTCAAGTGTAGTACTGAGCAGAAATTAGACATTTACAGAACATTATAACAGGAATCAAGTCTTGCAACTGGTGAGCTAAAAAGTATTAAAACACTCTCTTTTGTTTAGATGACACATTTAGATGGCTTGTTAACTAGAAAGAGGATGACATCCTGGAAAAAAAATAGGTTACTTGAATAGATTATATTTCTTACACCTCCACAAGTTTTGTGTTGCACCATTGTATTTTTGTTTGTGATAGTGCTAAGAGGTAAAGGAACATGGGAGCTGGAATTTCATTTAACAGTGAAGTTTCTAAATGTAACTCTATTGCAGAAGCAACTGCAGCTGAATAACCCTAGTGACAACCTGCTGGACAAACACTCTTTAGGAGGCCTGATTCTCATTTACACTGAGGCCCTTTCCTCAGCAGCGGTATGGATTAGGAACCTTTAAGACACAGTAAGTACAATTTTAAAGCCACTTTACATAGCCAGAGCAAGTCAAGGGGGCTAAAGATAAATGAAAATTAAGGTCCAAGCATTCTATGAGCCTGCTCATTTCTTAGAGCATCCCTGATACAGTAAGCAATTCCTTTTTAAATAAAATATACCGAATACTTGTGGTTTCTAAAGCTTACTACATCACTGAAAATCTAGAAAGGAAAATGAAAGAAAAGTCTATAGAAAAGCTACAGCTACATTTTTTTAGACCAGCTGACCAGCCTATAAAACAAGTGGAGGTTTTTTGAAGTAGGAGCTCCATTACACCCTTTTCTGATCCAATGATTAAGCTTCTAAGCTAAATAAATAAACATTTAGCATCTAATAGAAGACACCTTGCATCACCTTGTAAAACTTATGTAAAATATAAGTTCAGAAGGGCACAAACAGGGAGTAGTACAGTACAACCTTTTCCCAGCCTCTGTTTCTTTCCATCATGCTTTACTGGTCATGTATCTTCTTATGCATTATACATCCTCTTTCAGAGAGAATCTACATTTTCTGTGAGCAAACAGGGTATTTTATCCCTCATCGAAATGTTTAGCTTTCCTATTACTTTCTAATATTTTTTTGGGTTTTTTTTTGGTTTTTTTGTTTTTGTTTTTGTTTTTGTTTTGTTTTGAGAGGGGTGGAGAAGGAGGGGGTTATTAATCACTGGTGAAGAATGTTACCCAGTTTTTTTTAAAACTGCTTTTTTTTTAAGCATCAGTAGCTGATTGGATGACAATCATAAAGATCTCATCTGTTCAACAGCTATTGAATTATAAAGGAGAACATTTACTGTTACTTTTTTTGCCATAAAATAAGATTTTTTGCATTCAAGATTGAGAAAAAACAGCTTAGACCTTTGAGACTTTTATGTGCAACTAATCAGCCTAATGTAAATTTCAAATAAATTAAAAAAGAAAAATACACTTTGAACTATGGACTGTCATAATAAAAGAAATAAAACAGATTTATCAAGACTACTGAAAGACACAACAAAGAATTATTATCAGAAAAAACATTTTTTATGTCTTTCCTTAATGCAACCTATGCCATATACTAAGTTTTAATACAGTATCTTTAAAAATTAAATAAGACAGAAATACCTTATGGACAATACCATGAAATGATACAAGAACAATCTCATATAAAATATGTAATATATCTCTGTTACATGCAATATAGAGATATATAACCTAGTTCATATAATAAACAGGTCAGCAATAATTTTACATAACAGAAATGTGTTTCTGAGTGTGATAAAAACTGTAGATTGTGGGGAAAAATTACGCAAAATAAGAATGATGGCAGTAAGTTACCTTTAGGACAAGCACTTAAAAAAAATTGTCATTCACAGTGGTAGCAGCCCAAGTTATCTATCTTGGAATAGTTGGCTTCCTTGACCATTAATTTGACTTGTAAGTCTTTTGGATTATCTTGTTGTTAACCATTCCACCTTCACAAGTCTTTTTAAATCAACATAATGAGGCAAAAGGTTTTATGAGGAATACATAATTTCCAATAACATTCTTGAAATATTTTCAGACCTCTTTAGGTTCTGATATTATTTTCTTTTATTCATTGTCAAATCACTTGAAGTGAGTTTTATGCAAATATTATAGGTTTAGTTCAATAATTGTCACCTCACTGAGGAGAATAATGAGAATTATTAGTTATCTTAAATCCTGATGTAGTTTTTCTGTCATTTTAACAGGAAGTATTTTGTCTTCCTAATATTTGAACCTAACAGCTGTGTACATCCCAGCAGTTTATCAATTCATGCTTAACTCAGTTAAAATTCAAAAGTTTGGAAACTTTTCTGAACTGACTTCAGCATTTGTTTGCCCTGCAGACGTCAGCTAATAAAACTTAAAACAGCCCCAGGCTGAAGCTGGTGTGCAAATTGGAGCAGCTCTGGGCATGATGACGCTGAAAACCTGCTGTTTTATCATGGTTTCCTCTTGGTCCCAGGAGACAGCCACGTACAGGCAGTCTGGGAGAGAAATTGGAAGCTGCTAATAGCAGCTTATGTACAGGATCTGTTTTGTAACTTGCTCAGACACTTTCTGTATCAGTATATATTGGGTTATTTTAAATGGAAGCTCTATGATTATGATTAAAGATGTACAGAGGGAAGGAATAGCCCAGAAGAAACAGTTGCTCAGTTAATGAAGACAGGCCAAAGAAGAGCTTGTTATAGCTCTAAAATAATTGAACACAACCTGAGGAGGATGGATATCTTCATCAACATACGACTCAAAAAGTTCAGACTACTCACATTACTGTGATAGACATTCTCACAGACTTTCACATTTTATTTCTTTGCTTTCTCCTACCAATTTCAAATAAATGCTATTTTTGCTTAAGGAATACCTCATTTATATTTCTTTATGTTTATACCTCTGAAAAACAGAAGATGCGTGTGCTCCATCAGTAATTGATGTGCAACTGTGGTAACCAATGGCTGGGAGAACTGTGGATTATATACAGACAAAAGGCATGGGACCATAAAAACAGAGTTAGGGAAGAAGATGGGAGACAAGAATAGGGGAAGTGCAGCAAGTCACATGAATGCAGTAAATGCAGAGAATTATTCTTCTTTTTTGCCTTGTTGGCCAAAGCAGTTCCTGTGATTGGTGAATCTTCTATCCAACGGGATAGTGAGATACTGAAGTGGCAATACTCATGGAAACCATCCATGAAATCCAAGCAAGCTATATAATATCTTCTTCTTAAGGGCAGGGTTATTAAGTATTTCCTGTTTATCCTCTCTAACCAAGCAGGAGATCATTGCTAAATTTTTAGTGTTGGAATTATTTGGGGTGATTGTGGAAATGCAGGACAGAGTTGCTAATATCAGATATCAGCTTAAAAATTAAGACATTCTGAGACCCAGTTTTGAAAGAAGCTCTATCCTTTTCCCAAGTTTTTCTGAGCTTATTTTTTAAAGGAAAGACAAGGTAGTTTTGGATCATGTTGAAGATTGCAAGGTACAAAAAGAGCCCTCAAAAATTATCTTACAAAATAAAAGTTTTAAACTTGTGAGCACAGGATCAAAGAAAATCTTATGTTAGAAGAGACCTCTGGAAGTCACTTGCTTCAAATTTCTCAGTTAGGCCAGGTTCAAAATTAGGCCAGACACTAGAAAGCTTTCCACAGCTTAATTCTGAAAGTTTTCAGAGATTTTGATCCTCCAGCTGCTCTAGGAAAGCTGTTCCAATGCTTAACTGACAAGGGGAAGATTTTTTTCCTTATGCCCAATTCTACTTTGTTGTGCTGCCATTTGTGACCACTGCACTCCATCCTCTTACTATGCACCAAAACCAAGACTGGTTCTATGTTTTCTAAAAGTTCTGTTTTAAATAGCTAAATATTGCTATTAGTTTTATAGAAGTATAATTATTTCCTATACTATTTATCCTTTTCTCATCCAAACCACACCCAGTTCATGCTACACAGCTCATCCAAAAATGAGTGGCACAGCATGCTAACCAGTTCTTACGTGAAACTGAAGGACTTGTTGTACATTAAAATATTAATGCTACAGATTTATCCATAAAAAAATTAAGTCTGCACTTTGAAGCCAGATGTGCTCACTAAAAGAGGCAGCAATTTTTCATTTAACATTTAAATGTTAAATACATGACTAAGAGTACCTTTTTTTTTTTTCTTTTTAAGTCCTCTACTCATCTAGATGTCTGTGAAAACAAAGTATTACCTGGCTTGATAGATTTCAGCCTCCTGGGTCGTCTGCTTGAGTGACATTCTGGAATCTGTTAAAAGGGATTTGGGATTGCTCAGAAGGAAGGCAGAGAAGAAGAGCACTAAAGGTTTCCTTTCAGTTCTGATTTCTAGATTACACAATGAGACATGTTGTTATTTCCTTTGTTATCATGATGTGTTGGTATAGCATGTCCCACCCTGACGTGTAAATTGTGCAGACTGGTATGCATTCTCACTTAAGCAGTAAAAGCAAACAAATAAGGAACACAAATGAGACAGAAACGGGAAAGAAACAAAGTAGCAAAAAAACTGCTGTGCAGTTTGGACAGATGCCTGATTTTGCTAGAAACTGTCTTCACTGGCAACAAAATCTTTGTTCTCAACGGTATCCTGCTGCTTAGACTATAAAGCTAGAAGATACTCTGTTCCTCTTTTCTTTGTCTTTTTCTCTTATTTTATTCAAATAAAAGTCAATAAATTCTTTACAAAGATTAGCATAATTTTATCTGTTAATAGTACATAGGACAACAAAGGCTTCATTTGACAGTTATTCTTTTTAAGTAGGTAGAATGTACATGAACCTTCTTCATTAAAGTTGATAACATTTGCTGATATAATGCATGATTTATGCAAACTCTTATTTATTAGAATATGAATAATCTGTTAGGAGAAGCAGGGGGTTTTTTCTTATTGTTTTGTCAGAAATACATTTAAAAATATGATGAAGAATGGCCACTGATAGAGAAAGTAAATGTTTTTACATTTTCACAAATGTTTGTTAATAAGTTTTATGTCTCTCTAATAGCATTTCCACTCTCCCCAATAAAACAATTAGGGAAATCTTTGCTTCTGAGATCTTTATTATTTTTCATGGCATACTGGGCACACATATATTTCCAGGCAGAGCCTGTTACTCTCTTTTGGGGGATATATTATACAGAATCAATATCCTGCCATGCATGCAGAATAAAATATTTGGGGGAGGATATGAAAACATTTCCATTAACATGATGAAGTAAAAAAGATTTCCAGCAGAGAAAAGGGAACTTACTTAAGTTATAGATATTCTGCATTTGAATGTAAACAAATTAATATGGGAAATAAAGATGCATTTTAAAGCATAGTTGACAGCTTGATATTTTATTTCTGCAAGATACTATCTAATAGCAAAAATATTTTCTCCTTATTTATTCCCCTTCATCTGATAACATTTGTGAACATTAATTTAAACATCACAAAAAGCAATAAATGTTATATTACTGGGATAAAAAAGGACATTGAAATAAGTAATTTCATGAACAACAGAGTCGATAAAACTCGGATTTCAAAGCCAGTGCTGCCCAGATACTCTGGATGTTTGTATACACTGAAAAGCTTTGATCTTGAGCACTGCTCTGCAGATTATCTAGCTCCTGGGCTTTGTCTTGGAACAAAGAAAATAGTTTCTGGTAAATCAAAATCTGGGGGAGGTGCAGACACTGGTCCCAGTGAACAATAAAGAAAGACAAAGTACCAAGTTTGGTTTCCCCCACCTTACAATGATTTTCAGAACTGTTCAGGCAGTTCTGGTGCCTTCAAACATCAGGATATGGTCTCAGCATGATTCTGTGTGATTTTATTTATATACATTTACTCATATATATATATATATTTTCATACTAATTTGCAATTGTCATAGGAAGATTAGTTGGCTCCCAGAGGGCACTGAACTGAATAGTTATATGTTAGACATTCTCTCATGGGATGCCTTTTTTCTGTCAGAACATCAGGAAACACTTCTTTTTCCCTGTGAGAGTGATTGTACACTGGCACTGATTTTCAGGATCAGTTGTGGTATCTCCATGCTTGGGGATATTCACAAGCCCTCTGGACATATTCCTGAGCAGCCTGATCTCAGTGACCCTACTTGCACATACATTCGGACAAGATGACCTTTAGAGGTTCCTTTCAACCTCAGCCATTCTGGGACTCTGTGAATAAAAGGAAATTAAGCTGCAAACATGATGCAGATGAACACCCATTTGACACTGGTAGATACCCATCTGACAGCATAGGTGTGTCAACCTGAGGGGAACTTAGAGATTTTTCCTCAGTGGGGTCAGATTTAGAGGATCTTTTCCATGTGTCATTGCAAAACAGACAGATCCTATGAAACATCTAGCTTCTGTGATAGCTGTGTTTTTATTTGTCCAGTAGTTGAAGCTGTCTGTTGGATTTGTAAGTCACACTGTGAAGAGGGCCACATGGATACACAAATAGTACTCTCCCATCAGTTTTACCACTCTTGAAAAGCAGACTTACTGAAATAAAGGATAACTTGCTACCATTCCTATCACAGCATGATGATGGAAGGCCAAGTGCTTCCCTGCCCTTCAGGTACATTCCATCTGCTCTCAGAAAGGCTCTCTCTGCTCTCTCTTCCTTCATGGGTTTTCTTTTATTGTGCTGAAGTAATCTGAGCATTTTGAACTGAACTATCCTTACGTAGTCTACACAATTTTACATTAGCATAAGGTGTTGCTCCCAAAAAGTGGTTAATTTGATAACAGCAGATTTATATTGCTGCAGCCTTCATTGAACAAAGTTAGGCCACTGCAAAGCTGTTCAATATAGCTGTGGGTATAAACCAGGAAATCCATGTCCTTACTCTTCCTATGCTGTTTCTGTGGAAAAGATTTGATTTAATTGTAATGGAGAAAGACATATCCTGTTTTAATGCAGAGAAACTTCCAGTCATTCAAAGACAAGCAACTGAACAGAATCATCAAAACCATCAGTGAAAAAGATATTAGTTACACAGACCAGGAAAGACTTGCAAACACTCTTGGAGGGGTTTGGGGTTTTTTTTCCCTTAGGAATAAAATGTAAATAGTGGGAATTAAACTAAATATTTAATTTTTTTCTCCATGGTAAGTAATACATACAATAACACAAGAAGAAAAAATGATGCAAAATCCAAAGCAAGGCAAGACCATAATCAATATTTCTGGCACCTGCCAGTTCATATGCAGAAATCTCCATTCAAGAAGGAATAGGTCAAAATAATTTGCACAAAAATGGTTTTTCAAGAGGAAACAAAGGCAGTATATAATGTCTTCAGTGGCATACCTGTAAGCAAGATTTAAAAAAGCTAAGAAGGATGCAATATTTTCTGCTTTAGAAACATTCTTAGAGCTGACAGGTTTCTCTAAAGTGGTCTATAATGTTTGATTTATCCTTGTTGTATATAGAAAAAATAAAATTTATGGATGTAAATTTCATCAGTGTTTTGTTAGCAGCTTGTTAACAGTTTATCACGTTAGTACAGATGTAAAAAATCCCCAAAATATTTATGCAGTATTTGACATAGGTTGTGGGATTTTTACACAAATAAGAAGACATAAAATTGTCTCTGGAAATTTGTTTTCCCTAAATATTTTCAAATTTTCTAGACTGCTAAAACTATGAATGTTGCAACAGTTTTGGAACATAATTAAAATTCAGCTGTACATGGTCAATATCAGCCTTGCCTCCTTAAAACCAGCATTTCACCTGACTCTACCCATCTCAGAGAAAGTCATCTTATCTCTGCTACATTGCAGGTTAACTTTGGAGTCGACACAAATCAAAATCACACCAGAAAGTAGTGATCCCCCTTTTGTTGTGATGTGTTCATCTTTCTGTACCATCCATAAAAGTAACTTATACAGCATGCCTTAACCTTTTAATCTTTATTTTTCCAATGCAGAGAAGTTCACAGAGACTAACACAAAGAAATTATATCTAATGGAAGACTCACAAAGCTTGATTTTATGTGCTTTATAACTAAGATGCAATTTGTCAAGTTTACATTAGTTTTTTCCATCTTCCAATGGAGGTTCTCTTCTGAGCCACACCACTACTCTACCATCACAGCCTGTCTCTGTCCCTTCTTCTGTCTCATTGTGTCATCTGTATCAGCTTACACACCAGAATGATTCCTGTAGATACAGGAATGAAGTATCAAGTAGACACAGAATGATCTCTTTGTTTGGTTTTCAGTATTAATGGGTCCTTCAAGTTAAAATTCAGAATACAATTTCTACGACATTTGAAAATCAATGTTTGCATATGTCACTACGTCTGCTAAATAGTAAGAGGTGATGGAAGCCATTTGATCAGCTGTTTCAAGTTTTACTGAATATAGTTTTGCAATTTCCATTATAAAGGATAATCCTGTTCTAGAAAGGGAAAAGGATAAAATTACATGGAAAGTCTTTTCTTTCACTAAATCTATGACAGCATTGAGAGGCAGTGTGAGGAACCACAATACCTGCTATTGTAAAGCAAGACATGCAGTTTCCTTGAAATGTAACTGAAAGCCTGAAGCCAGAACAACCATAATGGTTATATGACCAAATCGAGCTAAAATTAAATTCTGGAAAACTTTTTAATTATTTTTCATTCTATGTTAATGGAGAATTAAACATTGACTCTGGCATTTGTCCTACAAATTACAAAGTTTTCTCCATGAACAAGTGCTAGATTTTTCTTTATTGCACTTGCTCAACATTTATGAGAGGGGAGAATGGCATTAACTCACTGGCAGCTTCAGAGAACTTCTGAGAGCTATCACAGAGGGATATGACATCACTGCTCAGGGTGGGTGACAAGGTTTAAATTAAACCTCAGCATGCAGGGAAGAAAACAAAACTTGAAATTTCCAAATGACAACTTAGATACACAGGGCCAAATACTTCCTGCTTTCATTCTATACCTGACAGAGCCAAGAAAAACTAAGACACAACAAAGGCACTTTTCATGCTATCTTTAGCAACTTTGTTGAAGAAAGGTTCAACTTTAAAGACATTTAGAAATACTGTAGACAGGACATTAAAAGTATACAATAAAAGCAGTGTAAGTGCAAATAAACTATTACTACATTCACACATGAGGTGTGAATGTTGTAATTAGTAGACCTAATTTGTTCTGAATACCTACTTGTGCCTTTGTTACGTTTTAATATTTTGGGTTAATTAGTTACATCCATTAGCTTTATAAAATTCAAAGTGTATTTATTTTGAGGTATAAAATACATTTAAAATGTCTGAAGTATATTGAAAAGTATAGTACAAGGCCAGATGTGACAGCTGTGGTGGATCTCTGCTGATTACCTCTGGTGTGGCACCGGTACAGCACCACTAATTGGGAAGAACCCCAATGTGGCTTTACATGAGAAAACAAACCTCAATAGTCTGATGCTCTGATGTCAGATGATCTGTCAGGTTTGGCAGGGAGGAAGAGGGATGTAGAAATCAGAAAAAAACTTAATATTTCAGACTTCCTTTTATTGCTATCATTTCCCTAAATAGCATCCCAGATAAAAATGAGCTCTGTTCAAATACAGAAGCATGCCCCTGACTGAAATGTGTATGCTTTGAGTAATAGTTGTTTGAGGTTTCACTGTACTGTGCAACCAACTGCTGATTCCTCCTCACCTCCTTCTTTCATTTGATATTTCTTCTGCATGCACTATGGTGAGCTGCTGTGCTGTACTCTGATGTCGAGTTGCTGGCAAAGTAGTAACATATTTTTGCCCTTTAAAATTTTTAATGTTCCCACTGACTTAAAGATCTATTTTCAGTACAATCAGCTGTTACAATAAGAGTTTTAAACATACTTGAATGTATTGGCAAAGATTAAGTATTACTTTAATCTTTTGGAGCACTAAATGAGTCACATTTTCATAACAGATGAATTAAGTGTGCAGCCAGTATCTAAATAAAAAATGGTTGTGCTTTTCAAACCCATTCTATTTATAACTTACATGTATGTGTTCTCTTCAGATGTAGCTTACCAGCATGAAGAAGGAATATTACATTAATGTGTAAACATGAAGGAAAATATTAAAAGCCTTTGCCTTTCAAAATGGACTAAAAAAAAATTGATGTCAGAACATCAAACTATGTTGCAGAATGTTTTTTTAACCAGAACTCTGTTTTTTGTATAGACTTTTTATATTTCTTGTTACATAAGTTATAACTCTAATTCTAGATATTTTTTTACTTATCTCTCTGATACTCAGTTAAAATAGTTATTGCAGTATTTATGTTCCAGTATTATCAATTCAATATTTGTAACTGCTCTATCCATAAAATAATATGGCCTGTTTTCAGAATAATAAAACTGATCCATGCAGCAGGAATGTATTTTTATGTGAATACATATGAGTAAACCTAAGAAACAATCAGTTGGTTTTCCTCTTTGGGTTTTATTCATCTTCTTTATCTTGCCACAATATTCCTTAACAAATAGGCTTTTTTTCCTTATGGAAAATGGTACCTCTGAAAAATAACATCTCTTTCTACCTAAAGAGGGACCTAATTTACCCTCTAGGTAGACCATAGCAAGGCACAAAAAAAAAAATAATGCAAATGCAATTTTCTGAAAGCAAATAATATGAAGTAAATGTATTCAAGAGATAAATCTCTTTGCTGAGATTTTCTAAATTAATGTTTTCTTAATATAACATTTTGATTCTTTAAAATATTTTTGGAAAAATAAAAGGCATTATTACCCACTGGAATTTCCCACCAACTGGACAATTACTCTCATTTTCAGAACACGTTACATCTAGACAACCTACATTTCCACAGGCATTATGAGAAGCAAGGTATCAGTGACTCTCTAAATATTTGTCTTTAAAAAAATTTCCTAACAGGCATGTATTAATATTATCATAGCAAATTGAGGATAACTGCTGCTAATGACCAAGATCTTAAGGTGGAGTAAGTCAACAGAGCTCTGTTAGAACAAATGGCACTATGCCAATTTATACTAATTATGCACACATTAAAGTTAGAGGTAATGTATTGTCATATCTTAAAACAGTCAAACTTTCAGTAAATCAGTTTAAATTGATTTACATATCATGGTAATAATAAGAAAGCTACAGTGTCATCTTTTAGACTAAGTCTTTCCATGCAAGCTTGTTTAACCTTTGCCTCCACTACTAATGACCCAGCATTTCATAAATCAGTGTCTCTTTGAATCTTATTAATGTCTGTGAACAATTATTTATTTCCATGGGACTGTCCTCTAGGAGTAACCTATTTTTGAATGTTTTCTCTGTTGTTGCAAAGGTTACAAGATATATTAGAATAGGTGCTTTCTTGCCTCCCAATTAAAGACACTTTTATCTTTTTTTTCCCTAAAACTGAATTAGCAGGCTTGAAAAGACATAAAGCACACTTCACACTAAGAGCCCATTTCACTGTTAGTTGCCAAATAATAGAAGATATTTTCTACCTGAGAATGAAAGCACTGATGTTCCAATTGCCTCTCTCTGACAGACCACATTTGTTTTCAGGACTGCAATATAGGTGTGAATATTACTTTATGTACAGGTCATGAGTCCATTACCTGAAATCTTGACAGATTTGAAAGGAGAAGTAATGTGGTCCAATGAAAACACAAAAACTTGAAAAAGAATGTTGGTCACTCACTTTTGAGCTTTGGAGGAAGATGATTGTGACTGGGTATTGGGAGCTGCATCATTTTAATGATAATGCAGTCAAAGACAGACTGACAGGAAAACTCATCACTGGAAAACACTTAGATAAAAACAGCTCAAAAAAACCCAAACCAGATTTACTGAGTAGATGAATAAGACGAAAGATTAATAAGATGAATAAGGGAATGGAAAACCAGTATTTAAAGAAACTGATGTTATCATTTTGTCCCCTTTTCCCATAACTGATGAAAAGAGAACATGTAATTAACTAAAAAGCAACAAATCCCAAAACAAATATAGTTTTTTCTCTTGTAATGCATAAATGGCAGATGTCACTATATCATCATATAATCTGAGCTTCAAATTTAGAAAAAATTAAAGAATGTCTATTTTCTACATAAAATGGTAGTCTGAATTAATGGAAAGAGATAAAGATCAAATTTTAATTGTGTTTGAGAGCAGTGAGAGAAAGCGGAAGAAGATACAAGGACTTTGACATCAGTGTTATTCCAGTGACAAAAGTTTTTTAAATCTAAATACACATTTACCCAAATTGTCTAAAACTAGGCTGTTTCTCCAGCCAGAGTGAGATATTACTGCAGTTAATATCAGGAGTTTTACTAAATAGTTCCGATGATTTTTCTTTTAATGCATGAAGAACCTGTCCGTGAAATGAAGAAGCAAAGCAACAAAATGTATTTTTGGCATAGTACATAAATCACCAGAGGAACCTTGTCCTATAGTACTTAGCAATGGCAATATTCACTAGGAGAGGTGCAGAAAACATTTGCAAAAAAGTTGAGACAAATCCTGAATTTTGAGTGAAGTCGTGTGTTAAGTAAAAGACTTTTTTGATGGTTGTTGCTGAGAGTATGTGTGTGTCCATCATTTAAAACATGACTTTGTACTTCTTGTTTGCACATGCCTTCTTACCAGGATCCTTGTCTTTTAATCCAGCAGAAATAATATCAGAAAGTAATCTGTCAGTTTCTGTCGGGTGTGATCCAGCTTTAGCTAAAGGTGGGTAAAATTTTAAAGGTGAGATGTATTTCAAAAACACTACTCTCAAAAATACCACTCTCATGGTATTTACATACCATACTGGTGTATGTAAAGTAATCATTAAAAGAAAAGTTCAGGGAGGAGCTTCTGATAAAACAGTTCATGATTCCTCTCTAGGCAAGGAGCTCTCAAAAAGGGAAATACAGTCAAGAGACATACTAAGCTAGTGAGCTTTGCAGGATACGAGTACCTCCTAGGAAATGAAAATAAGGCAGTATCAGTCTTGGACTCCCAAAGTGCAGACATTTCTAATGTGCACTTTAAGTGCTCTAAAATACTTGAGAATCATTTAATAAGTGTAGATTTTCACTTTGCTCTGACATATATAATGTCCATGGCTGCAGACAGGTTTTTGAACTAGGTAGGCAGTTATGCATGAAGGAAGGAATTTGTGAAGTGCATCTGTCCCTGGGGCAGAGTGCAAGGATGTTCTAAACACAAATTGACTGTGAAAAACAAGAGGTAGGAAATATGTATTGTGGCACTTAAACCACAAATGTTGTTTGGCTAGTTATTCTTCTCTACTTGAAGTGTCAGAGGTTTGAACAATTTTCCACGCTAAAATTAAACTGAGACAATGGAATGAGTATTGCTGCATAATAAACATCATATTTTATATTTCCTATGCCAAATCTATTAATGCTATTGCCCAGTCCCTCTTCATCTATGTCCCCATTTTCTCAGAGTACATTTTTCACTTGCTGATGTGTTCTACATTTCACAGTGAGCAAGACGTGCTTGTATTTCCTAAATGAAATACAAATCTGATATGGAAGGGCTGCTATCTACATAGAGAGAACTTGCTCCCCACAAAGCCATGTGTCTGACCAATCACAAATATTCACAAAAATTAATGTAAATTTAACAGACCAATACAGAGTTGATGTCACCAACTCTAGTTACAACTTAATTTTTGGACATAGACCTGACTCCTTCCAGGACGACATTTCTGTAGGTGAGCAGAAACACTTGATTTTTCTTTTGTATTGGTGATCTGAGAAATATATTCCTGTGTTCCACTTTGGAATTTGATTCTTGGCACTTTTCTTCCGAGAACTACCTAATACTCACCTGAATACTATTTGCAGGATTAAGAAACCTACTTGCCCACAGCTGACCTTTAATAAAAGAATAAATAACATCCTTCCCTACTCATTCTGTCCAAACAATCTTTCTTCAGTTAACATACTTTATAAACTAAGTTCTGAAATTAAATGTAATCCCAAATGCCACCTTTTAGTAATTTCTAAAGGACATCCAGTACTCAAACTAATTTTTCTTATCTGTTTGAAATATCCACATATGGGTCAGACTCTCTGTTTACCAAAGTTAACTCCATTAAATGAAGCTACACCTGTTTGCACTCAGGTCCGACTCCAGTGAAACTCTGAAGAGTCATTTTTCCAGTTTTCTATTATTATATGATTTACATTTAGTTAAAAGTGACAGGACTTTTTTTCTGGGCATAATTAAGAACATAATTAAGAACTGTACTCAAAGAAGGCTAACAACAATTATTCCATTTTATCCTACAACTTACTGGGCAAGCTGTCATATTTTCATAGTCACCTTGACATTTGCATGAAACATTTTAATCTTCTGCAAGACCTTGTAGCAATGGATCAAGGACAGTAAATGGTCTGTATTAGGCTGCATGACATTAATTACTAAGGGAGATTCTTTCATTAAATCCAGTAAAGGACATATATGCAGTAAATCAGAAAGCTAGGTTTTTAGATGATTTTCTGTAATGCACTGGAATGCTCAATGTTGGCAAGAGGTATTTTTATCCCCACCTGATTGCATATTCTGGAGGTTTATAGTCCATTTCTGTATATTTCTGTTAAATTGTAGCTTTCATGCTTTGTTCCATCTCAGCTTTCTTAAAGAGTAGGAAAAAAATTAGAAGCGACTAAGAGTAGAGCATAAAGAATGAGTAAAATTATTAAAAAGCAGGCTTATGACAAAAGGAAACAACTGAAAAACAACTGAAGCTGGGCTCGTGCAATCTAAACAAATAACAGTGGGTGTATGATAACCTTAGATAAATAACAACCATGGATATATGATTGTTTGGTGCAAGCATTTGAAGAGTAGAAACACAAAAGGCAAAGAACAATTGCCTATCCTATTGAGTCTGATAGCAATAAAAAATATTCAATTTTATCTGAAAAAGTCACTAAAGATCTTGGAATTTATATTTTAAATACCATAAGATTTCTATTTAATTGAAAATATACTGAATTTAATGCATTCATAATGTCTGATAATAACAGATGAACTTTTAAAAGACATTTTTTTTCATAAAATATAGACCATCATGATAAATGGCATATTCTTTTTATAGATTCCCTGTCACCTCTAATTTATCTTTATATAAAGGAAAATAAAATTACAAGGAAAACCTCTTTAGCAAAAGGATGCAAAAACAATAATAGTGTTGTGTAAAATGTATCTGATTAATAAATTCAAATATTAATTTTGAAGCCATATGGATAAAGAAGTCTCATGTTTTAGAATGAAAATGTAGGTTTTGGAATGTTAAGGGATTTTTTTTGCAGCACAGAGTATAAACATGTATTTGGTTAATCTCAGTAAATTCAAATGTAGACTTATGTAACAGTGCAGTAGTTTTGACTAGTAATAATCATTTAGAAGACATTTCTTAGGAACAGCCAAAATTCTTACATAAAGAGCAACCATACAAGATTTCAAACCTTTAAGGGATGCCTATAAACAATCTTCTGAATTGAAGACAGGACATGACAGTTGTCCAAGCAACACAGAATTTCTGCAGAAACCAGAGACTACTGTGGAAAACACAGTAAGCTAGGAAACACCTAGAATAATAGCTAAACACACCTACAAAAATGAATATGCAGAAAAGAATGGCCAGTCCTACTGTATTAAGTTATTATGGGAATCAGCAAGTTAGAATTGCAGATATTTTAGGTCCAAAGCCAACAAGTTGTACTGGTATGTTATAAACAGAAATAATGACCCAGTGTACTTGCAGCTGTTCAGAATACCATCAGTGCTGTAACAGTCTCCTCTGTGATGTAGGTCCACTTGTGAAATTTGTACATTGGGAGTTCTTACAAAGAGAATTTATAATCTGAAATCTGAAACCTGTTTCATACTTGTACCCTGTCAAATCCAATTGACTTTTCGGAAGGTAGAAGTCAGCAAAAATAGGATTGGATCCCGATAACTTGAGATATTTTCTCTGTCAAGTCTTCTTTTCTGTTTTCTGGGAAGACAAGAAAGGAAAGAAAAAGCATTCAAATTCTGTTTCTTTAAATAGTTTGAGCTATTATCATTAGACAATTTTCACTGTCAGGAGAAATATAATACGTAGTCATCTCCAAAATGTGGCTAATGGAAATGGAATATGCTACAAGAACTCTCTTTTTTGGGAATACTTACTTTAATGCAAGTGTTATTTTGTACATGTTATTGCTGAGGAAGCTGAATGAGGAACATGGTTTGTTTCACAGCTGATGACAAAAAAATCAATATAATCAATAAATAAATAGAACTACACCACCATTAGATAAATTGGTCTCTGTTTTTCAATCTCAAACACTTTCAAATCTATTTTCTTTATGCACTTACATGAATAAAACCTTTGGATGTGAGACTGTGTGAGACCTCAACCTTAGTTCTCTGCTTATGAGACCTTATCAATTATTCTCTTCTAAGATCTGCTCAGATCAAAATCTAATTGAAAACTTGTGAGATGCAAAAAGGCCACATAGTGTAGCAACCCCTTGAAAGAGTTGTCCTTCTCCTGGGAAAACAAGAGAATTAGTTTTAAGCCTTCTTTTATTAATTTACAATATTCATAGGAAGAAAACATAACTATATTCAGAAGTAATCAAATGAATTTTATCCTTTTCATATTTTCAAAACAGAGAAGAGAGTCACCATTTCAAACTAGAAAATGATCCAGAGAAGCACATCTGTTTTATTCTATTCTAGCCAGAGCTCAGTTCTGCACCAAAATCTGACATGTTAAGATGAACTATTTAACTTTTCAATAAATAAAGCACTGATAAGAAAGAACAGTTACCAAAAGAATCCACACATACAGCACTTCCTAGAGACACTAAAATTGTATAAGTATTATAGTAAATTCTTTTAATTTCTTTTCAACTCTGGACTTTGACCCTGAATAGGACATATACCTTCCAAAATCAATGGCATGACATAGGCTTTGATGGTCCAAAGCTGAATATACCTGCTGAATAAAACGTAAATGGATATGTGTTACAAAGAAATTTTCAGAAAAGAAGGAAAATTATTTCACCTGTTTTTTATAGAAGTTGACAATCAGAAAAGGTCTAAATCATCTCTTCAAGCAGCTGTCTTCTACGTTTTCAGGGATTTCATTTTTTTGGTCTGGTGGCCTTTTCATTTTGGTGATCAATGCATTAAACCTATTTTCTTATTAATAGTTTCTTATTAATCATATCCTGTATAGTTCTTACTTCTGACAAGCTTGGGATTCTCAGCTTCCTCCATTAAAACTATTTCTTTATCTTCATCTACAGCATTAAGATAGGATCTCCCACCCTAATTAAGACCACTGGGCATGGCTGTGCTAGTGTGCTGACATGATCACATTCTGCTCTCCATTCCAAAATACTCTTGTACTGCAAGTCATGCAATTACTGCAGTTGCTACACTACTGAAGTGTTGTATTAGTGTTGGAGACAAGCTACCTAATATTTAGCCTGGTCATAGAAATGGGGTATCCCTGTTTGTATGACATCAAGCTAATGGTCAAGCTAATATCATTTAGATAAGTTGTAAATGCTATCTCACCACACAGGAAATCTGCCACAGATATCGTCAGAGAAGACTACTTAGAAATACCCGAAATGGGACTTGTGAGTAAGAAAGTACTTCATTTCAGATTAGCATAGCAAAAAGAAAATTTAAAGCAGGTTTTTACAAGTGCTAATGCACCTTGGTGAATATACAGTCCAGTGATTCCAGTGTACTGCCAGGCTCTGTAGTTAATTCCCAGTCTTTCTGCAGTCCAAATCCTATGGACTTTCAGAAGAAATTTTGATGTAATAAAATTGGTAATTAGACTACAGAAGACTCCTGATGAATAGAGTTTTGTGTGTCTTTCACACGGAAGATG
Organism: Drymodes brunneopygia; assembly: GCA_013400955.1. Classification (NCBI taxonomy): domain Eukaryota; kingdom Metazoa; phylum Chordata; class Aves; order Passeriformes; family Petroicidae; genus Drymodes; species Drymodes brunneopygia. The sequence goes on from VZTZ01009411.1 coordinate 313,807, forward strand.
GCAACATCTGTAACTACATCTGTATGCTACTCTTCCTTCACACTTGATTGTTCTCCACAGGTCACATTTAACTGATAAACCTTACGTGTGCTAATGATTGATCTGTCAGTGATAGGATACACACTGTATGAAAGCTCATTATTATTTTTACAACATAGATAATGCCAGAGAAATCTTTCTAAACCGTTTTCTGTGGGCTTTCCCATAATTTCCCTGAAGTCATTAACCTCACAGAAGTGCAATAAGTAAATCCTACACAGAAACTGTTGATAAAGTATTTATGAGAAGAAGGAATGTATTCCTTCTGTATGAAAGCCAGGGGAGAAGGCCTGATTATGCATCAAAATGAGTTGTGGCAAAGCATTTAGGAATAGGCTTGGAAAAGAGATGCAAATGTCAGATCAAGATCAAGTCACTTGGCATCCTTATGAAGAACACACAGAAATTCAGCAGATTTTATTCCAACCTATAAGGTTAAATGAAAGCCATAACCCCCTGAATTTTGGCCGCAGCACATCATGGTCTTCTATTGAGGCTGGCTTTCATCTTTCCCAATCCTCTTGTAAGTGCAGCTGCATTAGGTGTGAATAACCAGTCTTTATGTGTTGCTCATTAATTTCACCCCCAAGGAACATATTTTATAAAGTTGAACACAGTATCAGAAATGATTGCAGTGCAAAATTTGCTTTTATTGCTGTGCTAGCCAGTTCTAAGAAGTAATTTCAATCAGTAAGAGCCAGGAAATCATGAGTTCATCTCAGTTCTGACAATGACTCCTTGTATGAATTGTAGTATATCATTCAAATTCCAGTTTTCCAAAGGGACTTCTTAGTTTGGGCACTTTTCATCTTGGGTACCTACTTTCTGAGATTTACCATGAACCCTGGTTTCATTGAAGTTCCTTGAACTTTTATGTTCATAGGGGTAAAACTTTCACCCCTATGGTTTTTTTTTAAGAATGCTGGATTCTCAGTCTCTACTGTCTTCCTCTGGTCATCAGTTTAGAATGTCTACAACTAGACTCTTTCTGCAGTTCAGCATTTTATTAACATGTCCATCGTGGGATAAGCAGTTAGAAATAAAATCGGCTCTTGTTTTCAGTTACAATAATGAAGATAAACATTAAACCCAGTAGCTGGAAAGCACCATAAAGTTGCAAGCCAAAGTTATGTTCAAGGCAGGGGTTTGACTCCTTCTTCCTGAGGATTCATCCTTCTCTCTAAGTATTTGTGGAAGCCTCATAGACATTTATTGCAATTAGCAACAAGAGCTGAGCTACCATCATGGATCACAATAGAACTATGGAATATTCTTTTTATTTTATACCCACAACTAAGACCCGAGTTCACAAACCCAGGTTATTTTTTCTATACATCCCTCTGTGTGTTTAACTGTCAGGCAATACCTCTGATCATATCAGGCTACAAGAAGTTTTAATGCAATGACACAAGAAAAGGAATGTGTAATAAGATTTCTATTTCTTATGCTGGTATACAGAACTGCAGCTTCAGATCTCTGTCTTCACATTTCTGACTTCATAGCCCATCCAGAAGATTTCTTGAAACCCTACTAGAAATGACAATTCAGACTCTATGTCCCAGGTGATTTGCTGAGATAATTACAATCTCTGCACACCAAAACCCCTCAGTTCAACCTTGTAGCTGGTTTTGGATTTTTTCAAACCAAATGTTGAATGTTAAGTTTTGAACATAAAAATTTATTTCTGGTATGTGTTTATAAACTATTCACTTGAGAGCTAAAGGGCATCAAACATACACAAATCTAGTGTACTGAGTTTTAGTTTCTCAGTGTAGTATGTACTTTCACAGAAGTGAAAATTCATTTGGTGCTTCCAGCCAGCAATGATCGTGCCTTTCTGCCAACTGCAAATCATTCTGTCATAATTCAGAGGGGTTTTTTTTTGCAGCCCTGAATGAACACAACCCTGGATGAGGGTCAAGGTAGATTAAGAGGTTTTGTGTGGCACTGTGTGGTCTTGCATAATATTCTCCTGCACTGTGTCTGGTTTCATTGCTGGCACCAGACCCTTCATAGGCAAGGAAGTGTTAGTTTCTAGAAATTACTCAGGGCCCTAAATTCCATAGCTGAGGTTCTTGGACCCTCTACTCTAAGTACCTCGAAAGGGTATTTACTCCCTTCCTCAGACCCAGGTAGAAGTTCTTCTACAAGAATTGCTCAAGATAAATATAAGAATTTAGGTATTTCATTCAATAAAATTGTCAAAATTGCCAAAAAATTCAAGTTATAAAGATGAAACAAAAATAAATAAAGTGGGGTAACTAAGAAGTTACTTACATGGTGTCTTTGAATTGAGCATAAATATCAGTGGAATTATTTGATTATTCTGTTTCTACCGATTGTTCTTTAGATGCCCTGATATGGCAAGAACACTCCAGCAATCACCAAGACTTGAAATGGCTTTATTTAAATTCACCAGTTTTACTCTTATGTGCTCTCTTTATGCTTAATTTTGCACTCTACATTTTCTTTATCTTTCATTATGCACATGAAATGCAGCTTTGGATTTCTTTATAAAATTGTTCTTTCTATCCAAATTAAGCAATCAAGCAAAGAAAAGAACAAGCTGACCTCACAGAATGTTGTTTTGATTTATGCTGGTCATAAAATATCAATCATAATTTTAAAGCAATTTCATAAAAATGTCATTGTAATCACCTTTTAGGAAAGCTGATGGAATAACGTATGAAAAGACGATAAAGCTGTTGTCTATTTGCTTGAAAAGTGATAAAAAACTTTGACAGTCTCTCTATAATTTCTTTGATTATTTTTTTAATGTAAGATCAGCAGAGTGAAAACTGAAAAAATACAAAGATGATTATGGGAACTTGAAAAACCAAGGTACTGGCAGGGCAAGATCATTCCCTTCTCTCCCCACACTACTTTCACACAAATGAAACAGCCTAAAAGACACATCTTGCAGGTTATCAGCAGAAATAGGTTTGTTTTCCAAGAATACCATATTGCTTCAGCCTTGTCTCATTAAAATGTATGGTAAATCCTTCTTCTGAATACTTTTTATTATGTTTTGAAAAAAATCAGTAAACAGGCTAGAATGTTTTTCTTTTAATCTATGTAAAAGAGACAAATCTCATGAAAAAGACATACAGTGATTCTCACCTGCATCATCTTACCCAAAATAAGATTTAAAATTAGTCTTTAAAAACCTGCTTTATGGCTGCATTTCTCAGTGATTGTGTGCTCTGTTTGGATGCAGTAAAAAAAAATATTCAGACATGGTGATATCACTTTTGAACTACAGTCCAGTTAAGGGATAAAAAATTAAATATCTGCTTCTTGTCTCCTTATACATCTTTTCAATATCCCTGTTTTTCATGTTATTTTAAGAAATTTGTGGTATTTGTTAGAATAACATCACTAACTGTAGCAAGAAAAAATGGATTGAAAATCTTTCTGAAATTTATTAGGCATTGTATTTCTTCATTGTTTAGCCTAGTCTCCTGTGTGACAATAATGAGGTACTAAAAAGTAACCAGATTATTGTTGAGGTACTTTTTTACACCATTTAACACCTAACTATATATTAAATCCATACGATATTTTCAGTAGGTTTCAGAACCCAATGTATTTTAACACTTCACATTTTTTCATTTGATTCATAATAATTCTATGCTGTGGAGCAGTATCACAAACTCCAATCTGCTGATAGAATCACCCAGAGCAGATTCAAAATACATAGGACATAAATGATCCCATAATGATGAGTTGAGTGTACAAGGAAATCTGTCAAAGTATATGTGCTTAGGAGACATTATTTTTTAATAAGTGTAATAACTAATGAATGAATATCTGTTGCTTTTGGCTCTGGGGGAAATAGCAATAATAAGTACAGTGTGAAAGAAAAATAAGAAAAAAAAAGGCCATACTAAAATAAAGAGAAGTTATAAAAAAACCCCCAAAACTTATTTATTCATCCTATAAATCCACCAAGTGGAACAGTAAATGTGTTTCAAGTTAGATTTTCTCAATAAGCTATTTTTATCAGATAATATAAAAGTACATTGCTGAAGTTACTGCATTCTCTTTCAGACACTTCCAGCTCAACTAAGCCAAGCTATTTTCTTTTTTTTTTAGGTGTCACAGTATCAGACTTGGACTAAAATATTTATTGATTTGGTCTATGATTTAGGTCACAGTCAAACTGAAATATTTCACAACTGACGCTTACTCATTATTCTGATTTCAAATAAATTAGAATAAATGGTGCTTTATTTTGTAAAAAAAAAGTCTATGCATTTTGAGATATGGAGCAGATTAGAATGTGGCAGATATTTCCATGTACTGTGGCTGCCAGAATAAAAGCCAAAAAGCTCTTTTGAGTGAGCGTATTGAGCATGAATAATGAATGATGGGAACAAAACCATGATGGCAAATTTTTGGCTTGAACACATGATACTAAGAACATAAAAACAAGAAAACAATCAGCATACATGGAATATTGTTTTTATAGTCATTGTCTGGAGATACCTTTGAAATATTAACTTCATGTCAATGGTAGTGTTCATTTTACTGCTAAGGACTGACTTCTAGAGATGCCTTAGCAAGCAAGAAAAATGATGAAATCAATACAGTTTTCTAGTTTTACTTACAGTCTAATGAATTAAAATTGGCTTGTTTGTGGAAAACTTTCAGATTTAATCAAAGTAATAATGTCAGAATCTTTTATTTTTGATAAGTAGGAAGTACTCTTTAGCTTACAAGACACAAGAAATATGCAGATTTCTTACATACAATAATCTCCTTTATGACATCATGGATTTCTTGAGTTTTACCCACCTCCTTGTATGACTGTAGAGAGATCAAAAGTCAAGAATAAGTGTCAAGCATTTGATTTTTGAGACCCACTGGGGCCCCTAATTGCCTGTGAGCAGAGCAGGCAGCAGGGTTTAAATTCTGTCTCACCATTCTCTTGACTTCAAGGACAGTGTGTGTTTTGCTTGTTTTAAAGTGGAAAATAAGAAGTTATAACAATATCTACATTTAAAACAATCATCATAACCATTCAGGTTTGAGTATATAGTGTTATTCTGCTGATATGCTCCCTGAGAGTTATGTACCAGTATCTCCTTAGCAAGGTCACTCTCAGCAAGTGCAGAGATTTCGATGATCTGGTTACCATTTTAAAGTGTTGCTCAGTATATTTCACGTGTGAAAGAAAACATGTGATCTTCCATGAACTTAAGTGATTTACCTATAGTTACCCAATAATGGTTGTTAACACAATGGATGACATTTGAATGGTGAAATCTCAGCAGAATCTATGATCTGTATTTTTCCAGCCACATTTTTGCTTCCTTCATACCTCATAGTAGAAGTAGGCACTAATGAAAACTGATACTCTATGCAGCTTTTTATGAAGGTTTCCAAGATCTAAAATTTGTTAGACAAGTTGGTTTGACAAACTTATTCTACAAGATTTCTTTTATAAATACCACTAGTCTCAGGAAAGATAAAAATTTGACAAGTCACCTTCCCAGATGTGTTAACATTTATCCTGTTATAGAGAGCAATTGATGGGTTTCACTTTGTTGCCTGTAGGAGCAGGAAACTAGATTCAGTAATACAAGAGATCTTTTCCAATACAGTGTTTCTTTAAATTAGAACCTGGAGGTAGAGAATTTTCTTTAAAAAATCTATCAGATGGCAGTGCAGGTTAAAGGGGTGTAATAAATTACTTGCCCAATTTATCTATAGGGATAGTATTGCTCTTTTGAATATCCTGCTTTGTATGTTGTTCAGTACTGTTTTAAATATCTCCAGTGTCAGAGGTTCCATCACCTCTCTTAAAGGACCAACCTGCAGGAAGAAAATAGGTTTTATGATAAGGTGTCTGTCTGGCTACATGCATGCCTTTAATCAACACAGTAGCCATAGGTAACCCCTGACTAGGCTATTCAGAATAAAAGAAACCATTCACTGAAAATTAGTAGCTGAGAGACACAAAAAGCTAGTCATACAACAGCAAGGGCCTCAAGAGAGTTGTCTGATCTTCAGAAGACTCAAAAGTTCTCTAGACCTACCTGAACTAAAAATTTTACTGATTGGGGGGACTGAGTGCAATGACCTACCTGAGTCTTCTACTTTTAACACTTTTGTGCAATGTCAGAATGCTTAACTCCAGCATTTATAATGGTTTTTCTCCTGATTGATGCCAATAACTAATGTCTGTGTCTGCACAGTCCTGAATTTTTGAGCACTTCTGGATTGTCACCTCTCCTGCTGGTTGATCCATCTCAGTCAGATCTCAGTCTGAAACCATATGCTTGTTCACTCACAGGTGTCACTTCTTCATGGGCTTTGTTCTCTTCACTCCTATCTGTTTTTCCAATCTGCTTTGACTATTTTCACAGTGAATGCTAACAAGTCCCCAAAGACATCACTTAAAAGTTGTAGGTGAGTCTTTTCACTTTCCATGAAAAAGCTACCCTGAAGTGTTATGTCAATGGTGTTCTTTCCATTCTCTTCCAAAATGTTAAAACACTCCTCCCATGAGTTTTCCATGTAAAGATGCTGAATTATACCATGTGATTATTACAAATGCCCAAACTACTGTGAAAATAGAGACAGTGAATCTAAAGAGATGGAAACATCCAAATGGAGTTGAATATTGCCTTGAACTTTTTAACTGCCTGCAAATATTTTTAATTAAGGTAGAAGTGACCTTGACTATCAAAGCATGGATGCTTTCAAATTATTTTTTAAAACAATTTATTAAATTATATAAAAGCAACTTGCATATGCCAACTTTTATTTGCCTCACTATTCTAAGACCTTATAATAATAAATCCATTTTCCTTGGAATTACCATAAAATTATGCAGCAATCTTATCTACAGTTTTTAAAGTGTTTTACACTTCAGTGATCTAGGTCTCTCAAAAACTTTTGAGTCATATATAAATATCATGATCACAATTTGAACAGATGGAGAAGCTGAGATGCTGAAAAATCACTTACACTTGTTCTCCAGGCTCAGTTCAGAATAGTGTTCACAATATGTCTAAATCATATAGAGGTGCCCTTGGATCATTGCATCTCTCTAGTAAGTGAGGTCCACAAATGGAAATAATATGTCTATTATGCTTCTGGGGTTTGAGCTAATATTTCCAAGCTTTGCACTGTGTTATGTCCACATCCTTGTTAGGTGTCTGTAATATTGCTTTACACTATAGCAGCATAGCTTGGCCCTCAGACAGGCCCTTAAGAGTATTTCTTGTTCTAAGTTCTACTTATGGCATCAGGGACAGAATGCCATGGTGAAAAGAGGTACTTATCTGAGTACTTCTCTTTCATAATAAGCCAGTGAAACTAGATTTTTTCAGTTTTTTATACTCCAATGGATTTGGATATAATTTTATCTACTGACATCTTTGCAATATCAATTTTTTATCATTTTTTCTTCTTTTTTTCTTATGTCTTTTTTTTTTAAGAAAGTGACATTTTTTAACATCTTTGCTACAGCCTTTAGTTATTAAGGGCTAATTGAGGACATGCTAAAGATACCTCACTGTCAGCAAAGACAAATAGTCTATAAGTACAGGGATAAATATGCTTTATACTGTACATTTTCCTGAGCAATCTTCTTCATATCATACAATTATATATGGGTATGGAGGCTTTGCAAAAATTATATTCAAGTCAGTGCAGAATTCTTAAATGCTGCTGACATTGTTTTATAGTGTTATGTTCATTTCATAACAAGAGGATGACAAATTTAGGAAATGTTTTTGTGTGGACTTGAATAATCAATATAATAAAGATGAAAGCATTCACGTGTACAAAGTAATAAAGTTAGTAAGATACTTTATGGAAATATATGGCTCAAAGTTTATTTAAGCTAATTAGAAGGGTGAAGGTTATCATAAGCAAAGGTTGAGATTCAGCTCCTGCTTAAAACATGCATATAATCTTAAATTCCTCTTTGTAACTATGTATAAAACAGATTTCTAAACTTCTGCTGCAGTCATGTAGGTTTGTAACAACTTCTAGCTGCTTAATGCCATTTCAGAAGCTCTTGTTTCTGCATTTCCAGAAGAGTAGATGACTGAAAGTTCAACTTGTGTAGAAAAAAATCAGTGTGGTCTACAATATATAGGTTTGCCTGCAGCCATCATGTTTTCCTATGCTACAGTAGAGTCTTAAATAAGTGATCTGGATTTTACGATGGGAAGAAAAAATATTTACAGCTTTGGAGGTCTTATTCCTTTCTGGAATTGTGAATTGTGTGCAAAAGAAAAAAGAATTTTAATCTCCCACAGTCAAGCTGGATATTTCTCCATATTCATATTAATTAAAAAAAAAAAGTTAATTTCTGTACATTTTAATCAGAAAGCAAAAATCAAGGTGCTCCGTATCAACATAAAAGAAATAAGAATCTATAACATGTAAGTAAATTGCAGTAAGAAAAGAAGACTATTTATGCCCTTAGCTGGTGTTTCTTATACTGAAGGTGACTTCAAACTGGTGTACCTTAAACCAGATTAGAACACACTTTAACAAGTTTATACTCTGATTAACTTTTCTGAAATGCAAATGAAAATAAATTGTGTAATGATATTGGCCTCCTTATCACTTGAGAAGTAACAGATAACGTTTGTATTTAAATTAGAGAGTCTCACCTGGGGTCTTGTTTTTTCACATTTATTTTCTCTCTTTACTTCATTTTTCTTTTAATAAGACTTGCCCCTCTCATTTGAAGCTAATATTCCTGTAGCATGCAGACAGGCATTTTCACAGTTGAAAATACTCGATGTTTCATAGGAAAGTTAAAAAGACATTGCAAAGGGCAGAGGATCATCCTCCTCAGTGTAATCTTTGCCAAATCTCATGTCATGCTCATGAGATTTTTATTTCCCTTGTAAATCTTGTTCTTCAGTGCTTTCTAATTATAACTCTTCTTATCTCTATATATATGCATATTGACTTGCTGGATATAGCACAGATCTTGGCCTCAGCATTAAATAGTAATGCATGTCATTGGCTAGTTCTGTAGCATGTGAAAAGTATAGTTTATTTCAGGAGTTTGAGAGAAACCCCTTTTACATACCATGTGAGGCATTATATCCCTTCATTTAAGATAAGAACACTAGCAACTAGCAATCTACCATACATAATTCTGTGTTTTTCTCATATCCAAAATGCAAGCAGATGTTTCTCTGCAGCCTTACTGTATACTGAGTTGCTGGCTGGAGAATTTATGCACTAACATTTTAATAGCTATGTTGAGATACCTAGCTTAAACTTCTGGAGCTATCAGCCCATATAACAGAACTTAAAAAAATTACTTGACACAAAATTGTTTCTATTAGTATTAAGTGACAAGAGATACAGGACTTTCAAGTCCTGAACTTCACTAAAAAATATCAACTTTTTCTGGAAATATCAATTTCCCTGCTTATTCACACTATCCATATTTACAATCTTCCCTTAACAAATTATATTATCAAGGTAGGTCATCAGAGGCAGGGCTGTGTGATCACTCTCACAGAAATCATTCCTTGTCAATAATAACAACAAATAGGTACCTATTCAAAGGGATAAATAAAGAAGTAAGCTCAAACAAGACAAAACTAACAAACAAAACAAGACAAACAAACAGACAAACAATCTCCCCCAAAAACCAAATCCAGAAATGCCATGTGACTCCAACTGTTTAAGTTTAGTAGTTTGGTGATAATGTCTTTTTCTACAAAAAAAGAAAACTTGTCTCATATAAAACCTCCAATCCTCATAGTGGAAAACAAATAGCTCAAAATTACCAAGCTTATAAAAAGAAATACAAATACAAGAGTAGGTGGTAAAGGACTGAGTTATCTCAGCCTAAATGTCGACCCTGTACAGAATAATAACCAGATGTCATTAGTCATTCAAAGAGAGAAAAAGAGTGGGGAGAGGAGAAGGAGACCGAGAGAATAAATGGTAATGTAGCTGTGGGAATGAGATCTGACACTCTTAGGGGACTCAGCCAAGCAGTGACCAGTTTCAATGACATAAACCACAAAATGGACATTTGAGCCAATTCTCTTTAAAGGGAAGCAAGATCTTATGCTCACTGTAAATAAATACAGCCATTGGAGGGATGCTGTTTTCTTAAGGTGTACATTGATTGTACATCCAAGCCATCCTCACATCTATCACACTGTCTTCTCATCTAAGATATGAAACAACTGATGAGATATCTGGCTTTAAAAGTCACTGGATCACAAATGGCTGAAAAGAAGAATACTCTAGGGCAGCAGGACTATGCACTTGATTTGTTCCTGTGCACCTCTAAGATTTGGTATTAGCAGCTGTCAGAAACAGCATGTCAGCACAGAGGGACCTTTGACCCAGTGTACCCTTAGGCTTACCCTTTTTATGTTCCTACCACATGGTGTCTTTTTTTCCCCTTGTATTTGTAAATCCATGTCACTATAATCATAGCAGCTTACACTTTTCGATACAGGAACTTTTAACTCTGACTTTTGATTTTGGTGGGTTTCTCCTCATTAAAGCAACGACTTTTATTCTTCATCTTTCTAGCTCCTGCTTTTATTCTTAAAACTTAACGCCTATCTTCCTTTCCCCAACACGAGCTTTTCCAGAAATGAGGCATGTGACAGGACCACATACATTATCAGAGAAGTCAATTAAGTAGCACAAGAAAAAATACTAACATCCAATGAGTTCACGCAGAATTAACCTTACATCACTAAGGTCTACATAAGCCTCTAAGGTGTAGACCTGGATGAAAATGAAGGTGTTTCGAACTCCAGTTTGATAAGATTTTTAGTTGAGATTCACCTGCAGAAAGAACAGGTGTTTGGCGATTCCAACATCTGTAGCAGGTGTAAGGCTGAAGAGTGTTAAGAGCTGGAGCTGGGGCAGCAGTGGGCAGGCACCTTTGTCCCGCACAGCCGCGGCCTCTGCTCAGTCGCCTGGAGCATCATCTGCTGGTTCTCCCCGTATTAATTCCATGCAAGCATCACCATTCCAGAGAGAGGTTTAGCCCTGGTGTCCTACAAATTGACGAGCAACTCATTTTATTTCATTCCTAGCTGACAAAATAACGAAGAGGCACCTTGGCTTCTATCTGGCTAAAACAGTAGACATGGTACTGGAGTCACAAAATTTTCTCTGGAAATCTTCTATGTATGTCATGATTCTGCATCACCTTGCTGAGCACTGTAGCTAAAAGTCCAGCACACTGAACTGGGAAACCCAAGGAATTTACAACATTGCCTCAAGAGCTTTGTCTAGTACCTTCATAGCTGTTACCACCAATAACATAGGAGCTGGAAAAAAAAGCTCACAAAAACATATAAGACAACTTCCACAAAAATATATGAACACTTCTGAGGAGCAGAATTTTGGAGAATCTCTTGGAGATCAGGATTTTTAGTAACAAGAAAATTAGTCTGAGATCTCATATTGACTTTCACAGAAAACAAAGCAAAAGGCGTAATGGCACCTGGATTGGTACTAAGTATGTGGTAAGCTGTTAGTTCTAAATTATATGTTATAGAAAACCAGAAATATCTGGCAATTGGAAATTATAAAGAATTTTAAATATTTGCAAAAAACTAAAGCAGTTATAAATATATATATATAATGGCGAATCAGGTATTCTTCCTTAGTCTGGATATTTTGTGGGTTTTGTTTGCTTTTGTTTAGTTGCTTGGTTTTAAGTTCCAGATATATTAAAAAAGATGAAAACGTGTTTCTGGAAACTTTTAGGACTATTGAACTCTCAAAGTTCACAATGCATTAAACTGTGTTATTTAGAACAGAACTTCCTGTAATTGCCATGCATTAAGAAAATAATGCAAGGTTTAATGGTGTACTAACAATTGAATTTATTGCAAAGTACTAGCGGATTTCTCTCAGATTACTTGGAATTTAAATCAGATGCAGCAGCTAGCAGGGAAAATGCAGCCTTTTGGACTGCAGCTGTGTTGCAGTCCATGTCAAGACAAACTACATATCCAAAGTTTTTCTCCCTATGGTCTTGTCTTTATTATGAATGGATCATACCTTTTATCAGGAAAGGAATATGAAAGGTGTAAGACATTGTGTGGGCTTTGTAGTACCAAAAAATCAAGGACATGATTTATGTATCTTTTTTTGCTAGCAGTACTGTCACAAAAAAACTGAACTGCATGTGAGAAACCAGACACGTTTAAAAAGCAGATGGTTGAGTTTCCACACAGTTAAGACTGTTTACTAGAAAATAAAGTCACACTGGGCAATCTGATCATATTCTTCCCAAAAAGCTCTTTCTTTTCTTTTTCAAGGTGGTGCACAGTTTTACTTCCATTGGGCTTTTCTCTGGGGGATACAGAAATTTAACTGTCATTAAAACCGATTTTAAGTTCATATTAATTAGAGTGTATGTGTATGTGTATGTCTCCTTTTTTTCTGTTGTAACTCTATCAGGTTATTATAATATAATCTCTACAGACCACAGTAGATGTTTTAAAATTTCAATAACTTTATCAAATGAACAGTTTTATGAGGTGGATAAATACCCATCATTGAATCAGTAGAATTGAGTCCATGTAAATTCATTAATAAATGCAGCTGCAATTCAATTTGTATCACCAATCAAGGCAAATCCAAACATTTTAGACTGTACTTTCTAGAGATTTCAGACTTTTAGTCTCTGTCTGCACTTATCCTTCAAGAGAAGACGATTAATATGACTTTCTAATCTGTTTTGTAACTCAAAGAATGTAAATTGCACCTTATGCTGCCTGAACAGTGAACATCAGAAGTTGCTTAGAAAGGAGAGAACTAAAACATTTAAAACAAAGAAAACAAAACCCCACCCAGTATCCTAAAAGCTTGATTAATTAGAGTGACCTGCTTTGTATTTCATATGTCAAAGAAGAAAAATGAATGTGTACACTAGAGCCATTTACTGTGCTCTTGTTCACCAATCAAAGTATCTTAAATAAAAATAAATTCCCTACATTAAGGTATTTAGGCAAGGACTTTGAAAGGTAACAGGTGACAAATTGTTGGGCTAGTGCTCTGTGTTCCAAAACTTCGTAAAATTATTTTTTTCCTAAGGACCTTTCTGATCATTTTATTAGCTTAAAACTCATCCAACACAAACTTGTTGATAATTATATCTAATGCATAGGTCAGAAACTGCCTAACTGAAACTATAATTGAATTTAATTCTGAATATAACATACTGAAAATTAAGTTCAAATGTTAATGAATTGGAATGATCCCCCTGTGTTTCTTAAGGTACACTGATCCATGTAAGTTTAGGGTTTACACAGAAACTGTGTGAACAGGAGGCCTCTGCCATTCAGGTAACAAAACATCTTTAGAGAAACTAATACAAGTAAAACATTTCAAATTTGGGAAAGGAAGCTCTTAGATTACGACTTAGATTTGTCATCAATATTAACATTTACATATTTTTATGTGATGTTATTAATATCATATTTCAGTAATGATAACTGAAATTAACCTTTTTCTTCAGATATCCTACTAGGGTATTGTTAGCAAATAAAAAGAGTTAACATTGATATCTTTTTGATACTAAGCACTGGATTTCAAACTGAAACTTCATTTTTGCTTTCAAACCTCTGAGATAGGTGAATATTAACAACATGGTTGGAAATTAAAACATTTAAAGCACATAAAAGTGAATCTCTTGAGCAAATTTCTTGACTTGTTCACTTAAACCAAAACTAATCAAAGACAATTTCCAATTTTACCACCTCTGACTGTATGAATAATATTCCTCATATTCTAATAGCATTTGCAATTCAAAGAACAAAATGAACTGGGGATTTCCAAACAAAATAAAGTATTTGTTAGAGGTTTTATACTCAAAGGCCATAATTATGTTTAGACATTAGGTAGAACCAATAGAGTCTTCCCATACAATGCTATTTAGCAAGTATAAAGTAGCAAACCACATCAATGAATAAAGTTGGCTGTTCTGCTGGTTTAATACATGAAAAATAAGAAACCCCAAATTCTGAATGGAAATACTAAGTATAGAAAATTTTTGAGGATGCCCATTCAAAAAGGATAAGTCTTAACCAGAGGGAGAGGAGATGCCTTATACTCTGCCACATTGAATGTTATGCCTTTATATTTTATATATATTTACATGGAGGAATGTTTTGATTGGTTTTCTCTATCCTAGAGGAATTTATCAAGTGTGTCTGTAACAACACAGTGGTCAAAACAGAGTAGAATTTTTTGTGCAGTTAAATAAAAAAAAAAAGATAATTTGAGAAGTTATTAAAATGTATTTTATGTAATAAAATTTACACATTGTTTCCAACTCTTTTGTTTCTAATTCTCTGAACCTAATTTTGTACAGGCTACAACAGACTGGAAGGGATCATGTGTTAATTTGTAAGTCTAATTCAGATCTAAATTGAAGATCAAGCACCTTATGTTAATTAGAAGAATGTCTCTCCAGTACATGATAACAGGAAGGCAATTTCCATCATCTTTCCAAGAATCAGATTATTAGGGTACTGGGAATTTCCAGATGTCCCAGTTCTAGAATGGGTATGAGCAGCTGCTCTGTAATCTCAAAATGCCCTTAATCCTCACTGAAATTTTGCTTCTGTTGACTTAATTTGATTAAGTATTTTTGCTCTAAATATCAAATTTAAACAAAGGAGAAAATCTATTTTTTATTAAACAGCACTAAAAAGAACAAGAAAGTGTTTTATGGCTCATTCATTAGCAGAATAAATCTATGGAGGAATCCCCAATTATATTTTAAAAAACTGAACTAGAAGATGATCTCATAAAAGTCTATGTTTTGAGTATGTTATAGAAGAGTGCACCTAAAATAATCTTGGACATAGAAAACACTCATCAAATCGTACTTAACATCTGTGAAACCTACTGAATTTACTGAATACGAGAATTTGTTAAATGGAAATGCAACAGAAGATAATGCATCACAACTTCATTTACTCCAACAAGTAAAACCTAGATTTAATAACTCATTATACCTTGCAATGAGCTAGTCACTAAGGTGAAGCATACATTAGAACAGCAAGATTAAAGTAGGAAGCTTTAAATTTTTTTTTCATTGGTTATTCAGAAGCTGGGTTGTGTCTTTCTCTCTGGGGCAGTTTGCTTCATGACAAAAAGGAGTCCATAAATAATATTTGTATTGAATGTTCTAATTTTTTTTTCCAAAATCAGTAAATAACTCTTCAAATGGTATAGAAGGTGGGACATATCTGTTGAGTTCATTGATGAATTTTTTTTATCATTTCAAATACTTAAGAGAGCCACAATAAGATCTAGAGCTGATCAAAAATAAATTTCATGTCTGTTTCCTTTGGGTCCAAATTTTTACTGGTCCCATAGTAAAAACTCCTAGCCATTTTAAAGGTACCATTTTTAGTATTATATGAAACTATGGCGTTTTTACTGTAAGGTAAAGGCACCACTCAGATGAAGCTGTACAAGAGCTGGTAGAATAGAGAAATAAATTATGGTTTTATTTCGTCCTTGAAGCCTGGAATTTGCTTAATAAGATTTTCCATAAAAGTGTTTACTGTGTACATAAAGATAAAAACTTTTAAATCCTTACAATGTTGCTTTTCTTTGCATATAAAAATAGGACATAAAGAGATGCAGCTTTATTCCAAATAATGTTAGATGCTTATTCAGCTCATCTGTGCTATTATGTCAATGAGCATTATGTCTACAATGCTCTGCATAACTGGTGAGATTAAACTGGAAACAAATTCTTGTTATCAGTGATTTTTGAACTTGCAAAAGGTCAGGAGAATGGGTAGGAGAATTTTACTCTCCACCAATGTGCAAAGTAGACTGGACATTCTGGGGGGAAAAATTAAAACATTTATCAAAAGAAATAGATTTGCATGTTGAATCTGTAAAAAGCCTGTAATTAAATGTCATTGAGGAACATGGGCTTATATTAAATTGTCTATTCGTGAATACTCTAATACCAGCTGCCACTTACAGCAGCTATGAATGACAAAATAAGGTTTATTTTAATTATCTACTGCTTTCTCATGCTCTCCTGTATTTTCTCACTACCTGGGAAAAAATATGTAATGAACAGATGATATTTTTGCACAATTTAATCCTATAATTTATAAAAACCTCATTTTCTTCCATGTTCCTTTAAAATATGAAAGTTCTTCATAATTCTTTACTGACACTAATGTAGTAAATTCATCATGTACAGATGCTTATAGGAGAGACAAATTTTGAGGAGGTTTGTTTCGTTAGTTTGGGATTTTGGAGTTGGGTTTTTTTTACTTGTGTTTGTTGGGGTTTTTTTCCCAGAAAATATGAATACAGTATTTTCTCATCAGACATATACTTACTTTGTTGGGCCAGTGATCAAATTACAGATTACACATCTAAACATTTAACTGATTGTGGGCATTGGAAAATTAGTTACAAGAGTGCACTTTCCAATACTGATATGCTCCCTAGTGCTGTGTGTTGGAACTTTTGTAGCCACCGATCTCAAAAAAAAAAAGTGCTTATAGGCTCCAATTTACAGATTATAAAACTGACACAAAATGGTTTATCTGAGCACCCAGAGCAGACCTACAGGTTTACCTGTAATTTTTTTTTTGTGGTTAGCACAAAATTCAAGAGAAGATCACAGTTCAATAAGCATTCAGTATTGCACAAAAGCCCCTTTATATTCTAAAGCAGCCAGTCATCCAAGTTCACATCTGATGTAGATGTGAAGCTGTTCACTAAGACATCAGGTTAAATTGTCATCTTGGTAAGAAGAAAATCCTCCTTTAGGAAAAAAATCTTATCCTAAAGTAAAAAAAAAATAAAATAAAAGAAATTATTCTCCAATGTCATTTACCTGGACTAAAATAGATCTCTCTAGAATGGAATGTGGCACACACAAAAACGAGTAGGAATCCAATCCAATCCAAAGTAAATGCATGTTTTCACTCATCCTACTGATAGACTGGTATCCATACCACCAAAACCTCCATGCTTTCACATGGAGTACAGATCCATCATCTGCAGATGAATCCATATGGTGATAAAACCACATTTATAGTCCAAATCTCAATGTAATAAGTAGGAATTTTAAGTGGGAATTTATCTCAAGAATCTTGCCTATTAAATATTCTGTTTAAGATGCTATTTAAAACGCTCAGTTACATTTTCTCAGAATAGGACTGAAGAAAAAACTCTGGTTAGTACAAGTAATATTCCCCTACCAAACTTCTGACTATTACACAAAGTGAAAAAAAATTTAAAAACCCACACAAATCAACTCTGATTCTTTAAAGCTGTCATAAAACAAGCTGTTAAATCACACAAACATTCCCTCAGAAAGCCATCTAAAAAAGTCCCTCTGATCAGTTCACTAGATGAAATGAAAGAGAAAAAAAAAGCAGAAACCTTTAAAAATTTGACCCATTTTACAACTGAGTTCACAGCAAAAGCCAGCTAGAGAGGAAATGAGTTTTTACATGGTTCCAGTTTTATGTGAAAAGATAGATAAGTTGCTGATTGCATCAGTAGTTGTGTTTGTCATTTAATCAAATGAGAAATTAGAAGCCAAACTTAGTAATTCAGCTGCTACTGAATACATTATCTCTTCTTGATATAATCACAGAGAATTTCACTTCAAATAAACTCTTGCAATCCAATTAATGCCTTTTATAAACCTGAACAAACATTTTCTTCTCAAAGATAGGCACATTTCTGTCCCATTTTTCATCTGAACAATCTTTGCATGAAAAGAGACATCTTGTGTTTTAGAGGTCACCTGCTCCTGCTGTTTGTTCTGCCCCTGAAGTCATAATCTTCTGCCTGTGACATCACAATTAGTTTCCACAGAGCTGATTATAGCCACAAACCATGGATTATGACTTCAGGTGAGGGAGAAGCAGAAGGAACAGATGAACTCCTGAGGAAATGTTCCCTCTTCATGACTGTATCCTTAGAAACAAAGTGCAGAAAGTAGAAGTTGTGCTCAATTCAAAGCAAAACACTTTATGTGAGACAGCAGTATCTGTTAGAAATTGCCTATTGGTCATGTGCATGTTGTTATTTTCCAGATAAGTGCTGAAAAGCAAGACATGGAAAATATTCAATAGATAATACCAAGGTTCCCAGAACTACATTTAGTTTAGATTTACAAGCCTCAGATTGTCTCATTATGTATTACCCATAGCATAGAGTAGATAAGCAGTGCACTTCACAATACCAATAAAGATATTGCACCAAAACATTTGCAATCTGGGTTGAATGAGAACAAGCAGAACTGCAAACAGGACTAGAGTGCAAGATGTCAGGGCAGGAAAAAACAAATTAAATAATAGTATGATTCTGTGGGAGGCTCATGTATAGACCTTGAAACTAGCAAATGGAGATTTTAGCATGAGTTATTATCTGTTCTGTGGTTACAAAAAGGGTTATTTTTTATTGTCTGTCAATTTTAACCCATTCAGAGAAGCAGTGTTTTCTGCCTAATGGTGACAGCAAGGGGCTTTGGGACTCCACCATTTTCTTGATGAATTTAAATAAGTCACTCAATGCATCCAGATCTCATTAACTGCTCTGTGAAATGCAGTGCTACAGCCATTACAGTAATAAGGACTTTTTAGACCTTCGGATGTCTGTATGTTCTGAATGTCAGAAATATCCATATCCATCTATCTAATAATTCTCTCACTATAAATATATGCATGAAGGCTTTGGGCCAGATTCTCACCTACTGTAAGTTACAGCCATAGAACCAGTGTGCCTACTGAAGTCAAGGATAGAAACTTCACAGATAAAGAAGTGACAATTACATTGTAATGGAAGTACAAAATGAAAAAATCATTTTCCCTTCTGGTTTTGGATCAAGAAAAAGGTTTCAAAGAAACAGAAATTAATACTTCTTGGCAATAAACTAATTATTTTCAAAAAAATGCTGTTGCTCAGGGAGAGACAGAAAAAAATCCCCTTAAGTGACATTGAAAATAATAAGCTTTTTAAAGCTGTCAATTTTGCCATGTTGACACTGTACTTTGAAACCTGAAAAAGCCTTAATTCTGACTATGCAGAAATACAGTATCAGTGCTCAAAAGCTTTCCAGGTATTAATATTTCATAAATTATAATTATTCTTTTTAAGTCTTACCTTGATGAAAGAAGTCAAGCAGCTAAGTTTAAGTCCTTAGTCTTTAAAATTTCCACTTGCCCAGAGGATATTCCACTGGGCTCCACACTCAGCCCCCTATTGATTTTAATTTATATAAATGATCTGTTGCCTCTCTCACACTACTGTAGGGGTGCCATGCACACTGGCAAATTAGAGACAGGCTGGTGGTAATGAATTACTAGGCAGACACTTTCCACATGGGCTGCTGCTAATACTGATTTAATTATTTCTTCAAGAAGTTAAAATTCAGGCTTAACTTCAAGTATTGTCCAGGCTGTTGCCAGATGGTTAAGGGAACTAATATCTATCAGGGCTTATCTCATTATGAATCACATTTAAAGTCAAAAGGGAGAAGAAAATAAGTAGACTAGTAACTAGTACAACTAATAATAATGAAGTACCTGATCCAAGTGGAACTAGTTCAGAAAATGTGAAAAAGGCCTGAGGTCAGTGCTAAGGCACATTGGGTTGAAACAAGAAGAAACTAATTGCACCTTTTTGGCTGCTTCTGACATTCAAAAATATGACATTTTCACTTCTTCCTGACTGCCCCAAAGTACTAAATTCCCTGAGTATTGCCAGGCATTCTCATCTGATCTTGCAGTACAGATCCTGTTGTGTCCCACTGGCACTGTTATTTGCCCTCTACACCATAAACCTTTCTGATATATGCTGTAGCTTCATTTGATAAGCCAGAGAATTCATCCTTCAGAGGAAGTATTGGATTTTCCTCTTGATTTCCTCATCTGTATTGGCCTTTCCTGGTTAACCCAAAATACTATTGTATCCTAATAGATATATTTTTGGACTCCAGGATTTTCTTTTTGTTTTGTCCTTGCTCACTTTTGGTTGTTGTGTGGGGGAGTTTTTGTAATTGTGTTGGGTTGGTTTCTGTGTTGTTTCTCTCTCTCTCTCTCTGTTATCTCTCTGCATGCATAGTCAGGAGAGGGGCTCCACAATGTTTGTCTCCCCACACACACTGTTTGTGGAGGATACCAACCTTTTTTTGGCATTTTTGGTTTCTCTTCATTCCTGGGGAGCCCATGAGCTTTCAGCAACTTTGTAACTAGTGATTAATACTATTCTTTTTCTTGCCTGTTGCTATTTTGGTTTTTTTAGTAAATATTGGGTTCTATAGCTACTCATATTCATCTCTCCTTATTGGTGGAAAAATATTGGTTAAAACTAAAGGGGAGGTAAATAATATTGGAGCATCTCGTAAATTGTTTTTAAACCAGGGCATGGATCCGTGCTATTATTTTTATCTGGAGAAACCAGAAAACCGAAAGTTTAAAACTTCAGAATAATCAGCAAAACTGTGGAGTGCCTTTCCTGAGCCAGAAATTAATAAAATGAGGAATAGTATTCTATGCTCTGCCAATGCCAAGGGATTTATATTCGAAAGATTTCATTTCACTAATGTCATGTAGGTCTTGAACAGATATTTCACACCACTCATCACTTTCAGAGACAGAGAAGCTGCAGTACATCAATGTCTTTAATGACAGCACTGACATATCTTGAACGAAGAGTCCCCCAAGTTTATCCTTAAGGATGTCAGATTTATTTCTCTATTTCTAAGTATTCAGGCTTGTTTGTGCGTTACAAGAGCAATATGTTTGAGTACATAAAGTTGCCTTTAAACCCAGTGACACAAAATTATAAGAGGGATTCTGGATCATTAAGTCCAGTCTTCCCAATGTTGATGATATGTACACAATTTAACTGACTTCAGACATCATTCAGGCTCCACTTTAGAGATAGGTTTTCCTCTCACCACATCAACTAAGAGGCTGGGTTTTTTTTTGCTTTCCAGATGCTTTTCCCCTAGTTTTAATTATTATTTTAGTTTGAATGCTTCTACCTATCATCACTATGCTATACCAGCATTATTTTTCAGATAGAATTTTTTTCCTAGCACATATCAAATTGATGTATTTTTAAAGTGCAAAGATTTTTTCCACATAAATTTTAATTTTCTGCCCTTCACTTTTCCCTAATAAGACAAATTTTCCAGCTTTTTAGTTACTGACATAGGCCTTGTAAATGTCTATTAAACAAATAGAGCAACTGATTTTATTTAGTACTTCAGTATAGCAGAGACATTATAAATGACTTCCATGTGAAGCCTCGCTGGTGACAGTGTCGCCTGGAAATGTGTCCTCTGGCACAAGGGTCACATTGGATTGTCCCACAGCACTTCAGTGTCTGCACTTGTATTGTAAATAAATAAACAGCCTTCTAAGCAGATGTAATTCCTGGCTGACAAATTTCCAGATTTGATAGAAATTAATCTTTGAAACAAAACTTTTATCTTTCTTTGGGGCAGATAAATTCTGACAGACGCATACTTCCAAAGCATGATACTTTATTATACCATGCCTAGTAAATGGGTTGTTTTTGCTGGCTTTTAATAATTTTCTGTTTTATAATAGCATTCTGCTGAATATTTTTGACAAAAAGATCCTAATCATAGTATTTGTTGATGCTGATGTAAAACTATCTTTCCACCTCTCTGCCACGCTTCTTTATGGTGATTATAATTTTTTCTCTTTTCTTTTATTATCATCTGAATTCTATTTTCACTTTTTCCTTTCAATTCCAGACATAGGTCCTGGTAACAAAGAGGTCATAACATGAGAGGCTGCTTTGTGATGCTTCATCCCATTACTCCACCTCCACATGGTTTCTTTAAGTTCTTGTCTGGCTGCTACACTTCAGGGCAAGAGATTTAGGAGGATACAAGCCAAAAATTCAGAAAAGGTGAGACAAGCAAGACACAGGGTCCTCAAGGAAACAATTAGTCTTCCAATGAATTTCAGCAATAATAGCTCAGAAAAAAAAAAGTTTTTTACTTCCATGGATTAAAACCCATGATTTTTTAAAACCAATCTGTCAAAACTAAAATTGCTCAATGAGACTCTTAAAATATTTACCTTTAGATTACATATACAGTTCAAAGTGAGGAAAATATTAGCTAAACTACATTTACAATACATTGTAATTTCAGTATCCTAAATATCTTCCTCCAATATGTATTTAAAAATACTAAAATTCTGCGATGATTGTTTGCTATAAGAAAAATAATTGGATATGCAGTCAAGTAGAGGAAGGCAGAAAACATAAGACAGAGAAGGAAAACATGAGACAAAAGGGATATCCCAATATTCTGAAAAGTCAAATATTTTTAAAGAAATTATCCAATAACAAGCAAAAATAATTACAAAAATGGAAAATCTGAAAATATTTTGTCATGTGCTTGAAGAACTAGTATATTTCTGTTAATAAATATTCATTAAAATATATTATTGTTAGTATATGTAAACAGAACTAATTTTTAATATTTTAAATATTTTTGTGACTAAGAAATTGTCCCTTCAAAACAAAATTGAAACAAAAAAATGATTGTCAAAATCAAAACAAAATTGTCTGATATCAGACAAAAATCCCCAAACTCTTATAAGTCTTAGTCAATTGATCAAATCTCTCAAATTATTAATATATTGTAATAGATTGAAAAATATTATCAAGAAGTACTAACTCTAAAATTCAAAAATATTCTTAGGGAAAAAATCATATCTGAAGAGATTTTTAAAATTCATATCAGCTTTCATGAATATGAAAGATGATCTGATTTCAGCCAATCAATCATTCTTTGTGAATTATCCATCCCCCTTTCATTGTGAGGGACAGATCTACTGGCAGATGAGAAATTATTCCAACCCAGTTTCTCTGTCTGGACTAGAAGGAAGTTTAAACAGAGAGCTATAGTGAATCTTCATGATTCTTGCATGTGATGTAGGAATCATAAATCACTTAGTAGGGAAAAGAAACTGTGTCTATCCTATGAACTCAAGCAAGCATTATAAAGCTGGAGTTTCTAAATAAAATCAAGGACAGTTACCTAGCAACAACCCTATGGATCCACAATCCTTGTCTGGGCCATGATTTTATCAATATCTATTTCTGACATCTAATTATTTCTAATTAAAATTCTTGAGCTCTGTATCCTTGCCCCTACCTTGAAACATGAGTAATTTTGATCCCACTGTCTCGCTGCCCTATTAATGTTTGCAGAAATCCCCTATTCATACCCTCTGTGAGTATATTTTGACAAATGCACCATGCTGAAGCAAATGGGGTTTTTTGCTAGCTTGACAGGGCATTAATCAGAAGCATCAAAGCAAGCTTAGTTTTGCATTTCTTACTTGTGTTTTCTGTTTTCACTCAGTTGAAAAACTTAAGAGTGAGTATAAGTGCTATACTATGTCCCATGAAAACAGTATAGGAAAGCTTAAAGAATTCTTTTAGCATCATAGAGGAATTTAGCCATCACAGCTGGAACAGTTTCTTCCATCATCATTTGTCCTTCCAAGGGACCAAAATACACAAATACACCAATGAATCTCTCATATTTCATGTAGTGTTTTATCTAGCTTAGTAACATTCAGTAAATATATCTGTCATGACTGTCATATAACATGTAGTTAGGCCTTAAAGTCTGTCTGATTTGATGGGTTACTCTGGCTATTCCTGCTGCTTCATGTATTATGCTTGCATACACAAAGAAATCTAATGCATTCAGTCAGAACTGAGATGACTGGAGTAAAATGTGAATGAAATAGAAACTTGAAGTAAGGAAACTGAGATGTGGCAAAACCAGGAAATGAAAAAATGCACAAAATGCTCACTAACAAAATTCTGTTCATCTTCAGAATTACACTGTATTTACACTGTAACTAAAAGATACAAGATTAAGTATTTGGACTATTCCAGAGCCAGCCTGAGCTTGATTTGATTTACAGATGTTTAAAGCAATTCAAAACTTCGATAAGAATCATCATGTTGCACCACTGTTTGACTTACAATGAATAGGCATAATTCCAGTTCACAGAATCATAGAATCATCCAATATCCTGAGCTGGAACGGACTGAGATAGAAGACCTACAATTAAACACAGTATCTAAAATACTACTAATTGCAACCTATTACTTCCTAATTACTTACAGATTGCTACAATTGAAAATCCCAGTAGAGCAGGTAAAATTATTTCTACTTTTTCCCTTCAAACTTTGGGATAAGGTGATATATAAGCTGTTTTCTCAAGTTTATCTTCTTTATTTCAAAATTTAATGCCCAGGAATGTAACCTGTCAAATCAAGAAGAGAATAAAAATTACTTTCAATATTTTGACAGTTTCATCCTAAATGGCACAAAGAAAAATAAATATGCATTTAAAACAGATTTCCAGTTTTACTGGGGTAGCAGAGAGGAGGCTCCATAGTAAACACTTGCAGATGCTAGACACTATATGAAGTTTTTTGTATCAGTAGACTACAATCTAAATAAAAGAGTTAATGCAATTGGAAATTTCAATTTAAATTTAAAAAAAAGTTTTGTTTAGTTTCATTTTGTATTGATGAATGTATTTCTCCTTTTGTTTACAATGGTTCAACAAGTGCAATCCAAAATTATATGTCTTAGTTATTCATACTCAGGCAAAATGAATTAATCTCAGTTCTTTGTTGATTTTAAGATTTCTTTTCAGAGGAGTAGCAGAATTATTGTAGACCTTTCTTTTTTAGTAGCAATCACATTAAACTACCAGTGCCCCAGTGAATGCCAGGATGTTCCTGTCATATACAGAAGCTGTATTGAATATAAACAATTCAAACTGCTTGAGAAAGAAATACTGAGGAGAAATGTTAAGCAAAATGACTGCTATCTTAATTGCCTACTCTTAAATATTAAGCTTCCTTACTTTGAATTATACTGAGTGTATTTAGAATAAGTCAGGTTTAATTATGTTCCATTTTCTTAACAGCCATTTTATCCTGACAGCATTTACATGCAAGGGGATCAGAAGGACAAATGGTTTCACTTATTTATACAACTTGATGGAACATTCCACATCTCACATCACGTTTCATAGCATTTCTTAGCAATGGGAAGATAAAACCTTGAAATATGTTTTTCATAATTTCACCAGTCAAAGTTTTCACAAACTTGAGGCATTACAGATTAGCATTCAAGTACATCTGCACACCAAATGGAGCAGCTGTGAACAGATGAAGATGTTTAAGTGCTTTAGAAATATATCCATATATACAATATTTTAAAACTTTGTTATAATATACTAAAAGCTCTTGATTTGATCACAGATGTTCCATGAAAGATAGCCTGTTCCTCTTTGACATGTGTTGATATTGTACGCCACACATACAGCATTTATACTCACAAATGCATACATATAACATATATCTTATTACTTAGAGGAGGTAGAACAATGATCTACAGCACCAATAACACATAGGTGAAACTGAACTGATGCCAGGCAAAATGGTGAAGACATACACTCTATTCACAATGCTTTGGAAACTTCTTCATTTTATGTTTAGTGTTTCTGTCCATGGTAGTAATAATATCTCTGTTATTTCAGTATGGAAAATGATCCTACCATGCCCTACCCTGCTAAACTTTATAAAGTAGAAACTCATGTGAATGTTTCAATAACATTCTGTAGAAAAAAAAATAAAAATGTCATTGTTCTGCAGCATTTATCACTGGACACTTGTCAAGCCCCTCTCTTAGGAATACAGATAGAATAAGCTCCATCAGGAAAATTTTTGATACATGTTTTGAGAAACTAAGCAAAAGTGGGATTCATCTCATCTCAATTTAGCTATGAAAAGACAGGTTTAATTAAGTCATGTCTGTAATGGAGTCAGCGAAGAACAAATGACTCACAGTCAGTGTGCCTTTATTAAGGATAATGAATTACTCTCTCATGAGAAGTTCTATGGCAAAGTCTGTAAAGGCTTAAGATTAAGATCAAATGAAAGTTCATGTTCCTTGAAAATGGCAAACCTAAATTGTTGCATAGCTTGAAGATTCTCATTTACCAGGAGATCTGCTTTGGATTTATTATTGTGAGACACTGAAAACATTATTTTCAAGATTTTCAAAAATCATAATGTATTTTAAATATTTTTATTTTCTTCTCTAATGACCTGGTTTACCATTAATATTATAATGGTTATCTACATAATGTTTTGCAAGCAGATGTATGTTCATTTCATATTTGACAGAAGCCAGATAGACATACATTAGTACTGAGTAAGTCTCATGCTTAAAGCAATGCTGCAGCTTAAAAACTTTCAGAGCTCCTGAGCATCAGGGTGAACATAAAAGAGAAATCCCTTTATAGGAGATGCTAGTCAATGCAATACTGATCAGGTGGGAAATCACAGGGGGTGCTAACTCTCTCAGGAGGAAAAAGAGAATGAAAGACAGTTAAGAAAAATTGTGACTAAAGGATTGTCTTTTTGAAACTGTGGCTTTTGCCACATCCTCTTAGCAGTCAGAATATTTCATAAGAATAGCTGGTTTGACACATTTCAATTTCATAGATTCATACAGTATTTTGTGTTGGAAGGGACCTTTAAAGTCCATCTAGTCCAACTACCCTGCAATGATCACAGACATCCACTAGACCAGGTCACTCAGAGCCTCATTCAGCTTGGCCTGGAACACTTCCAGGGATGGGTCATTCACAGATGCTCTGGGAACTTGTGCCAGTGGTTCATCATCCCTGTACCACCACCACTGCAACAACTGCTACTTCAGCCGAGACTCCAGACACCACTTCTGACCAACAGACATCGAAATTGCAATAACCAAGTCTGAGGCCCAGGAGAGGTGATATCTTTCTACTCTTATCCTTTCTTTCTCTTACTTTTCCTTACAAATTTTTTTAAGAGTTATTTTTATATTGCTATATTACTAGAGATAATAGCAACTAAAATGGCTGCATA
This sequence comes from Drymodes brunneopygia, assembly GCA_013400955.1. Taxonomy (NCBI): domain Eukaryota; kingdom Metazoa; phylum Chordata; class Aves; order Passeriformes; family Petroicidae; genus Drymodes; species Drymodes brunneopygia. The sequence goes on from VZTZ01009411.1 coordinate 340,819, forward strand.
CTTGTTTTCCTTTGCAATCAATTTGTTCTGAAATAAACACATATGTATTTACAAAATTTGTATCTTTTAGTGGATTCTAATGCAGTCAGTTGGTAAAGCAGGGGTACCTAATATTACAGCAATACTGGGCTTCACATCAGTTTTTTCAAACTAAAATATTATAAATTTTCATAGTAGGAAGAAGACATAAGATAAAAATAGTCATCTACACTAATTTAAGCTTTGTTACTTTATACCTCAAGCACAGGAGAACAGAGCTCTTTGCTTTTCTTTATCTTAGACATCACAAAATATTTTTCTGTGGTGTAAGAAAATCTTATCTTTTTAGCCTGTTCTTTTCGAGTGCTGTCCTTTCAATTTCTAGCTAAAGACATACAATCTGCCTAATTAAAATAGCTCAAAATGCATATTAAATAAATCCAGAAATCATAATTGAATACTTGCCTGAAGTCATGCTTTCCTGCCTGTTTCTCAAACAATTCGCTATTAAAGATTTCTGCTAATCATTCCAATAATCTGTTCAGGTACTGTATTAATAAAATATAGAGAATTTCTCTGCACCATTCATGGAGTTTCCAGGTGGTGTGAGTAGCTTTGTTTAACTAGAATTTCATATTAATCTCTACAAATCAAAATCACTACTTTTCAAAATGATCCATGTACACTTAGCACACCATCCCAATCTGTCACACAACTCTGGTAACAACTCTTCATAGGCCCAACACTGGGTTCCAATAGTTTTCAGTTTCATCGCACAATTTTTCTCCCTTGGCATTTCTGAATTTTATCATGGTTTCCACAGGTGACAAATCACTTAAAGCTCAGTAAAATAATTATTACTATAAAAAGTCTCCTGGAATTTAGCAAATGGTTCCTGTCTCAGTTTGCTAGTCTTCATACCTAGCCAATCACCACAGTTATCATTACACTTATTTATTTCATTTCATCATAAAGCAGTATAAAATTTGTTTAGATTATCTTAGATGCTGTGCAGTGTATGAAAAAGTGATGCATATGCTAGGTGTAAAAGGCAGATTTACAGCATTTCATTCCATTTTGGCTTTTAAGTGGTTAACAAGATTTCATTTGATATTAATAAAGTATCACCTTCCTAATGCAGACTTTTCAGAAAAGAGCATAATTGCACAGAAATGCTCCAGAAAATCATTTGAACTTGCTATGTAAAAACGAGGGCCATGAGTGAGTGACTTTTCTAATAAAAAGGAAGATTTGTTCCAGCTTTTAAGTCGATGCACATGGTAGATAAATGCTTTTCTCTTGGCCATTATCCAGGGAGTATTGGGGCTGATAAAATACACAGCGCATTTATTATTAGCTGCCAGAATAAAATGCTCAAAGACTGCCTACAAGCATCACTGCACTGTTGTCAACATTCAAAGGGGCTTCCAGACTTGGTAATTCACTCTGAGGTCCAAAGCATCTTTATTGGCACTCTGGTCATATTACTATCCTCTGAGATTCTCACTGAATTCAACATTTCATTTACAAATGCAATTTTTTCTCCACATAATCTCATCCAGAATCAAAGCTGGGCTCCTTCTTGAGTTTGCATTTGTAATGAACATATACTTGGGCCTGCAAGTGTCAATAACACCTATTCCTTTAGGAGAAATATCTTTATGTATATATATGATTAACTGAAAAGAGAGCTTCTGTCTTTTTCTGTCAAATGGCACACTGATACAGCAAAGTCATACAAGTAACTGGCTATAAGGAGGGTTTCACAACTGGAAGTCTGAATTTTGCCCTCATTTTCAGAAATATGTATCCTATCATGATTAATAATTATTATAATAGCAGTCAGTGAGAGACACAATCATTCAACATGCCAATTAAAATGCGTAATTCTTTCAGACCCATTTTGCAAATTAATCTATAAATGCTTCTGAACAAATATTTACAGGAACCAAAAAAGCCTGGCATGTAAAATGAAAATCTTTGGAAAGTCTATCCCACAAAATGTTTCCTATTCTCTGAATAACAGTCAGTGATAAAAGAATAGCAGAAATGTGTGCCCTACAGTCAAATGTGGTTGCCCTACTGTCAAATCAGAGGGTGAGAGATTGTTCCCAGTGAAATCCACATCTCATGTTTAAGAAATATTGTGAAAAAAATTATAAGAAACATAAAAATACAAATTATTATGGAGGAAATGTTATTACTTTTTCTTCAAAAGATGGGGCAGGCCTATATAAAAGTTCAGAATAAATGATCATAGTAATCCCCTTCTGACTTTAAAATAAATTCATTTACAGTGGGAAGAGGAATTTCTAACATATAAAAAATATGAGTAGAAAATTCAGAAATAAACCTTAGGTTCTGAAATTATAGTAGCACATAAGAACTCAACTCAGGGTTAATTTAGTGAACATATCTTACTTGTACTCAAGTCTTATCAGTTGTCAGTGTATTTTTCTAATTGTCCTTTTTTCTTTTTCCTGTTTTATCTCTAATTTATGTAGAGAGTAGCCCTTTTGTCCTCATTCAAGTGAAAATCACGCTCATACCAAGTCTTGAAGGAAAGCTTATATTTATGAACTACCTTACTCAATTTCAAGATGAAAGATTTTTACATTATCTTTAGAGAAACATTCCAGCACAGTTTCTGAGTTGGAGCAAGTCTGTATGGCTCCATTAATTTCAGTGAAGTAATGTCTCTTTAAGTCTACCATGGATCTGGACTGCAGGTTTCTATAAATTTGAATGATATTCAGCCTTGAGTCTTTGAACTTTATCTCAGACTACATAACTGTATAAACTCTACAAGTAACTCTTCTAAAAAAGAAAAAGAATATTTAACTGAGATTTACAAAAATGATGACATATCTTCAAGAACATGTAATTTAAAATAACTGATATGAAATATGTTTTAAATTATATCAATGCTTTGTACAATGCTAAAACCCACAGTGCTCAGTTCTTGCTCTAACAAACTTCAAACAAACTCATGGCTTTTAGAAAATAAATTAAAGATAGAAAATACCTAATTCACAGGGGATTACAACATACAAGACTGGGAAGTTTTGAGTCTAAAGACATGGGGAGTAACTTCCAGTGTTACAAAAATGTGTCATAAGGTTGTCATCGTCATCACAGAGCATCATCACAGTCATCACCAGCATTTGCTCAAATTCCACCTTCAGTATAAGAGCACATATTATTTCCACAAATAAGGGATTCATCTATTTTTTTAATCATAGATGTGAATCTGCAGTTTTCTGGAAGTCCCCTGATTTTGCAGTACAAAAAGTAGGAGTTGTTTTCCCCTAAGTTCCCTATGACTGTAAGCATCCCATCCCTTACAAATGCAGTACTTCACAAGTGTTTTGTCCATTGTCAGTTTGTCATTTCCAACTTTGATCCAGTGTAAAAGCACCAAAATGCTCATAAAAACTCAAGCACCAGCCTCCGACAACAAATCCCTGCCTACCAAACACTGAACGAATAGTTTTTAATATTAGGGGGAAAAAATTGTTTATGTTTTAAACAGAACATTTAGTTGGGGATTTTGCCTAGGTCTGCCAATTAGAGACATTATATTTCTTTTTTTTCAGGAGAGGGAATATTGGAAGCAGAGGTGTCACATTTTTTACAATCCAAGGTGCTAGGTGTCTGCAGGGGGTGCATGATTAGCAAAAGCTTAAAGCTGTGTTCTGCCCTCGATCCGCATGAGGAACCAGCACTCACATCAGGAGCATACCCAGACCTCAGGCAGTTTATGGCCTGTAGTTAGGAATGACATGCTAAACCTTTCCTGAATGTAATGTCAAACACACTGCAGTGGTATTGATTAACCTAATTTTTCTGTGCTTTTCCCTCTTGCTGTGGTGATAAACTGCACTATTACAAGCTGACACAAAGCCTGAAACTGCATTTAGAGTAATGAATGCCTTTCCATGACACAAAAGGGGCGAACTAAAGAAGCATTTAGCCTGAATTAGTGGAGAGTACAGGAAATAGTCTGGTAATGTGTTTCTCCTAAACTGCTGCTCCTCTCTTGAGGAATGATCCCTTTTCCCCTCTTTTCCCAGTTCTTTTTATTTGTCTTTCAGGACCAGAAATTCTATCTGAATCACCAAAATGGGTCACAGTGTTTTAACAGTGGTTCACATGGTTCAGGATCAATTACCAGATCATGACTGCTGTCAGCTGCTGCCAAGAAGTGTCCAACACCAGTCATTCCCCTCTGCTTCTTTCCTTCTGTCATCAGGTAAGACTAAAAAAAATAAATAATGTTTCAATGTATGCTTAACAAAATAAATGCAAACACTTTAAAATACAATCAGCATGTGAAGAGAAATTCAACAGTTCCAAAGGGAAATGGTATTAGTCTCTCTCAGGACAAGGTTATCTTGCTCTGAGAACTGCAGCCTATGAAGGAGTTCTTTCTCCTTGCATTTTCTTCCCTTATTTCAATGACAAAGCATATTTCCAGGTTACTAATCCACAAGAGTTAATGAGAATTCTCAGGAATGATAGATTGTGTGACCTGAAGCATGATGAGGTGAATACTACTTACTGATTTATTATTTAATGGTACTTAGGATGCTGGTACACTAGTCAGTCAAAGAGACACGACAGAATACAGGACCAAAAAAGACAGCAGAAGTCATTCATAAATAATTGATTACTTACACAATGCCTAGACTGAACATTATAAAAGAAAATTTTAAAAATTGACTCAGGATTTCTCAGCATAATAATTTATACATTTTAAAATTACTACTTTTTAAATTAATTTGTTAATTTGTCAATTTCAGAGGATTTTGAACAGTGTACATTAGGGACAGGGACTGAAATAATGAAAATAAATGCTGAAAATAACTACTGAAACTCTGTTCTGGAAGCCCTAAGTGGCATCTCTGCTGGCATGCCTCCTTACTTCTCCAAGAGTCAAAAACTAATTTTGTGATCACTGTGCCTAAGAAAGCCTCCAACTATCATTCCCTTCCTAGTAGCTGGAACAGAGCTGTGACTCTCACAGGGTTCTGTGTGAGAATAATGTTGATAACACACTGCTGGTTTAGCTGTTGCTGTACAATGCTTACCCTAAGACAAGCACTTCCCAGTTACCCATGCTCTGCCAGCAAGCACAAGTTCAAGAATTTGTTTCAGGTATTAAACTGCTCTTATCTGCATCCAGGCTGTTTATCTTTTCCAATTCTCCTCCCCATCCCACTGGGGGCAGCAGGGCAGGGCATCAGGGTTAGTGAGCAGCTGTGTGGTATTCAGCTGCCAGCTGGAGTTAAACCACAACAATCCCATTAGATCCTGTGTGGGATCCTTAAGGGGTGAGTGGGTCCTACTGATCACTCCTTGGCTCTCTAGCCACCAAATGAGTGTATGGATGGGAATCGGGGAGTCTCAGATGGTGCTCAGATCTCATTGTGGGAGAGATCAGCACCTTTTGTTCTTCAACCCTCAGCAACCCCACAGCAGAAGGGCCCTCCAAGAGACCAGGCAAAGTAGACAGCTGCTCAATTTCCTCCATCTCCAAGGCAGCTGTACTGAAAGCCTACCAGCACCTTTTTGTGTCTTTGAAATAGCCTCTCCTGAGATGGTCTATGCCAAGGATGCACAGAGCTTCTGGGCAAGTCACAATGGGATGCCTTTGCCACCCATTCCCAGTGGGGCTGACTCAGTCTCCAGTGCAGTCGGTTGTAGGGAATCCAATGCCATGTCAGACCTACAGGAGTATAAGGCTGTCATAGACCTGGTGCATGATGTACCCTAAAGCCATCAAGCTATAAAGGGGCAGAATACACTTGTATTGCTGGAGTGACTTCATTTCTTTGTTTTATGTTTTTAATAAAGTATGGCATGTATTGAAGAATAATATCTGTTAAATGTATTTAGTCTCCAATTGTTACTTAAATTTATTAAGTCCTTATAAGTTTCTTTTATAATCTGTCATCTAAATGAAAATTTATATCTTTCCTTTATGCCTCTTGAGTTTTAAATAATGGACATTCAATGAGCAGTCTGTTATAAATGAAGACAGCAGAATTTTCTGGTTGACCTTGTCATATGAGCAGCTGAACACGATGTTGAAGGGCTTAAAGGGCCACATGCAAACTTTGTTTAACCTCTCTAAATGCCTTTCACCAAATCCAAAGATCTGAAAAACTCAAAGATTATTTTTTGTCATTCAGTTCCCAAAGTCCTCACAAAGTGAGCCTGTTACCTTCAGGAAATTTCCTTTGTGCTTTTTACAAGTGAGTTTTATTTAAGGCCCCTATAACTTCGTAGGAGAATTGACACTACACAAAAGGTGCTGCACTTCAAATAAAAGAAGTAATTTAATCAAAATACATTTCAAGTTTCCTGTAAATTGGTAGACATGATAGCAAGCTTTCATTGATTTTTTTAGTGAACCTCAATTTTGAAGGAATGTCCCCTAAATCAACCGTTAAGGAACAGAAATAAATAAATGGAACTCAGTTTAAGACTAGTTTTGGAATATTTTCTTCACACTCTTACTGTCTGAACCAAATCACACCAACATGCCTTATTACCATTCCTTTACATATTATTAAAATTTATTTGCTTGTGCTTTCTAAAACCAGACAGTTTCAGTTTTTTAATACTTAAAGAGTATCTCTAAATTCACTCCCACTTCCAAAAAAGCCTGCTGCTCTTTGGCATTTGTATTTCTAATAGAAATTGACAATCAAATAAAAAAAATAGTTTCAATAATTATAATAATTTTGTGTAAGGTATTTTTAATCTAAGGTCTTCTATGCTGAAGAGTATTGCTTAAGCCTCAAAGCTGAGCATTGATGCTCATTGGAGCTGCAGTTTACAGTCTCAAGGCTTATTTCAAACAATATTTGTATTTTCATATCAAACAAAGCAAAACTACGAGAGAGTATATATTTCTCAGCATTTCCAAATATAAGGAACTTATCCAACCTTTCTGTCTCCCAGTGTGAAGGAGTGAAGTTTCAAAATCAAGTCTAAGCCAATGGTCAGTCTTCAGTACAGAGATTTAAACTAGGCTGGAAAACTGTGTCTTTCAATAGCATTCAGATAGAAAGCTCCAAGGCCTGGTTAGACATGCAAATGTTGAAAGTATTGCTTTTCTAAGGGTACTTATTTCTAAAATAAATTTTAATTTGAGTAGGGAGTGAAGTATCACTTCCGTAGGCTGTCATCATCATTCAGCAAAATGATATGATTTTATTTACTATTTATGGGAAATGTTTTAAATTTTCTAACACCTGACTTCAGAATTCTCCCTTTATGTTGATTCAATGGTGAGACCTGTACACTGATGTTAAGGACTATGACTGTGTCTGTGAAGAGCATAACACCTGTAATACCTGGATAGATCACACAACTTAACCAGTCTCTGCTTCCAGATAGAGAAGAAAGTTTCTCTACAATATAAGAAGGATTAAATATGTTCTCAGTGCCACTGATTTATGCAAACAGGACTTTCTTCTATGAGATCTCTCAGCACTTAGTCATACACAGCCCAGCCTTAAGCATGTGGGTTTTTTCCTCATACTTTATTCCATGATCCAAGTTACAACAGTGAAATTAATCTAATCTATTAAAAAAGGAAACAATTGCTCTTGTGAGGTTTATGAATAGAATTTTTCCATTCTTAAAATGGATTATAAATATAAATTTTATGGATTATGCTGGCAATTAAAAATATGAGGTACACTTTCGAATACTCCTGTCACTGGGGGTTTGGTCAATTCCTTCAAAGAAGAGAGAACAAATTCAAAATTCAACCCTCTTACAATGGTCATGTGTCTTAAACTGCACATGTTTGCAAGACTAAAAATAGGAAATGCAACATTTCCATTTCTTAGCTATTGTATTCTTACTGCGGACCTACATTCTTATTAATAATTCAGAAATTAACATAATGTATACATTTTGATGGTACTTTTTTTCCAGTAAAGTACTGAAGTGTCCTGTGAACTGAATAAATGATAAAGAAAAAACAAAAGGTATGAGTCATTAAGTAAAATGTGCTACTGTCAATGCAAAAGCAAGAGAAAAAAAACATGCAGTAAGAGCAATAGGAGTAACTGAAGATGGGGAATTAGTTTAAATAGGTGAATTTAAAAATGACTTGCAATTACCCTGAAAATCACAATGAGTAAAATCTGAACATTTTTGCATTTTAAAGGTTTCTGCACTAAATTCATCCCTTTCAGCCACTGTTTTCAATTTTCACCTGCTATGAATTCTTTCTTCTGGACAGGATCTGAAATTAAATTATAAAAGACTATGTTCTTATATAGCACTTTGAATTCAATGGCCTAAGAAACATTTCACCAAGGTACCCACTGTCATTATTCCTTCCTTAGGAAAGAGAGACTTTTAGCTCTAGAAAACACTCACATTTCCTGAGGATTCCATCTGACCATTATTTAGTAAAGGGACATACAGGATGAAAAAAAGTTTTACAGTTTTCAGTGCCTGTGGAAACAATCTTTTTCTTACTCTGAGTTTCACCTATAACAGGTTAGAAATCCTATGGAAGAAAATGTTGAAAATGCACTTTTAAAAGATCACCTCACCAAATAAATTGCTTAGGCCATTCTGTTAATTTATTGTGAGTTCAGACATTCAGAAAAGAAGCTGTTTTAATTTTCTCTCAAATAAATCAATGTTTTCAAGTGCTCCTTGCAGATGCACTTATGTCAAGTAATAACAGATAACCTTTCTGGTATACAACATAATAAAAGGAAAGCAAATTTACATGCATAAGTTTACCTCAGTAGGGATTTATGTGCTTTGTTTCCTTTGAATTTTTCTGTCACAGCATTAAAGTTACCATAATTCTGTTTGGAGTAGAAGAGACTGTCCTTTTTAAGACATGAAATTACCAGAAAGGAATTTTCCTCTTCTTTTCATTATTATAACTAAAATTCAGAGTAAAGAACACAGTTCCATGTAACTTGCCATAACATAAAAATTTCATTGCCACTTTCAGTAGTTTAAAAACCTTCATTTACTTTAAATAAAAATGCAGTAGAGGGGCCAAATTATTTTGCAAATGTGTAAAAATAGCAAATATGTTCATGGCTGTCGAGATGCGTATAAGACAAACCTTGTCACAAAATATCTTTATTAGAAAAAAAACTACTAAGATGATTTTGTGTGTGCTTTCAATACCATGAAGTAACCTTTGCTGTCTTTTTAAGGTAGATAACATGCTGTGAATACTTTATCTTTCTGCTATAATAATAAAAAAAACCTTAACACATACACACACACTGATATGATGAGAAAATGGACCAGAATGCCTTGTAAAATTATGTGGAGCAGGTGTGCAATATGGTTGGTAGTGTTAAACCTAAAAACAGCTTCTAACTTCAACAGTATTAAATTACCTTTCAAAGTGTGACACTTTGCAAACTAAAGAGCTTAACTCTAATAACATAGCATGTTGGTTGCTTTATACTTAACTAGCATTTCAAAACTTATGAAAGGTTCAGTCTGTGACAGAGCAGTACTTTGAGTCTGTGCTCTTGACACACTTTGTTTTTGCATTTACATAGTATTCACACATTTATGGCATCACCTCATCACGAGTCCTACATTACAGAACACTTTGCTTTCAGGTGTTAAGAACCTGGACAAAATAAAGGCTTTAAATTAACAGGCTGATCTGATAATTCACAATTAAATCTGATTTTCTTTACATGTACTATGACAGTTTAGGACCTTCGCCATTTAAATGAATTTCTGTAGTTTTCAAGGATTTATAGACTTTTTTAAACTGTTTCCCTTTTGTCCCTGGAAGCAGGATTTGCCAATAGAACCTCATGAATGCCTTTAGCTATGGACCTTGCAAATAACTGTGCATGTGAGTCTGTGTCAACACCAGCTGTGTAATTCTGCCCCAGCTACTCCTCTCCTCCACCTAACCTTGTTTATAGGTGTCAGGCAAAGACACCAAAATTGACAGCTTTTGGAAAAAAGAATAATACAAACAAATTTTTCACCCTTGGAAAAAGAGTTGAGCAATAGTGATGAAAACTTAGAAGATCAAAATTAGCTTATTTCCATACAAATATTTATCAAAAACATTTCTTAAATTTTCTTTGTGAAGGTTTAGCAGTATTAATAAAAACAGTTTCTGATCCTTTATCTTTATACATATACGAACTTCATACTTTTCAGTTATATTCTTCATAGAGGTATTTCTAACCTGTTCAAACCTGTGTCCAAAAACAGACACACAAAAACCCCATTTTACATAATACCCATGAATAAATACTGAAATATTTAAGTATTCACTTTTGTCTACCTTCGTCTGCTTTAATTATAACAAAATTTTGTTTTCCAAGTTTGTTCCTCTGTATACTCAAGTTAGATTCATAAAAGTACAGTAATTTTTGCCTCTGTGAGAATATCCCCTGTCAAAAATAAGTTTTCATTAGTTTACAGGTTTGAAATTTCTTAAAATTTCAAAGAAATTTCTTGAAATTTCTTAAAATTTCAAAGAAATTTCTTGAAATGTCTTAAAAGTTGAAATCCTGTGGAACTCTTAATCCAGGCAATGCAGTGCAATCTTGGAATTCTTTCTTGGACCAAAGACCATCAGTATCATCATTAATCCATTTTAGGAAGAACAGTAAAAAGATCAAATACCATGAACAATCCCCATCTCCTACTTTGACATACAAACAGTAAAAAACAATACTCTATCTCCTCTACAGATGTCAATTGTTATCATAGAGAAGTGAAGGGCTGAGCATTCAGACCAATTTTGATTCTGAAACTAAATGTTCTTGGTGTCTGATCATCAAAATAAGCACATGTATATGGAATTTCCTCAACATCATTTTTGCAGCTGTATTTTTCAGTACCATAAAACCCAGGAAAACATGTCCTTTGTACTTTTGCATGAGCAGAAGTCCCTTCTTTCTTCCATAAAAAAGATAAATAAACTTACACTTTATTGAAATTTTGCAATAATTAAGTTGGAAAGAGGAAGAATGTAACTTCTGCAACCCAGTCAGTGACTTGTGATTACTGTCATGTTATCTGCAGCTTATCTACTGGGTGGCTATGACATCACATATTCACTGGAAGTTAAAAAAAGAAGTCTCTAATGTCAGCAGGTCAGAGCTAAACAATTGTATTGCCATTGACTTGGGAAGTGGGGAGAGAGGACAAGACACAACTTAAAAAACTTACTGTTGTAAAAATCATCTGAGAAACAAACCTGAGATGTCTGATATTTATTTCAAGTATTCACATCAAAAATTCTCCTACGCAACAAATTCAATTCTCCTATGAGAAGAAACAACAGGAAATTCTACCATGCACAGCACCCAAACAATAAAAATGCTCTTCATGGATGAAAAACAGAAGGTCCTGCACAGATCCCTTGCTGTGAATTATTGATGTTCCTGCTGTGTTTGGAACATCGAGGATTTACCTGCTGATATGGTCAAGGAGACTCTTAACCTCTGTGATACTCAGAAAATTGTATGGTGAATGCAATGTGTTCCTGCTGCCTCTTTTATAGGATTGCAAAGGCTGCAGCTGGAAAACCTGTTTTTTCATATTGATTTAATCACTCTCTATTGGTGTTTATGGCTGCCTGCTGGTTTACAGCCATGTTACACTCAAAATATTAGAGCAAGAGAAATAAAAAGTTTCCTTGTGTCATAGTTGTATTTTCAATACCTGACTTTTTTTTGTTATTGAGAAAGATTATTTACTTATTTATTTACTCGCTCATGTCATAGCTCATTTTTAAGAAAAAATTTTTGGGGAGTTCTATATTTGGGAAAGCAGTTCTTTTCAGAGGAACTTGAATTACAATTAGCTTTTAATTGTTTTTTAATTGTCTGCATTCCTTTAGCATTGAAAAAGAGGCTGAGGTTTTCTATAGTACCCTTTACATTGTTTCTTGTGGTCACTCCAAATAAGTATCAGGAAAGCAAGAAAGTTTCAGAACCTTTGAGAGAGATGGAAAGAGGTAAGTCCTTGGAAAAAGTGAAAACCTTAAGATTTTTCCCAATTCAGGATTACTACTGAAATATAGGTTGCTGATGCCCAAGCAAATACCACATGACCACAGGTGATGAGCTCACATATCTTCTCCTATCTCTGGATTGGAAAAACAATCTCACTTCCATGCCATTTAAGTCCAATTGTGGGATCACTAGCCAGAGATTTTGTTCTATTTCTCCTTTTACTTTGTTAAATGGAAGTTTGGAATAGAATTAATTTGGGTATATTAGAATGCTTTCAGACATACCAATGGAAAATACTTCTGTGTCCATGAAAATGTTATTATGTTCTCATTTAATTAGATTAAAAAATCAGTAAGACACTTTTGTAAACTGTGTATGTATGCCTACGGTTTATTTTGCAAAGCACTCTTTCATGTAATCCACTGATCCACAAAACCCCAAAACTGTGTGTGAAACAACTTTTTCAGCCTCTTCAGTCAGAAACTGTAAGAAGTTTCAGAAGACAAATAGTACCTTGGGGCTTCATATTCTTCCAGAAATCAAGAGTGTTGTCACCTAAAAGCACTCTCTGTGCTGCAAATAACACAGATATTGTTGGCCCTACAGAACTGATTGGAAATGATTCCATGCTTTCCCTAAAAATATAAATTCTATTAATTGTTGTTGTGAAATATATTTTATAAATAATTTGAAATTTAATCAAATTCTCCAGTTTTCTGAAAACTCTCAAAATTTGATCCCTTTCTTGGGATTTGTTTTAGACATAAACAGAGTAGTACAGTCTAGATGTCCATTCAAAGATTGAAATAGGATGCGTTATGTTCCTTCTAAAAAAAATTAAAAACAACAAGAAAACCACAAACAAAACAAAAAAAAACCCCAAAAACTGTTCTCAAGGAGATCTGCAATTAAAAAATTAAAATATTGTCGATTCAAAAAAATTGCTGCATTAGGTTGGAAGTGGCACACAAACTCTGAACCTTTTCAACTCTACCCATCATTAATGCAAAATGGAAGGTTATAGCTATGGATGAAAGGTAAGCTACTCATCACCACTGGGCTCATTTGCGATGTTTAGATGGACTCCTGGGATGCACTAATAAGATGCTTTGCCTCGGAGCATGAATAAAATTTCTGGTGTTTCCAGAAATTGAAGACAATGCCTTCAGATTTCTAAAGCATGATTGCCCCTTATCATTGACTCAGACGAGGTGAAGTTTCTTCTCAGCTTGCCCCCAGTTGTACAGAATAACAGACACCCACCACAATGTGATGTAGACAATGTGTACAGTGATAACAGGGTTGGCAATCCATGCAATTTCCAACATGACAATTCTCAGTAAGCAGAAAATGTTCCACCTTGTTGGTAGGACAGGTTGACCAAAGCAGCAGTGAATTCCTCACCCCTAGAGATACTTCAAATGATACCTGGATGTCCTGAATGCTATCACCTGCTTGGTAATGGTCTGACTAAGGCAATCCCACTAGTTCACCTTTAGATGTCCTTTTCCAAACTAAACTGTTCTGCAATTATACAACTGTTACAGTCCACTCCTCAAAACTATGCCATTAAAACAGGTGCACACAAACTTTCTAGTATTTACATCTCTCTCTGGCATTATCTCCATTCTCTTTCAGCTCTTTTGGTCCTAAAATGGGAGTACCAGTCTTTGAGGAGAAGAATCAGCATAGGGCTAAGGTAGTACATCAATTTCTTTTGTGGGGGAAACATTGAAGCTGATGATTCCTTCTCACTCTGGGTCTGCCAAGGGAACATTGATATGTTCACTAACAGTGTGCTTGTCTGCTCTTTTCCCACTGGTTCACACTTAGGTGTATTCAAAATCACTTTGTAATGTAAGCTTCACTTTTGTGTAGTACTTGTCCTTCTCTTTTATCTCTGAAACAAGTTCCACTTGGCTCTCAACATGGAATTTCATTAATAACCATGAAATGACCACTTGTGATCTCAGTTAATAGACCTGGCACCTCTGGTATTGTTTCTCCCTTGCACTTTCCAGGCCTCTGCAATTACCCTATACCTGAACTTTCAGGGAGGCTCTATTACAATTCTCTGTTTTTCTTCAAGAGCCTTCAAGCGGTGGTTTCCTGATAGCATAACTAATATTTTATTAGCACACCTCATCACATATACATTTCTGTTCCAGGGTCAGTGAATCATTCACTTTACAGAAATAATGAGCCTTTCAGAGATATGTATCCACAGACATAGGTAGATACAATGTTCCGGTAACTTCTTGCAATAAATATTTACTAGTTACTAAAGTATGTGCATTATCAAAATTATTTACACAATTAATATAGTCATGGTAAATCACAGCACCCTTTTTTACCCCAGGAATGAACAAATACTCAATTTCTCTCTTTGAAGGAAGCAGCTTTCTCCACTCTTACATGTGCTGTGCACCTGAACTCGCACGAAATGACAACACACAGCATTAGCTCTAACATCTATATTTTATGTCCTAGAGTCTTTTCCTATCACACCTCTTCTCAGGTTGACATCTCTTTAGCATCCATTCTGCTGCTGCCAAATCACAAATTTATAAAGTTTATATAATTATAGACGTTTTGCATGTTTACAGAAGGATTCTATCTGTGAATGCTTGTTTAAATTTTTTATGAATTTTCATTAAAAAATAAAATGAATGTGCTGACTCCTTTTTGGGTTCATTGTCTCCAGATTATTGTTAGGAAGACTTACTTCTAAATTCAAGAATCTTAATCAGAAAACTACCTACAGACGTACCTAGTTATTCCTAATATTTACTTAACTATAATTATAGCTGAGAAGAACATCAAACACTGCCTAAATTTTCAGATCTCATGATAATCAAGCAAATGGGGCATGTTGAAACTATTCAAGAGATTTATTTCCAAAATTAGTACGCCAGAATAATTTTAAGATTAAAAAGTTAGATGGTGCTTGTAGCAATTAAAAACATGCAAACTGTTAAATTATTTACCCTTGGTTAGTTGCTGTGCTATAAATTCTCCATACTTTTCAGAATTAAGTACATATATGGGTAGCAGGCTTTATGGGAGAAGGCAGAACTAGACAAACCTCAGCCCGCCACGGCCAATTCAGCATGTGTATGCTAATGATTCCTACTCCTCTACCTGAATATTTGGCAGTCTGATATGTTGGAGTGAATAAAAAAAAAAAGAAGTCTAGAAGATATTATTAGCACAAGAAGAATGAAGGACTTTAAACTATGTTTGGAACAAACCTCCAGAAGTACTGAGAGCGACTAATGACACTGCATTTGAGAGGCAGCTTGTAACATGGCATGATATGATTACAGAGGCTGTCAGATGGCTAATTATAGATTGATTAGGCAGGAACATATAACTAGATATGCATTAATGCAATGGCCTGGGATATATACACCATATCAGCAGAACAGTACAACAATGGCACTTTTCATAGAGTGGAAAAAAAGGTTTAATGGATTTCAGGACTCCTGAATCTTCATGTCACTACTTGTAAATGCTTATGCTCCTGATTTTTGCTTTAGGGTCTAACTGAATTATTAAGAGTAATTCTTATGATAGAGAAATATGTAAGCTTTGATTTTTAATAGAAACATAAATTTCTGTTATTAAAAAATGTGCATCCTATTTAGTATTTGTGAGAGATAGCATAATCCACAGTATACCTTTATTTTCTTCTGAGTAGGGTCCATGAACGTAACATTCCCTGACTCTCAGACTCATTTTCTGACAGTATGTATTGTAAGTTATTCTTAGAGCTTCTCTCTAATTCAAGCACTTCAAAAAGTTTTGAATATTTGGGGTTTTTTAAACTTAAATATCATGTTTCATAGTTGTCCAGGGTCAATACAGAAAAAGAAAAATGAAAGTATGTCATAGAGTGCAACTAGCTGTATTTAAGCCAGGAGATCCAAACCCTGCATCATCTGCCCCATCCCTCTCTTTATATTTTTAGAAATCTCAGTTAACTTCCAGAATTCTATTTTACTTTTCATAGATAATGTAGTTTACTGAAGGAAAGAGTTTTCATGACCCTCAAAGACACTGATGTCCGGCATGCAACTTTCTGAAAGTTTAACATAAAACAACTGGAGAACTTTTCTTGAGAACCCAGCTTCTGATTACTGATCTTGCAGAGATCCCACTTAGGTTAGAACAACTTACATGTCAAGTTTATGCCAGAGATAATAATAATCTTGCCATTGAGAAAATTACTTATGTTATATGACTTGAAAAAATAAAGACACAGATGTATGCATTCGTTACCCCAGTGACCCAAACAACTTCCTGAAACTCATTGCAATAAGTCTAAAAAATTGTGCAAATCAAAAGCTGTTTGTAAGACATTCCCCCAAAAGAGTGAGATAAACTTATGGAATCTCTGGGGCCAGAGAAAAGAGATTTTATTACTTCTGGTAATATTATTAATTTAATTATTTTACATAAAGAAAAGAAAACTATGTGCTTAACTTTAAACATATCCTAGAAGCTTTAGATATTTATCTGTTCAAATAGGCGGCCAAAGTTCCTTGACATAAACACTGTCACAAGATTTCTGAATCAGCTGATAGCTGAGCCTGACTTATAGCAGAAAGCAAGAATGTTTCATAGAATTATAGAATCATTACATTTGGAAAAGACTTGTAAGATTATCAGGTCAAACCTTTGGACTGCCAAGTGCACCAACAAACCATGTCCCTAAGCACCATATCTATGCCCCTTGTAAATGCCTCCAGGGATTGGGACTCAACCACCTCCCTGGACAGACTGTTCAAATGCCTGGAAACTATTTTAGTGAAGAAATTTTTTCTAATATCCAACTTGAACTTTCCCTTGGGTAATCTGACACTGTTTTCCCTTGTCTGGGAATGATTGCCTGAAAAAAAGATTGAACTCCACCTGTCTACAGCCTCCTCTCAGATAAATGTAGAGAGTGACAAGGTCACTCTCCTTTTCTCCAGGCTAAACAACCCCTGCTCCCTCAGGCTTCATAAGACGTGTGCTCCAGCGCCTTCCCTGGCTTCATTGCCCTTTTCTGGACTCACTCCAGCTACACTTGAATGTCCTCTCTGAACTGAAGGGCCTAGAAGCACTTGATGTGTGGCCTCACCAGTGTCGAGTACAGGGGGACAATGACTGCCCTGGTCCTGCTGGCCACACTATTGCTGAAACAGGCCAGGACACCACAGCCTATCTGAAACACCTGAGCACACTTTGGCTCATGTTCAGCTGCTGTTTTTCAGCCTGGAGAAGGTCAGACTCTAGAAAGACCTTAAGGCGGCCTTCCAGTACTTAAAGAGAGCATACAAGAGAGATAGAGAGGGATTTTTCCAAGGGCAGGACAAGGCTTCAAACTGATAACCAGTACATTGAGATTAGAAGTTAGGAGGAAATTCTTTACTGTGAGAGTGGTGACACACTGGAACAGGTTTCCCAGTGAAATTGGAGATGCCCCATCCCTGGAAGTGTGCAAGTCCAGGTTAGAAAAGGATTTGAGCAACCTGGTCTATTGGAAAGAGTCCCTGCCATTGGCAAGGGGATTAGAACTGGATGATCTTTAAGATCCCTTCCAACTGAAGCCATTCTATGATTCTATTCACACATAGATGTAAAATATAAACCTCAAAGTATTTGTGGCTCGAAAAGTTGTATTGAGAGTTCTGGGACATGCTGTGATTCTATATAGAGCCTAGAAACCTTCAGTAAAACAGGCTGAAGATTCACCTTCTTCGATCATAAGAGAAACATTAGCACAAGGCAGACTAAAACACTTTAGCTCCCCAAGCAAAACACAGAGACAGACAGATACTGAATGCAGAGGTTACCAAGATTAAATGCCAATTAGAGGCTCTTACTGGCTGCTAACAGAATGTACCCAAGAGAGATGCATGGCTTGAAACCTTGTAAATGTGTAAATCTTACCTGACAGATAGCTCCAGCTTTGTTTAAGACTGAAAATGCTGTATAATCTGCAGGAGATAAGTAGCCAATTGTTTAATTCAAGAACAAAAATGAGGAAGAAGGAAGGAATTCTGGAAGGAAGGAATTCCGGAAGGAAGGAAGGAAGGAAGGAAGGAAGGAAGGAAGGAAGGAAGGAAGGAAGGAAGGAAGGAAGGAAGGAAGGAAGGTTGGAAAAGTTACAGTTGCACTTTGGCCCTCCATGTCTCTGTGTGTGTGGCTCAGGGCCCTGGCCGGAGCAGATCCAGCAGGAGCCACACTGGGCAGCCCTGGGTGGTGGCAGTGGCTGTGAGAGCCCCCACGGCTCCATCCCACCCTGCCCTGTGCAGCCGCTTACAGAGGAGCTATCCTTCCCAAGCACCACTGCCTGGTGGCAGTCCCATGGCTGCAGCCCTGCCTGTCTGTCTGTCTGTCTGTCTGTGTCTGCCCGGTGAGGAGAGCTGACAGTGTGGCAGCGCACCCCGAGAGTCACGGGTGCCCCGTGCCCACTCCAGAGCTGCCTCACAGACAATGACGGCCATGGCGTGGCCCCTCCTGGCCTTCCAGACCTCCTCATGATAGGTGCCCAGAGGAGAGAAAGGAATCTGCAACCTATTTTCATTGGGCAGGAAAGGGCCCAGACATTATCCATTACCATGGCTACTCAGCATTGCACATTCACCTGCTGTTAATTTTTTCTGATGCGCTTGGCATTGGATGGAGGCTCATGAACCATGCTTGTTCACACGATGCAATATAACCTGCTGCTGGCTGAGAGAGGGCTGTTCCTGGGGAATGACAGCATTCTGAGTTAGCCCCAAATAATCTGAATAGCACTGAACTTGCCTATGTAAGCTCCATGAAGAATTTTAAACATCCTTTTTCATTTTATCTGCATAATTCACTGCAGAAACAAATATCGGATTCCTTGCAAGAGGCGACAGTTTGTGCCAGCCACTAAACGGAAGGAAAATGTATTGTGTGTGAGTGAATGTTTGCACTCTGAGGTTTAAAGCATTCCTATTGCTAGGGAAACCATCACACGTTGCCTCAAATCCTTAAAGCGCCTAGCTTAGCCAAATCTTGATCCTGGTAGAAATCACACTGTGCTAGGAAAGGAGGAAAGCTAAAAGTAAAAATGAGGAAACAAATAATAAAAACACTGCAAAAAGATAAGAAGCAAATTAATGAGGAAGACAATACTGTGTTGAAATAAAGATAAAATACCACAAAAAAATTTAAAATTACACATATTTTTGTACGAGTTGCCTATTTTGTAACTCTACATACTTATTCATCTAAATATAGTCTAAATTCTCAAAAGATGTAGTTTCAAATATTGCAATGATTCCTACGAGTCTAAGAATTATGGGATACCTGAACCCCCTAGACTTTCCTTTGAGTCCCTGTAGCACCTCAGCTACATTGATAGACCACGTCTGGTCTGGGCTGGAGTTCTTCTGCAGATGGGACTTTGGTTAATGCATGTGGTGCATTGGTGTTAGCATACAGAGATCTGGACCAGAGGTACCAGAGCTGCTCTTTTCACCATCAGAAGTTCATTAATAGTCAAGAAATGTAATCAAATCACATTGACAGCCATGGTATGAAGACACATAAGCATTAATAAATACTACAGCATTGTATTACTGTTACTGGAAGAGTGAACAAGCAATGAGACAAGTGCTGCTTTCCAGCATTCCAGAAGGAAGAATACTTTCCTTGCTTGTGAAGAATGTTGATTCTAGCATTCAAGATAACAGAACCTAAGAAATAAAGGCAAGTTCCTGCACTGCCTTTAATATTCCCCTAAGAAACCCTATGTATATAATAAGTACAGTAAGTGTGAGCAAAATCAGAATTTTTTCTCTGTTAAAATATAATTTTGTGTTCTTCTGATGTCCTTTCCCACCCTACATCAATTCAGCCACTGGAAACTCTCCATCATCTTAGTTTGACACCTGAATAGAATTAGAAAGTAGAAAATTTATGGGAGGACAAAAAAAATAACTATTGTATTATCAGCTGTTTCATTAGATAGCTAGTTATCAGTGTAAGCTCTGGTGCACAGGAAACCTCCTGCTGCTTTTTAGGCCTGCTGTTCATAGCGCTGGCTGACTTTGTCCTCCTGATATGCCTCCCTAGAAATTTCCAACATACGAATGCTGCTACTATCTGCTCACCTCTGCAAATGTATTTATAAGTACAAAAGAGACACTTCCTTTTCTCATCATCCATAAAGTAAGATGACCTTCACAGTTTTCTAGTAATGAACTAAAGGAGGCATCCATAGAAAATAAGGAAAGTGGATTAACTGAAAGCTTCTGAAAGGTCTCTTACCCTGATTATCCAGGTAACAGCAAAGCGACTTTTTTTGTGTTTATATAAGCCCTAAGAATAAAGTGAGACAACAGCAACAAACCCTTTTCTTGTTCATCTGTGATTAGATAACCTAAAAATAGTGTGACAGTGTTATCAATTATTATTTGCATTTCACTTAACCTGCAGTATGGAACCAGAGCCCTCTTATTCTAAAAACAGCATGAACCAAATCTTTCTAAAGAATATCATCTATCTAAAGTGCTAAGAGCATGAAGCATGGAGAAAGAAAACAGACATAAAGGTATATGAATATCTTTCCTATGACTGCAGAGACATTATAGTAGTTCAAAGGTGGGTTTGTGCCAGATCTAAAAATAGGATGAGGAAGTAGGAGAGGGTCAGGAATCTGTCTCTGAGTGGGAGAAAGTGTGGGAAGCAGAATAAGAACTCCAACCAGCCTTTTTCTCCCTATTCCCTTCCTGGGCAACCTCATGAAGAATGTACCATTTATTATGAGTCATAGAAAAGGAATGGGTGGACAGGAGGTGAATGGGGCCAAAGTTTCCCTGCAGTACACAGTCCACATATTGTGGCTATCAGCTAAGTTCTTCTGACTACCCCTTCTCTCTATATAATAATAATCCAAGTTAATTTATATGGAATTAATTTCTGTGGATGCACTTGAAGATCATACTTGCTGAACAGAGCGCAGTGTCCTCAGTTAATGCATTTGAAGATGTTGGAACAGCAATGTAAATGAACATGGACTGTAGAAGGTTAAGGGATCACTGCCTATGGAGGAGAAAATGAGGGCACATTGTCTATCAGCAGCTGCAGATGGATTGTAAAGCTGTCAGGCTGTAAGGATTCAAGGCACAAGTATTAAATGGAAGAGAATGGAACAGTATTGTTACACTCAAGATAACTGGAATCTGGATTGCAGGGACTTTGGAACGAAAGGGAGTTGTGACGTGTTTGTGTTCGCAGCGGAGGGAGAGATGAGAAAGGATCCTTACTCTCTATGGAGACAAGTTAACACAGTTGTTAAATGTCTCTACAGAGGGTCTTTTAGGACTTGTATCTTTAATTTTCTCTCATTGTCATTGAGACTGAAAACACTCAGACTGTCTAATTTACCATAAATTTAAGGGGCTAACAAATCAGGCCAGACTGACTGTAGAAGCTCTGTAATTACCTATCTGCTGGGACCATTTTAAGATATTGTGATTACTGTGGGATGTTATCATATATGTGTTTGCATCACCTGAATTTAAAACGATCTGTTTTAATTGTTTCTTGCTGATATGGCTCAAGTCATGCCCTGAAGGTATGGATACTCTTTACACACTCAATTCAAAGCAGTACCCAAAGCAAATCTTCCAAATTGTATGTGATTGAATGAAAACCTAAACAAGACCACATACACAACCAGGTCAGCCCCGGTGGAATATTTAGCTAAACATTAACATACAGGAGGAAATTTTGACAGAATATCAAGATACTTTTTGTTAAAATCCCACACTTTCCTGACTATCAGAAATTCTGCTTGGCTTGATTTCTCATAGATCCTGTGAGATTTTTCACTTTACCCTAACATGACGCTTAGGATAATTGCAATAAGGCTGTTGCTAGATGCAGAACTGACAGATTAATCCATTGGCATATTAGGAGAGACACCAGACAAGCAGCAGCAGGTATTCTCTTTGCATGCATTTATACAGCCTTATAAACTCACTGATTATAGATTTGTATGTCTCATTGGCTTATGGCTCAATGAATATAAACTCAAAACAGGTATTACTAATAACCAACTTCTGTTATGACATAATGTGATAGAGAGAGGCATGTAACCTATATTTTGTGCTAATTTGACCTTGAACCATCTCTCCACACCTTATGTATGTATTAAACCAACAGAAATGTTTCGGTCCATAGACTATGAAGCTGTCAAGTGCACAATACATAAATACTGGGGTTTGGGTCTTGATTCTACTTGATCAGTTGCAAAAACCCTAGAGCTCATATTAGACTAGGAAGAGGTCCGTGTTTTTCTCTATTAAGATTTAAAAAATTCCACACAAGTTTGGATGTCCTTTGAGAACAACACAGTATAGCTACATTCATTTTCTTTCACTGTACCTCCAAGTGTAATCATATAATGATATGCTTGTTCTTCTTTTACATTAGAGCTATTTGCTATGAATTTGTGTGCTTAAAAGTTCCATGCTCATAAGAGAGTGATATTCTCTCTGTTTTTTAACATGGAATCCTAATTTTAAGGGTGAAATTGCAATTGTTCCCTGATGACTAGAGCATTAATGAAATATGCAGGGTACCATGTACAAATGGCTGTGACTCCTGTGCTATGTGCACACAGACAGCTTGGCCTAGATTCATTCTATTTAGCTGCTTTAATGTACATGACTAAATTAAGAGCATGATTGCTGTAGGCTGTCTGTGTTGTTAATGGAGAGAAATGAGCTGTTTCAGATGTTTCTTTAAAGGGTATGAAATCTGAATCATGCTCTGAATGTGCCTCTCCCCACTGAACAGAACCGCAGGCAACCAGATGTCCAATTTAGGACTAAGTATCTAATGTTAAGATGTCATGCAATTTATAGTGGGAAGACCTTGGACCAAGGTTGCTACTTATTATTTATATAGAACATAGAATCTGTCTTCTGATTGAAAGACAGAGTCACACCTCTGGAAGTTGACAGCAAGAGTCTAAGATAAGTGGAAGAGAAAATGGGAATGAATAGCCATAGCTAGTTAAAAATATATGACTGATGTCCTCGGGAGGAAATATGAAACAGTACTCTATCACATCTTCTATGTGGTAGGAAAAAAACAGAGATATGACAAGTGAGATGATTTGGAATTTCAAAAGTATACATACCTTTGTGCATCTTACTCTAAGGATAAGTAGATTTTTCTGGACAGCTTCACTATGGTGCACATTCTACTACATCAGAGTCACACCCTGAACAATCCTGCTTTTATGTTATTGTAAGTATCCTAAACCATGCATTTGAATAACATAGGAATTTGAAGAATTAATTTTGTATCTCTGTCACAGTACTTATTCTTCACCAATTGGTAGGTGTTCTTTACCTGGTTTCCCATCTTCAGTGATCTTATTCAGCGCATATCTGGAAATAAGGAAATTTTAATCAAATTGTCAGGGATGAGGTTACAGTGAAAGAAAATAAAGTATGACCCATTTCTAGAAAGAGCTTAGAAAGTTGTTTCACATGATGGTAAAGTTGGACCCAGATAAAATTCCCATTTGTCAGAATGGTGCCTATATATATATATATATAAAACAAGACAGTGCTATTGAGATAATTCTTAAAAGACATGGACAATTTTAGATTCACCTATGTGATTACATTGTTGGTTGCACAAAAAAAATTCTGCTTTGTTCCAGATTACATTAGGAGGCCTCCAAATCATTGGCGGTTTTTTATGGTTGTATGATATAATATATGTCTGGATTTTTTTCCAACAAATGCTTTAACTTACTTCATTTGAATGTCATCAGTATTTTTATGAATCTTGAGCTCACCTTCAGATATTACTTAACTAGCTCTATTGGCATGAGGAAGAGGAATGCTAGTATTCAGCTGATGCCAACCTTTCCTGATTTCCTGGATGCTTAGTCTGTAATGGGTCCTGTTTCTCTGGAAAAAGTGCCCAAATGGTAAAACTTAAGTCTTATACATGTGGGAGAAGAATCGGAATAGCCCATTCACAAACATTTGCACATAAATATATGTATTCCTTGGCAGATCAGACACAAAGACAGAATTTTCCCACATCAGCCCTTTTCATTCAGTGTTTTACATTTCATTAATTTACAAAAATTTCATTAATGCATATACATTTATCAATAAAAGCTCTGCTTTTAAAACAGCCTGAGATGTGTGAATTATTATTCTGCTCCAAAGGCTTCCTTGCAATTAAAACCTTTTTAACATATCTTTCCTTTTTCTAAATTTTGAGGAATAACCTGTGGCATGCTTCCAATATCCTTGATTGAACACCTGTCTGAAGATTTTATGTCACAGCATAATGACCCTGTCTCCAGAGAGGATTAATCTCTTCATAGCAGTCAAGAATATCTTGTGGAGTGGCCAGAAGGTGGCAACAATATAGTTCTTTTAGGAAAATGACACAGGTAAAGGGGAAAGTGGTGACTCTAAACACTTGTACACCTTCTGGTTGTGCCCAGATCTTAAACTCTTAGATCAGTAATCATAGTTTGTGATTTATTGTCCCAGGAAATACTCCTGGTTGTGAACTGAAACAGTAAAGTAAATGTCTATACTGATTGATACCATACATATAGAACTCCACTCTACATTTGTAGTATTTGTCAATGTCGCAAGGGAGACTTCCAAGAAGTACTGAATTATATTTAAAA
>VZTZ01009411.1:365516-384242 GCA_013400955.1 Drymodes brunneopygia
AAAGACCGCGGGCGGGGGGGGGGGAGGGGAAAGAAAGTAGCTCTATAGACATTATCCTGCAGAGTTCCTGACATGATTTGCATTCCTCTGAATCTCATTGAGAATCTATTCACTGCTCTTTTACATGCCATCAGTACATGACTCTCATTGCTGAATTGTCCCCCCTTTTTTTTCTCTCACCGAAGATAGACAAAATGGGTTTGGAAACAGTAAGACAAACTATGTCTCTTGCTTCTTTAAAATTGAGACCTGTCTTAGAGATGGCTGGAAAGGTTCTAAAGTTTACAGATTATGGGACTGGTCTTTATTGCCCCAGGCTATCAGATCTACCCGTGGAATCCAGGTTGGAGCTTGATTAAGATATCTGAATATAGAAATCTTAAATCTAGGAAGTACTTAAGCTGCTCACATATCAAGACCAAGAGAATCTTCTGAAGACACCATTTTGGCAAATGCAAAAATGTGCATAAATCTTATGAACTCCTAACAATGACCATGGGGTTTTTTGGTTTTATTTTTCTTTTTCTCCCTCAAATAATTAGGATACTTCAACAAACACAGATTAGTTTTTCAATTCTGTTTCCAATACTAGTTCAGCATGCTTTAGGTAAATCCCAAGGTTCTGAATCAATAGAACTTCAAGTTTTCAGTGCCAGTCACAGAAAACACCATTAATGGTCACAATATTGATGAAAAAAAGCCCACATTCTTAAATTAAATGTATACTTTGGGCATTAGTATTATGCAAACACCATAGTTAGCAGAAGAAAAGTTAAAGTTCAGAAGTTTTCTTGATGAAATAAACAGCCTACATCAAAAATTTAATTGAGCCAAGTGCTTCTAGGCTTTGGTGCAGACGTTCTTCATCATGAGACCCAAAATGCCATCCTGCCAAATCACAATAATTTTCTGACCTACATTCAGGTTCTGCAGAAAGAGGAAGGGAGAGACGAGGTTATGACTCTGTCTCATCTTCATGTTCTAAAATGATGTTGCCAGAGAACCTATCCAGCCAGATAATATTCCCAAACTGTACAAGATACACCAAGTCTGGTAAGACAGATAGTAAACATTACTGCAGCATGACAGTAAGGATTGTCAGAGGCCTGAAGCTTATGACATAAAAGGGAAGGCCAAGGGAATTGTCTTTCTACAAACTTAAAGTTAGGAGAGGTCTTACTGCTGTCTACAACACTGCAATGGGTGACTGTGGAGAAGACAAAGCCAAAGTTTTTTAGAAGTAAACAGTGGTAACATGAGAAGCCAAGTTACAAGAAGGAAAATTCTGAGAAGATATTAGGATTTTCCCCTCTCCCTCCTCAGCCTTTGGAAGAACTCAAATCCCCATGTTTGGAGATATTCAGAACTCAATTGGACAAGACCATGAGCAATCTCTGTTGACTGACAGTGGTTTAGTACGAGGTTGATCAGGCTGTCTCTGGAAGTTCCTTCCCTATGATGTGATTCTGTAAGTTCTGGAGTGAACTATGAATGCTAAGTGCACAGACTTTACATTGGAGAATAATATATGTGTGGGAGGGATTCCCATAATAATCCTGTACTGTTTTCTGACCCCTTACTGAATATTCCTGTACCTTTCATAGGATATTCTGCAAAAGTCTGCTTTTTAATGCATGTAACCTAGACCCCAAAGCCAGTAGCTATTCTGCACACCAAAATCATACTGTCAGTTTCATTTATTGAGATAGTACAGCAAACAGGAAAGTGCTAAGTACTCAGTTTGTGAGACATAAGTATAGTGAAGTTTAGTTATCCAGCAGTTTCAGTTTAAACCAAACTTTTGGCTTTAACTCTTTCCTGTGCATTTTGTTACACATTTGTGAATGCATAACATAGTTCCATTTCCATCTTTTGTCATGCTGAATATTTTATTTTCCTTAATGTTATGCATGCATGCATACATACATTTATAGACATATACATGAACTTGCATCTTCAGATGCAATATATATTCTTCAGAATAGGTATAATATCTGGACAATATTCATTATGAGACTAGTTTTGGTTAAAATCCAAGCATGCTGGATTTTATGATTCATAACCATACCCATTCAAGCATGTTAGTGGCTTCAATGAAATTTAGCTCATATATAGGGCTTGTGGCACAGCTTTTCAAGTGATGAGATGTCAATAGCTGACACATGCATTCAACTTACATTTAATCACTTCTGAACTTATACTTCATATATGTAATTTTTCCTGCACTGTAACCAAGGGAAAGATTGTCTGATGGTGCCAGAGCTAATTCTGCCAAGGTTTACATCAGACTAAAATTTCTGTGCCACCAAACTAATTCTGAATGAGTTTTATTGCTGGAATATCATCAGAAGGATTGGAGGTCTAGGCTGGACTGGTAGTTTTAGCTTCAAAATTCAAAGACAAACTAATATTTTTTTCCCATTCAGATTCAAACAATATTTTGCCTTGGTTGTTTAGAGAATCAACAGTATAGTTCACATTTCCCCTTGCATCCGTATACAGTGCCTTCTTTCACTCAAATGTACTTGCCAAGCAGGAACATGAGATAAAATGAGATCTAAAATGGTTTTTTATGAGTTTTTTTTACAGTTCAAATGCCTATCCTTTGCTCTTAAATCACTTAGCTCCTTCTCAAAACTCTAAAGCAGTTAAAAAACCCCAAACCCGCAAAACACCCAAACCCAAAAACTCAACCCCTGAACTTGTTTTTATAACATAAAAGCAGAAGATTCTGCCAAAATTACATACTCTCATTAGGGATTTCTCCTTATTTAGACCATAACAATAATTTTAGATGAACTTTCTTCAAGTATGAGAAAAGTTAAAATAGCTTTTGAAACAGGACAGTGTTGAAGCCACAAAGGGAGTGTTCATATTAATCTCTTTGTCTGGTAATTTTTTCTTCATATTTTGGCTGAACAGAATCTTCCAGATCTGTAAATCATTATAGGACTTTTTATATCATATTAGCCACATCAAATGCTATGATAACACAAATGGCAAGGATTTTAAGATACTAATGTAGGAGTAACATAGCCCAAAGGGCCATAAATAAATTTAGTCAGTGCCAAAAAGGAATACAGGTCTGGGAAAAAAAAAAGTCTTTCTTTTGGAATTTCATGTTTCCTTCCTGCTTAGGACATTATTATTCTTGGCTGAGAATTTATGACTATTCTGCTGTATGTCGATGGATAAATTGATATACATGCAACTGTACTCGTCCTCAGAGAATAACATACAGGCAAACACAGAGACACTTTTCCTTTTGGCTTTACTTCTCCCATGTGATTAACTATCTTTGTTATGCTATGAGGCAATATTACTGCAAATAGGTGGAACAAATGCAGTCATATTTGGAAAACCCTCCCATTTCTGCAAACCAACAAGCCAGAAGAAACTCACTAACACTGCTGTGCATGACTTTAAAAGGGTTGCCACTAAGTCCTGTGCCAATTTAATTTTTATTTATTTATATAATGTGTATTAATTGGATGTGGAAATATACAATTTTGACAGGATATTAGAATCCATACTCCCTGATCTCTTTCTACCTCCATAATCAAGCATTTTAAACTGCAGAAAGGAACAAAGCTCTCTGATTTGAATTACATCAGTCCAGCTGTGGGAAAAGACATGACAAATGCAAATATTCATGGCTAGATAGGTGCCATGACAAATGTTCTAGTTACTGTAATAGCTTATTTGAAACACATGGCTTGATTTTAATAAATACAGTCTCAGTACCAGAGCAAAGTATTCCAATTTCATAAATCAAATACCGGGGGTAGTTCATTAATCTGAAAAATTCTTGTGATAAAATACATTTATAGATAAGTATATATTGCACTGACTATGCAAAACAGCTGAGTGGTAAGGTCTTTACAAACAAAGGTACATGCATTCTTTGTGGAGATAAACTTGAAAATATTTACATTAGAATATGGCTCCGTAATATGTATCTGAATGAAACTTACGTTTTATTTCTGCTATTGAATATATTGTGAATTACTACCACTTACTACAAGTCTGTAAAAGAAAATAAACAGTTTTAATTATCTTTATGCTAAGAAAATTTCATGAATTTCAGAGGTGTTTAGCATATGCCAATGCAGGCAGCTAAAGCAGTTCATCACTAACCCACACACATTTCCATCAGCTGCAATTGGCTATATACACTGAGAAAACAACTGTCAGTGGAGGCATGGCTTCCTTCCAAGATCTCTCTTCTCTAGATCTGTATGAGAAACCTAGGATAACCATAGAGCTATCTGAGAGATAATGTGCCTCTTAAAGGCTAGTCTGATTTTCATAGCAATATGATCGAATTTAAGTGATATTGGTTTAATATTGAGAAGAAAAAGAAACCCTTCAGTACTGTAGTTGAAGTGAGATGCTCTTCTGTCTGGATATAGTGACAATATGGATGTAGGAGCAGATATTTCTTTTTCCCATGATATTCAAGATAGTTGGAAAGTAGAACTCTCTTGGTGTGTCCGTGTATCTACCTGAACAATAGACTATGGCACATCTACTCATATATCTGCACATGATGCTGGCAAATATGGTATTTCACTCTACATATGTGATCATCTAGCATATTATAAAAGGAAAATAAGATGAAAGGATGGTTTTTCCAGGTCAGATTGAAAGGGACCATTCATCCAACTCTCCTGTTTACAATAGGAGAATGGATAGTAGATAATGGGAGAAGGATAGACAGGCTGTACCAGTATTTTCTTCAATTCCCCCCACAGTAGTGAGCTGGAATTCCACAAGATAGGTGGAATGTCACAGCCCTCACAGTTAACCACTATTGTATTTAATAACCCTGGAGGAGGGGTTTTTCCTCAGAAAAATGTCTAGATAATGTTGAAATTTTTATCCTCCAGAAACTCTTATATCACTCAAAGACTAACTATATATATCACACCTCATTTTGTCTTTTTCAGACCATCAATTTTTACTTTCATTACTCCCTAGTTATTTTATTCAAAATGGAAGTGTTGGTCTGTATGAATTAGAAATTCATTCCCTACTTAACTGTCTCTTTCCACTCTGAAGAGCTGGGGATTTTTGACTAGTGAGAACTAGAAATTCAGTCAGTGTTCAACATAAGGACACAAATGTAGAGGCATAAGCTTGCTAGCAGATAGAAAAATTGATTTTGTTGTCTAGACACAAACACAGAGAGGTTTTATCCACTACCAGTGATCCTAAGCACTATTCTAAAATAAAAATAAGAATAATCTTCAGGACTGGCTCTACTATAAAACCTGGTAGATTCAGGCAAGAATTTAGTGGCAGGAATTTAGGCAGGAGTTGTGAAAAGGTTAGTTAGTTTGCTCGAGCCTATGACTTCAAAAAGGCAAAATTTCCACCATAGGTTGTTGAAAACAAAATCCTGAACCTATCCTACTTTGTTTACAATGTTTCATCTATGAGCACTCAATAAATGCAGACTTGCTGAGAATAGGAAATTGAATTTGCTAGGTTGAAAATCAATCACTGAAAATCATGAAACCAACTTCCTGCCTTGTCATGCAAATGTCAGCTTTACACAAGTCTGAGAAGTCTAGGACTTCCTTCAAGCTAACAAACAAAATTGCTTATAAGAAAAATCTGGTTTGAAAGCAAGGAAAAAATAATTATGTTAGTCCTAACTAGCACTGAAGATGGGAATATATGCTGTATATGCTTTATACATCTGATCTTTAAACAGATCAGATGAGAAATAGCACAACTGAAATATATTAACATATGATATACAGACAATTATACAGAAAATATATGACTAAACCCCATGTTTTCCATTAAGTTGTGGATCAAATGTAAGTATTCATCTGTACACCCAGGTCTTTACTTAGAACACCTTTCAGAATTTATCTTAATTTTAAAAGTACTATGTTATTTTATAGAACGATAGAATATCCTCAGCTGTAGGGGATAACTTTACCAGGTGCTGAATGAGACTAACAGGCCTGTAGTTTCCAGGGTCCTCCTTCCTGAGCTTCTTAAAAATCAGGACAATCTTCACCAGCTGGGTGAAGTCAGCTGGGACCTCTCTGGATTCCCACAGCTTCCTCAAGAGGGGAAGCAGAGGGGAGGCACTGGTCTCTTCTCTCTAGTGAAGAGTTGCAGGACCCAAGGGGATGGCCTGAAGTTGTGTCAGAGAAGGTTTAGGTAGTCTATTACGAAAATGTTCTTCACCCAGAGGGTGGTTGGGCACTGGAACAGGCTCCCCAGGGAAGTGGTCACAGCCCCAAGCCTGACAGAGTTCAAGAAACATTTGGACAATGCTCTTGGACACATGGTGTGATTGCTGGAGCTCTTCCATGCAGAAAGAGGAGTTAGACCCAGTGATCTTTGTGGGTCCCTTCCAAGTCAGTTTATTCTGTAATTTTGTGATGAGGTGTCCCCTAAGTCTTCTCTTCTTTAGGCTGAGCAAAGCAAGTGGCCTCAGTAGCTCTTTGTATGGCTTCCCTCTTTTTTAGAATGTCTTACTCATGGCATTGCCAAACACTGAAGTTTAATAAGCACACTGGCCTGCAGCCCAATAAAGTTAGAATCCTCTTTTATAAGTCTAGGCAGTTTGATAAAGAAGAATATTTTTTTTGGCAGCTATAATGTGCCTATTCTTCCAAAAAATAAAAGCAATGATGGTTCCCAGTATTTGTCTAGTAGCAATTCCTCTCTTCCTATATAAGGCAATGGGAGGCAAGCTGCAGTCTTTCTCCATCTGCTACATAGGTTCTGTGCAGTCTTTGAATTCTCGGGACTAAGTAGTGTGCTGGAAAATCTCTGTTTCTGATCTTACAATCTCCCAGTACCCAGACCCATCCTGCTTGTGAAATTTTATCTGGTGTCTTCATAGTATATGGATTTAAGGTTCTTTTCCCCCAAATAATTGATGAGTATCAAAACAGCAACATACTTTGCCATCATGTCAAGCCAAACAGGAATAGCCAAAGTTATTACTGATTTTTTAACATGCCGTGGCTGCAAGTAATGTCAATGGGTCTCATGGGAGACAGCTTTCAGTATCCACATTATGGTTTTGCAGATGGAAGGTAAGTGGGAGGCAGCTTTCTTACAGGTCCTCTTTAAGGGTGGTATAAATATAGATTTCAGCAGGACATAAGCATCTGTCTGTGATTAATTGTAGCTAGATAAAAAGCTCCCTAAGTCATAGCATTTGGGTTCTGGCTCTGATTTCAGAATACTGAATAAACTTTTGCCCACACATCTTTAAACCCTTCTTAGATTTGAGATATTTGTAAACAGAATGTTGGCAGACACTTATTTTAAGCAATCCAAGAGAGTCATACTTGATACCATCAAAGTGAGATTATGGATATATGTTCAGGAGGATACATTCTCCTCAGCAAGCTTCTCAGTGCACATAGGCATCACAGCTCTGGAGGAATTTGAAAGCCTTCTTGTCTCCCCTGTGCTCATGAGTTGCCAAATTGTCAGTGCTTGGTTTTTGTTCAGATATTTAAACTCAGTGTGTTATTGGTTTGAGGATAAACTTCTTACTAATAAGGTCACAATCTGTGTTTTTAACATTTGTTAAAAACTATTTATTTGTACCGTTGCTTGTTTTCAGGTCAATGGTCATACATTCTAGCAGACAGTTGGGACTTTAAACTTGATTTTATTTTAAATACATTTTCTTTTATTTTGAATAAAAGCATCTGACTGGGACATGAGCTGTGTGATAAAACCATGCATTTTTCAACTCATCAGAATCACCAGATGAACAAAAGATCTCCAGCCCTTTTAAAGAAACCTGTTAGCTAAATATTTCAAAAGTCAAAGATTTATGAGCCAAGTTGGAAAGGTTATTTTTTTTAGATTCCTTTAATACTCTTCAAGACTTTAACTAGGATTTTTAAATGGTCCTTAGACCCTTATCCTCCTTTATTCTAAAGTTTCTTGTGGATATCTCATTGAGGCACACATGCATACACACACATTGAGCTCATTAATTTTGTGATCTTCTAGAGAAAGCTATGCAGCTTTGCGGATCTCTCCAGCTGTTCCATAGTCAGTGGAAAAGAAGATATCATACCACTTATAGACAGGTTTGAGTGGTATTTCCTAAAGAAATCAATACCAGCAATACGGCTTAGCTGTGTTTCCAATCAATGAAATAACAATGGCTTCAGCCTCCCTCTTTTATTTAAGAGAGGTACTTGGAGTTCCTGGCTCCCACAGGTTGAAACTCGATCTTCATTTTTCCCCCTCCTTTCTTTTAAAAGCAACCTCTGTTTTAAACATTCTGTCATCCTAAGCTGTACCTTAAACAGGCAATTCCTCCACATTTTCCCCAGCTGCTGAAAGAATGACCCGTGCAATCCCACGTAGCAGAACATTCAGTTTCTGCATAACTGCATCTTGCCTTCAGCGAGACAGTGCCAGCTATACTCAATGAGCTGAGAAGATTTTTAACAGGGTGGGAGATGAACTGCAGCATCTGGGAGAGAACTAATTGAATCTTACGGGTTTCTTTGTTTTGTTTCAGTCTAGCCTTGGCCCTGCTGACACTACTGAAACCATTGCATTCAGAGGTAGGAATTGAAATACTAAATTAGAGGATGGCAGAGAATGACAACAACAATAATTAAATAACTGTGTTTATAGTGGGGGGATGACATAAATGCAGCTGATGAACTGAGTTAGAAGGAAGAAGGATATTTATGCACATGTATGGGAAATGCACTCAGAAAAGAGAACTGTCCTGCTCTGTAGGGCTCGTGTCCTTTCACGTGCTACCTGTCAAGCTGCTTTAAAACTATGACTAGAAATGTTAATCCTGCAAAGAGATATGTTACATTAGGAAAACTAACAGTAAATGAAAGGCACTTTGGCACACCTCAGAGCACTCCAAATAATGGTTTGTCATACTGATGTCAAATCTGAAATAATCCATTATTTAGTATGTGTATAACACTGCCTTTTTAGAGATTGTTTGGATTGCAGAAACTTTTTGTCCTAAGGCAACTCAAGTGGCCCCAGAAACCTGATATTGCATTTCAAACAGACTTTCCCCAATGTAGAGATGTAAGCCAGATGACCTTTACTGAACACAAGCCTTTTCATTTGTGATAATAAAACAATTGAATGGACCCAAGGATTTATTTTATTAAATATATAGGCAAAAGTATTTTTTCTTCCGAACTTCTGCACAGTTAGGATTTGAAATTACTCTGCCATCTGCTGATGATTGTCACTGAGACAGTTTAGGATAGTTAAGAGAGGAAAAGGTCCATGATACAGAAAATGTTTCTATTTATAAAAATGACATAATAGCTAACAAAAAACCCCCAAATCAAGCCAAACTACCCAACCAATCAACTAAACAAAAAAATCTTTCCCAGGCCTTCAAGTCTGAAATGATACATGTCATTTAGCACACGGTTTGTCACAGAAACTTTGCTGAATACATTAGGATGCGTTACTGGGAGGCTATTGATAAAGAAATAGGAGAAAAAGAGAAATTATTTTTTTATTTCTACCTCTTTGGGAAGCAGAGAGAATGTGAAAAGAATCAGAAGTATACATCAAAGTCTGTGACTTTACGTAAACATCTGTCTAGAAAGAATATAAGAAAAATTGCAGGTATTTACTAAAAATTCTTTTCCATGCTTTGGTAACATAGTAAAGTTTGAAACCTGTGAAAGTATGGCATCCCTTTGCTGAAGCTGCTTTCCTTACGCCTCTTGGTCATTATTCTTTAGCCCTGGATGTGCATACCCTATGCTCTTATACTTTTCTGCTATCCAGACTCCTTCTGATTTCACAGATTGTTGTTCAAATTTTATTCCTTTTGTCCTCCAGTCAATCCCTCTGTTCTAATTCTGGTTCCTTTAGAAGTGTCCTAGATTACTCCTGAACTAAGATTGTTCTGTATAGAACTCTCACATTTTAGATTATATTATTTTATGAGGATATTAGTAGAGAAAAATGTTACTGTAGACAATGTGAAATATTAAGGTAAATAAAATTCAATGTAACATTTGGATTCTCTCTCTCACATACTATTAGCACAATTTTCCATTGCTGGAAAGGCTGAATTAACAAAACCAGGTGCATTAATGGTACTGATGTTGAAAATCTCATGATTGCACTCAAATATTACATCTTCAGAAGTTATTTCCATTAAAATTCACAACAGAAGGGAATAATGACAGTCTCCTCACCTATTACTGATTATTACTAAGTAATGTTTATAAAGGAGTTTCTGCTCCCAGAAACTGTAATTTATTGCACAGAATAGCTTTCTCAGCAGTTCCCTCTTTGAAAACATCATACTCAAAAAGGAAATGCATCTTTTACAAAAATGTTACTACAAGTATTCATATTACTGCTACTGCTTCATATTACTGATCATTCATCACATTGCTCAATTACTGAAAAGAGTGATAACAACAAAAGACATTAAACTACCTATTAAATACTTACAAATTTCTGATTTTGAAGACCAAAGTCTCATTTAGATGCTGATGAACATCCTTTAGTTAGGTTAATTCCTGGCATCAAATCAGGGAATTATCCTTTTTATCTCCAGGGTGGCTAAATTTGGACCTGGCCCTTTAATCCTAAGAAAAATATTGAAAATTATAAAGAAAATTGAAACTCATTTTTTTTAAAAAACAACTTAGTAATCTGAGAATTCTTCAGGTAAAATGGCTATGTAAATTCAAGAGATTTTTCATTAAGTGTGGAATTTGAGACAGAATCTTGTTACTCTGTAAAGCATTATATTTCAAATTACTCATTAATTGTATACTATTCTAACCAAATATGCAATCTGATTTCTTAGAAAATTACTTACATGTCAGGGTAAGCAATGGTTTCTATTGTAAATTAAGCTGTGATGAACTGTATAGCAAATCAGAAACTTTTAGCTGGAAAAGTTTTTCACCATATTTTCAGTATTACCCAGACATTCTTTTAAATAGATGAAGCATTTCAAACACCGGAGGAAAGTTGTTTGTGATTTGAAACTGACATCTTTACCTGGATGAAAATTGATAGTGAGATAACCAAAATCATCATAATAAAGAAGCATTCTGAATTTGAATAACAAACAGGGACATTTCTGCAAATTAGAGACAAATTTTGAGAGAAGGTTAACATCAGAATTAAACCTGTAATATAAATGGCCTCAGGAAAAGATCCTTGTCTTTAACTGAGCAATATGAAGCCAGTATTGAGTAGTTATTTTAAACCAAATGACCTGCCAAAGCCTCATTCTCTCAGTCAATTCCTTTTTCGTCAATGAGATATAAACAGATAAAGCCCAAAGGATTATAGCAAGAAGAGAAATGTTAACTAATCAAGTCTGAAAAAACATGTGAGCTCTTCTTTGTCACTTGTCTCCTTGAGCATCTGGTCTCAGCTACTGTGACATTGTTAGTGAACAATGAGAAGGAAGTTCAAAGCACTGACTTATGCAATAGCTCCTTTGGCAATTCTATTTGTGCCTGACTGTATTCAAAGAACAAAACAGCCTTCATTGCATGAAATAACCTGACTGCAGAAACTGGGCAAGAGTCAGTAACATTTATAATGCTTTTGCAGTAACAAACTCAGAGTTCTCATGTGCTTTCTTCCTGGAAACACATATTCTTCCTGGGAGCATTTCTTTGAATAAAAAGCTAAGAGCAAGAATCTATTTTTGGAAAGGATTAACCTCTCTGGATTTTGGTGTTAACCCTTAAATAAAGATAAGTAGAGAGGAAGAGCTTCCTGGTAGAAGACCTTTCAGATAACAAAATATTTGTAATCAATCTGGAAACTCTATAAAGGCCATTTGCTCCTGGATTGTGTTGCGTCTAAATACACAAAACCCTTACAATTAAACATTTAATCAAGTAATGGGGGGCTATTAAAATAATTTACATAGCAGTACTTTCTAATCAAGACAACTATAACACTCAACTGTGGAGGAAAGAAAACTGAAAGAAACAATTCAGCTTGCAGCCAGTTTTTTAAAAATTACAATAAAGTCCAAAATTAATGACATTTAAACAGAAAAAATATAGCTTCTACCTGGAAGTCCACTTGGACTAAAGAGCAAAATTTTTTTCTAAGTGTAAGAATTATACACAGAAAATATCTCATATAATATACTTCCTTTATTTCAAGGAAAAGCAAAGCATATCCGTTTTTCCCTCTTCTTAGGCAAGAGGTGGCTGCCTGGATTCAGTCTCTTCTGTTTAGCACTAGGATATGCCAGTATTTTGATACAAACTCCCTACCTTCATTTCAAGCTGATTAGACATGGCAGCAGCTTCAATCTCAAAGCCATATAGAAACATTAATATACACTGATGTTCAGGCTGATGAGTCCTTCTAAAAGGAGGTGATCTTTTGCCTCCTGCTGGTTAGCATACATTTATTGATCCAACAAATGAGAAAAAAATCCTTAACCTATGGAGCTTATATCCATGATTTCAATTTTAAAGAAAAGCGTGCTCTGCCTACCCAATTAAAACTAAAAGTATGAAAAGCCTCATCATTTCTCCATTTCAACCTGTGCAGTGTGGGAAGACCAGTGAGGAAATGAAGAATAAGGAATCTTACTACATCCTGCAGCTCAGTGTAAAGCTGTAAAGCAGGGACTCTGACTGATCCTTGTCTTCCCACTGCATGTTCCATAATTCTCCATTACAATGGCACTGTACAAAATACTTCCCTTTAGGAACGTGACTTGAGAGCACTGCAAACTTCTTCAGCCTCCAGTCTAACCTGGATCTGGCCAACTCCTACCATGACAGTTTAGGCACATTTTGATTTGTCCTTTCTGAAGTCAGTTAAAATAACTGCATTCAGACACACACTCCTTACCTCATCCCTGCTCCAATACCATTAGAAAATGACAATAATCCCTCCTTGATACCCCCACAATGTGGGGTACAGTTTGAGTCTTCCTAATTCCACACAGCTGCACAATTCCTTTTTTGAGCCTAGGTGCAATTAGATTCTGGCAGCTGCAGGGCAAGAGCTGTCACTCCACAGTGACATTATCCAGACCAAGTGTTACCTGCCCTATGAAATACAAAAGTTCTTCCCTTTGATTTTTTTTCACTGAGGGTAAAATCAAGACATCATGAGATAATCCCAAAGCAGTCAGAACCTCAAAATTATACCTTGCTCTAATTGCATGTTTATTTTAACTGGCATTGAGGTTTTGATCTTTAACCAACCACCTTACCAGGAATAGATTCATTATGATTAGAAGTTTAAATGACTGGTATGAGTTAATTTTGAAATGAGACTTTTATGTTAGAACTAGAAGGGAGGGGTCAAAATCAGTGAATTACGAATAAATAGACATTAGAAGTCTTTACACCAACAGCTTTTATACATGAAGCAAAATGGATATGCCAGAGAGGCAGTGGAACTGAGCAGTACAGAATTATTTCAGTAAAAATAATATTACCACAGTATATTTCATTAGGCAAGTTAAATACATGCTATTCAAGCTTTGGCTTGAGAACTGCTCTGTTGGAACCATGTACAGATTTTTTTCAAAGTGCTCCAAGACTAAATATGTTTTTGTGGTTTCTGATCTACCTTAAGGGTACTTTTTGCTCCATTTGGCATGCAGGAGGGAGGTGAGAAATGTAAAAAATAAGCATAGAAGTTTAAATATAGAGGATAGCATCAAAGGAAGAAAGTTTTTTTTAAAGCATTGCTTGTGTCTGGTCTTCTAGAGTGGCTCAAAACTGAGCCACTTAAACCAGTTTATAAATTGAATTTAATACCTTATATGAATAGATCACAAAAGGCACTTTTTCTGTGCTTTTGTAGTGTTTTGATCCTAGCTGTAGGCCAGGTGCCCAGCAAAGCTGCTCTATCACTTTCCCATCCTTAGCTTGACAGAGGACAGAAATACAACAAAAGAATTTTGGGTTGATATTATATGGGCTAAACAGACTTGACCCAGGAAAAAAGAATTTAATTGATTACCATAGCTATCCAAGCAGAGTAGGATAATGAGAAAAAAACCCAGATTTTTTAAACTCCTTCCCCCTATTCTTCTCTTTTATTCCTGGCTCAGCTTGAATCCCAGTTTCTCTACCTCCTCCTCTCCAGTGGTAGAGGTGAACGAGAAATGAATAATGAGGGTTCTGGTCAGTTTATCACTCATCTCTGCCACTGCTTCCTGCTCACTGTATTCCCCTGCTCCAGTGTGGAACAGGGCTCCCCAAGGCTCAGTGTTGGTGCCAGTCCTGTTTAATATCTTTGTCAATGATTTGGACAAGGGGATTGAGTGTTCCCTCAGAGAGTTCACAGCCAGCATTATGTTGGGCAGGAGTGTTGATCTGCCAGAGAGTAGGAGGACCCTACAGAGGGATCTGGGCACGCTGGATCCATGGGTTGAGGTCAATTCTGGGAGTTTCAAAAAGGCAAAATGTCAAGTCCTGCACTTGGGTCACAACAGCCCCATGCAGTGTTACAGGCTTGGGGAAGAGTGATGGAAAGTGTCACAGCAGAAAAGGATTTGAGGATGCTGGTTTACAAACATGAGCCAGCATGTTCCAAGTGGCCTAAAAGGTCAAGAGCATCCTGGTCTGTATCAGCAATAGTGTGACCAGCAGGACCAGGGAAGTGATGATCCCCCTGTACTCAGCACTGGTGAGGCTGTGCCTTGAATTCTGTGTTCAGTTCTGGTTGCCTCAGAACTAGACAAACATTGAGGTGCTGGAGTATGTCCAGAGAAGGGCAACAAAGATCATGAAGGGTCTGAAGTGAAAGTCTGATGAGGAGTGGCTGAGGGAGCTGGGGGTGTTTTGCCTGGAGAAAAGGAGGCTGAGGGAAAATTTCATCATTCTGTGCAACTACCTGAAAGAAAGCTGGGTGGGAATTGGCCTCTAATGCCAGAAAACTAGTGCCAGGATGAGAGGACATAGCCTCAAGCTGGATATCAGAATATCAGAAAAAGTCTGTTCACTGAAAGAATTGTCAAGCATTGAACAGGCTGCTCAGGGAGCTGGTCAAGTCACGATCTATGGATGTGCCCAATAAACAACTGTGTGCTAAGGTTTAGTTGGCATAATGGTATTTGGACAATGGTTGAACTTGATCTTGGATGTCTTTTCCAATTTTGATGATTCTGTGATTCTATGAACTTCTCCAATGTGAGTCCTTTTCACTGGCTGCAGCTCGTTGTGAACTGCTCCAGCCTGGGTCCCTTCCATGGGCTGTAGTCTTTCAGGCACAGACTGCTGCAGCATGAGTCCCCTGGGGCTCACAAGTCATCCCAGCAAGCCCCCTCCAGCATGGGATCCTCTATGGCCACAGGTCCTGTGAGGAGCCTGCTCCAGCACAGGTTTCCCAGAATGCCACAATGTCCTTCAGGCCTCCATCTGCTCCTCCATGGGCGGCAGGTGGATCCCTGCTCCTGCGTGGACCCCCATGGGCTGCAGGGGCACAGCTGCCTCACCGTGGTCTGCCAGGGGCTGCAGGGGAATCTCAGCTCCAGCACCTGGAGCAACTCCTGTCCCTTGTTCTACACTGACCTTGTGTCTTCAGAGTTATTTCTCACATATTTTCACTCCTCTTCTCTGGCTGTTATTTTCTTCTGTGCACTAAGTTGTTTTTTTCCTTCTTAAATATACTATTCCAGAGGTTCTACCACCATTACTGATGAGTTCAGCCTTGGCTAATGGTGAATCCAAAGTCATCTTGCATAAATTTTCTTGTACATAGGTGAAGCTTCTGGCACCTTCTCCAAGAAGCCACATTGGCAGAACTCCACTACCAAAACCTTGCCACACAAACCCA
Organism: Drymodes brunneopygia; assembly: GCA_013400955.1. Lineage (NCBI taxonomy): Eukaryota > Metazoa > Chordata > Aves > Passeriformes > Petroicidae > Drymodes > Drymodes brunneopygia. The sequence continues at coordinate 381,315 of VZTZ01009411.1, forward strand.
ATGCATCTGTACAGCTTCTTTTCTCACACTAAACGCACAAAATGATTTTTTAAAAAGGGGTAGAATGGTCTCAGAATTATAGTTCAAGGATTCCTGTTTTCCAAATTGCAATGTTAAGTATATTATGGTAAAATTCAAACTAAAAAAACTGCATTTAAAGCAGTCTGGATACATCAATTTATTCCTCGAGTGGATTTCTGAGTGGAACAGTTTTTTTAAAGCAGAAAATAACCTCTTACTTTCACTGATACAGCTACTCTGGAAAATCAAACCATTAATTTATTTGTGAAATGTTTTCTACTTAACATTGAATATCTTATTTTACATAAAAGTTCCACATTTGCTATTGAATAGACTATTAGAATAATTAAATAGAGTGACTAATGGTAAATTAATTTGTCATATCTATCAATTACCAGGTCAAACACATACTGTGAACAATACGACCTACTGTCCCACATAATCTGTTTATAGATGCTTTGATTCTTGCTGATTTTATGTTAACTATATGTGCTATGCATAAGTTGGTCACTGTTGTCAAAGACAGTGAAATTTATTTTCCTAGAAATTGTGAAAATCACAGCAAAGATTTAATTCTCTTTTAGTTAGACACTACAGCCCATATTGTACTGAGATGCCCTCTTTTACAGCTATCACTGCTTAAACATCTCCATTTTCCAAAACAAGTTATCCATGAGGTTGCCCATTTCTCTGTTCTGCAGCACAGGAGAGGCATTTTACCTCAGCCTGGGAGTGGCAAAGGGATGTGTACTTGCAGGTACAAGTCATAAAGGTGATCGAAAAATAAACAAGCCCAAGGAACAGCAAGTAGGTTAAAAGCTCATAATGCTGATAGGGAAAAAAGAATTTTAAAATATGTTAAACCCCAAGGAAGTGGAGTTATGATAAGGATGTGATGGAATATAAAAGCTGATTTATAGTCCGTCTTGTTCTTACTTTAGAATGTGAGATATGAGGTATATCAAATTCCTGGTCAATATGTTTAGCTGGACAGTGATGAGTCATCTAGAAAAAGGTAGAGATTTTGAATATGTTATTTTGAGATAAGTACACAAAGTGAGGCTTGTTTATTTTTCTTTAAACAATATTTTTTATAAATTTTTGCAACAGTTAATATGGAATCTCTTTGTGTAATTTACTGACTGATTTTGTGAGAATTTTAATGCAGCTTGCATAGAGAATGCTTTGGCTGGGAAACATCAAAGCATACCACAAAATGATGATAAGCCTAAAATAAGACTAAAAAGCATACTCTGATAGTGCCTAGCACCCCATTACATATTATGAGCTGTGAATAAAAAGTTCACTAAACATAAGTAAATATCAAATGGAAGTGATTGCACACGTTTCTTTAAGACAGAAAACAGTGAGTGTTCTTACTATCCCCACTGATGAATAATTACAAAAAAATACATAATTTTCACATTAGAAAACCAAAGAAGGAGATACTTTCCATTGAAGTCTAAGGCAGTCAATGTTTGGGATAAAGAAAACTCTTCCTAAAAATGCAATTAATTTTGGTGTCACTAAGTATTTTTAAATCATGAATCAACCTCCGCTAGCTCTGTAAAAGCACATATTAGTAACTCTGTGCTTGTCATATTTCCACTGTGCTCCTCTGTTCTTCACCAAGGTAGGCAAGTGCTGGAGGTAGCAGTACTAAAACAAGTATTTTAAAGAATAACAGCATAGCAGTGAAGTACAAGGAAAGGCAGTATTAGCTGTAAGTACATCAGACTTGCAAGTTAGGATGTTTAGAAAATTATCACAGAATACAGAAGAAAAAGTTTAGTTTTTATACATGTATATACATGAATCAGTGTTCTACAAGAAGTGCGTCTATGTAAATAATCAAGGTTAAAAAAATAATTAATCTGTAATGATAAAATTCTCATGGATTTTTCTCACCACTGCACTCTAACTCTGCTTTCTGTGTCACTGAACAGCAGTAATTTCTTGGAAAATAATATTTTTTCCTGTCTCTGTAGGAAGGATTTCTGGGGAAGATAGACAAAATACAGAACTATCATAACTATAGAGCATTCATAACTATAGCTGGCAAAACATGCAATGTTCAGTTCATGAAAGATAAAGGGGAGCTCACATTGGTTCCCATGAGATGAAAACTCCAAAGTTATAGTTCCTCATGGATAGAAAGGCTAATAAAAACTTTTATAAGCTCATCAGAACTGGAAGGTCCCAGGCAGTAATGGGCTCCCCAGGCTCTACTGCTTTTTGGTGAAGCTGATTTTCTCTTCAGTATCCTGTTTGACATGCTTTGAAAGTGACAGGCCAATTTCACTGTGCATCACCATTCCCTGCTTCCCCACTCTCTTCTCCTATCACCGTGCATGAAAAAAACAGCTGCCACATGAGCCTCTCAGACTCTGATTTTTCAGCCCTTCTGTGGTCCCTAGATTTACTCTATACCAATCTGGCAATTTGTTCAATGTATCTGCTCCATGAAGGACCCTTGAATTCCTTCCCCTGTACAGCTGTTAGCTCCCTTCCAGATCCAGTGACCTTAGAAACACTATGCCCTGGCACAGAGATCAAATCCCTTGGCATGGAAAACTGTGTCACTTTGGAAACCCACCTGGCAGTGAACGTAAACCTGGTGGTCTCAAGATGTCTTTAAACAACACAGTTGTTTTTGAGATGAAAATTCACTTTCACAGAATATAAATCATATATTCTAATTACAGTAATGATGGTAAGGTAAAAGACCTAAGGTAAAAGACAATTTCCACAACCCATTATAATAATACCTTTTCTTCAGAAACCGTCTGTATGTAGGTCAGTCAATCAAAACCCAAGTAGAAATATTCAGGTGGTTAGTTTCATTTTTCTCTGCTCTTATTTTCTTTTAATTATGTAGCTAAACTTTGAGACATTTCTCCTCTCCTC
>VZTZ01009414.1:0-50997 GCA_013400955.1 Drymodes brunneopygia
CCAAGTAGAAATCAGGCAGTCTGAGAATGTCCTGAGGAAAGCAGATCAGACAAAATTTATACCTCAGGTTCTACAGACCAGAACTTTGGGAAAGGCCATGGTATTTCAAGGTTTACGTTGGTTTTTTTATGTTCTGACTCTGGGTTGAGTCTCACCCCAAATACTTTACAAGCTAAAAATATTCAGTCAAGCTTTTTAAAAACTAATCTCAGTTTTCAGAAAATGCTGTGTGGTTTTGGATGGTACCTGGACAGCACAAAATGACATCAGTCAAGGTCTGAGTGGAGTTTAATACCAACACATTTCCCTGCTCTGCTACAGTGGTGGCTTCATCTTACACTCTGTTGGGCCTCACAGTCCCCGAAAATGGCATCTAACATAGCAAAAATTTCCATCTTTCTTAATGGAAGATTTTTCATCTCCTTTGATCACCTCTTCTGCTTTATTTCTCTTCCAGAACTATCTCCTGATATCCATCATACTGTTTAAACAAAAACAAAATAAACAAAAATAAAGCAAATTGGGTTATTTCCAACTCCCTCTTGCCTCCTCAAGACAGCAGCTTTTTTTAGACTATCTAAAGTTCTCTACAGTTCTTCACAGGATATTTCCAAAATTTCCTTTTCTGCTTCTTCATCAAATTTTAAATTGAAGAGTAAGTCAGTTTTCCAGTCTCTGTCCATGCCCAAACACTGCAGTTAACACATGCATAGATGTGAGATTATTTTTTTTCAGAAAGATGAACAGCTTTCTACAACTCTTTGTTTGATGCACATTAAGATATTACAGTATTCACCACCTGGCATTGCTACAAGGAACTGTACTGGCCTTTATTTGCCAAAATTACCATTTTGTGACCAAAGAGGCAGGCTGTTTCACCACCATAAATTGTGATGGGCAATTTATATTTGTATTTCTTCTTCTGTTCTCAGCCCAGTCCTATCCAGTGCTTTGGGATCCATCTTCAGCAAATGGGACCTTCCTGTTTTCACTCTGCCCTTCAACATTGCCATGACCCTGTACCTGGCAGCCACAGGACACTACAACCCCTTCTTCCCCACAACCCTCATCAAGCCTGTAGCTGCAGTGCCCAATATCACCTGGTCTGACATCAATGTGCCTCTGGTAAGCCTCACACCAATAGGTTTACGCTATTTCACTGGAAAGGTGAGCATGAAGGCATTCACCTCTGGATGACACTTTGAGTCAGAAGCAATTCACAGAAATACATGGGCTGCTTCAGTGCAGAGAGCAGTGCCACAGAACTCCCACGGACAGTCCTGGCTGATCCAGTAGAAAGGCTGATGGAGCCTGATGGAACTGAGATCCTGATCTTCTCACTCCAATTAAACTTGGGCTGTTACAAAAGTCTTGAGTATACATACAGCACAAATCTGGATATGCCCTCCTGCTATACAGATATGGTTAAAAAAGCATCAGCAACACAGCCAGTGGCAATATGAAAATTCAGAGGAAACATCAGGATTTCAGAGTGACAGAACCACATTTATACCCAGTCCCCTCAGGTCTAGCTCTAGCTCTGGAGGGTCACCTTCCCAAAGGAAAACAAGGATAACTGATCTAGAGGGTTGTGGTCAACTGCTCAGAGTCCCAGTGGACATGAGGGACAGGTGGTGGCCCTCAGGAGTCCATATGGCCACCAGGATTATTGAATATCTTCATTAATGACACAAACACAGGGATCAGGGGCACCCTCAGAGAATTTGCAGATGACACCAAGCTGAGAGGTGCAGCTTTCACAGCTGGAGGGTGGGAGGACATCCAGAGGGACCTGGATGGGCTGCACAAGTGGCCCCAGGGAACCTCAGGAGGTTTAACATGGCCAAGTGCTGGAGCTGCACCTGGGTCAGGGCAGTTCCCAGGATCAATCCAGGCTGGGCATGAGCAGAGGGAGCAGCCCTGGGAGCAGGACCTGGGGGTGCTGTGGGTGAGAGCTGAACCTGCCCCAGCCCTGAAACCCCCCATGCCCTGGGTTGATCCCCAGTGTGGGCAGCAGGGCAGGGGGGAATCTGCCTCTCTGCCCCTGTGCTCAGGTGAGACCCCACCTGCAGAGCTGCCCCAGCCCTGGGGAACAACAGCACAAGGACCTGGAACTGCTGCAGCCAGTCCAGAGGAGGCACCAAGGTGATCAGAGGGATGGAGCACCCCTCATATAAGAAAAGGCTTAGAGAACTGGGTTTATTCAGCCTGAAAAAGGAGAAGGCCTTGGGGTGACCTAACTAAGGCCTTCCAATACCAGGAGAGATTGTGTGGGAAAGATGGAGGGAGACTATTTACAAGAGCGTGGAGGGACATTTGAAGCCATTCCTTCCAAGGAGAAATGGTTTCAATTTGAAAGAGAGTAGATTCAGATAAGATATTAGGAAAAATCTCTTCCCTGTGAGGGTGGTGAGGCCCTGGCACAGGGTGCCCAGAGAAGCTGTAGCTCACCAATCCCTGGAAGTGTCCAAGGCCAAGTTGGATGGAGCTTGGAGAAACTTGGGAGAGTGGAAAGTGTCCCTGCACATGACAGGGGGTGAAATGGGATAATCTCTAAGGTCCCTTCCAACTCAAACCATTCTGGGATTCTGTGAGGTGCTCAGAGTCCAACTCAGAGCCAGGGTTCCTTCCTTCCGTTTTCAGCCAATAGCTTGGAAAAAAAGTCTGCTGTGTCCCTCTGGGACAATAACAAGCCCTTTTCTGCCATCTGCTGCAGCTCTTGCAATCCATCCCAGTTGGTATTGGTCAAGTGTATGGTTGTGGAAACCCCTGGACTGGAGGCATTTTCCTTGTGGCTCTGCTCATCTCCTCCCCGCTGATTTGTTTACATGCTGCAATTGGATCAGCTGTAGGGATGTTTGCAGGTAAGAAATACTGACCAAGTCATTTTTGCAGCCAAGGTATTTTGATCCAAGCACTGTTCTGTCCAGATTTTTCAGTTGTGTTGGCTTGGTGGTAGTTGGGACAAGACTCTCATTTTTCAAATTCTCTAAATTTGAAAGCTCTTAGTAAAGCTCGCACAACACAGTGCAGGCAAGAACAGAAGCAGGTTTTCTTTAAACTTTGCATTTGTTATTAGATTTGTAACTCAGCCAGGTGGTTTGTTCTACCTTACTTAACCCTTTAGCCACTGGACATGATAAATCCCGTGGAGATCATAAGGAGCCTAGAGAAAGAGTTTCAGAACTGATCTCTTGTCACCATGACTGCTTTAAATTGCACCAGCAAATGTCTTCCTCAGAATTAATCAGACAAGGAAGAGAAACATTTTCTGGGTTGCAATTTGCTCAATCTTGCAGTGGATTTGCCAAAATACCTAAATGAATGCCACTAAAAATGTCCTGTCTCTCCACTGACCAGAGAGAAACAATATTAAGAGACATGAAGCAGACCCTAGAGGTGAGACAACATTAATGCCACTTAAGTGACCAATTTTAATAAAAGCAGATGATGGAATAAGAATAGTCTAATTCCTTGGAAAAGGCAGTGATCCAGCAAGTTCTCTGTGATCTGAAGCACTTTAGACAAGATGTGAGCCATCTTGTATTCGTGGTTTTTTTAAAAAAGGTCCACAATTTGTATGAGCAGAGTGTATGGCAGGTCTTGTACAGGTGTGACATTCAATTTAGAAGGGAAAGGTCAGGGAAAAGTTTCTGGGGACAAGCGTGGTGATAAAACAGAGGACAGATGGCGACAATATAGCAGGAAATGCATTAATGTTACAAGTGTCAGGAAGGTAGCCTGTGCACTACATATTGAGCACTCCTTTTCACTGGTACTCCTGAAGCCCATGAGAAATCCTGAAAGAGGCTTCTGAGAGGTCAGATTTGGAGCAGACCCTCAGCTCCCACCCCTGTGAGGAATTTCTACTGCACAGGTGAAGTGACCACCTCTAGTGACTAGACCATATCTCACAAAGTTCACTAGGAAGAGATGGAAAACTCTGCTTGCTCCCACGAAAGACATGCAGTTGTGCCTCTGGTATTCAAAATCAGGATATGCATGAGGTTTAAACAGCATGTGTGAGCACAGCTTTCTGCAAGGAGGACACATGGGTGAGAATGTTCTCCCACACTCTGACTGGATCCTCCACTTGTGTGTGTGGATAAAACACACACAGTGAATACACAGAAAGTTTTTTCTAAATTAAACCTTTGAGACTGGGCCAAATTCCATCACATGGATATTATCAGAGCTGCAAAACAATGAGCCCCCTTTGACTTCCTCCTTTTTCTGCACGTGCACATGTGAGCACAGATAAACCCATCCTGACGTTATGAGGAAGGGACGACAGATTCCCCCTGCAGGTTCCTCTCACAGCCTTGCCCTTTGCCTTGCAGCTCTGAGCATTGCATCCCCGTTTGACAGCATCTACCTTGGCTTACACAACTACAACTGTGCCCTGGCCTGCATCGCCATCGGCGGCATGTTCTACGCCCTGACCTGGCAGACACATCTGCTGTCACTGGCCTGTGGTAAGTGTCTTTTACATAAAGGAAAGGCAAAAATTTGTGCAGCCAGGCAGCTTGTGAGGAGCACAGGTTTAGAGTCAGCCATCACTCTGTCTGTCCCAAAAGTAGGTACTGGGCAAGAGCTATTTGTCTGGTGGCATCAGCGTTGGGCTTGATTGTGTGAGTACAGAGAGAAGAGCATTAGGCCCTGATAATGTGGAAACATCTAGAAAGGGTGGAAGTACTGTTTGTGAAATGAGCACAAGTTAATCTGATGCCTTGGAGTGGCTGCCTAGCACAGAGGCTGGACAGAGCTAGAGAATAAAGTGGGTATTTATTAAAGGCCTTCAATAGATACACCTTGGGCAGTGCAAAAGCCTTCCAGAGGCAACACCCAAGAGGGACAATGGTCATGAGTTTTTCAGACAGAGATAGGTTTGGTTCATTTGCATATCAGGGGTTAATTGTCCAATTATAGCTTCAGGTAATGAAGTCACATTCCCCCAGTTTGCTCTTCTCCCCAGCTCCCTTTTGTTTATACTTCTCAGGACCTGAGGCCAAGGATGTCCTTGGTTCTCAGGCTTAGAAGGATAATTTTGTCTGACCAAAATGTGAAGAGAGCTTACTAAAACTCTGTATGGAGGTCAGAGTTATACATTAATGCAGTACAGGATCTGAAAAATATAAAAGCTAAAAAATTAAGGCATCAAATCCATGAGCATGTTTAACAAATTAGCAACTCAACAGATTCATAGAAGCAACCTTTTCTTAATTACATGTATCTCTGGAGGAAGTGTGTCACAAGAAGGGAGCTTTTGCACCAGGTCAGTTTAAAATCCACCTACCCAAAGACCCCATCTCCAAAAGCAGCCAAAACCAGCCACTATGGGAAGAGTTTAAGAAAAGAAATTTCCTATTTAAGACATTTCTGTGAAGAATTACCCAGGCTCTAACTATCTTTTTATCAGTGTCCTGAACACAGTTTCTGGATTTCTCAGCAGATTTTTATTCCTTGACTTAGTCCTTGGGTGCCTGACCTTGCTTCCCGTTCTGGCATCCCTGGAGATGCTAACTGGCTGTGGTATGAAGCCACAGGGCAGAGAATTTCTGAGGTCCAGCACTTCTGGAGAATTTCTGCAATTCCCACCACATGTGGGTCAGCTTGTGCCAAATAAAAAGAAATTAAAGATAAAAGAAACGCCACCATCACTTGCTCATGACAAAACAGTGTTCTTCATTCACCATCGATCTCTACAGAGCAGATAGGACAAAATGTAGTCACAGAATCATCAAAGCCCAACCATGCCCCCAGTCATGACAAGGCCACCACTAACCCATCCACACAGCTGCTAATTCCTCTAGGGATGGGAACTCCACCGCTGCCCTGGGCAGGTCCTGGACAACCCTTTCTGTGAAGAGATTTCTCCCTAATATTCAACCTAAACCTCCCCTGATGCAACTTGAGGAAATTTTCTCTTGGGACATTTCAACTGATTGTTGAATTCTAGTAGTGGTCCTCACACCAGATAGCTGGGAGTGTATTTTGCTGTGCATTTGGACACTGTTGTTATTTTTTGTATTTTCTTTGGAGACTTGAACAATATTTTCCTCATCCTGAGCTCCCTTTGGTCTTCTCTTCTCAGCGTTATTTTGTGCCTACTCTGGAGCAGCTCTAGCTAATGCCCTCTCTGTGGTAAGTGTGGGGGGTTGTGTTTTACCTGAGCTTTTTATTTGTTTTAACTGCATTTAGGTTTGTTCAGATGTAATGTTAAGGAAATGCCTCAAAAATCTCCATGTCAGCCTTTACAACACTGAAATGAGAATGTTGCAGACAGTTGGCAGTTCTTGTACAAACTCTGTGTCAGCTGAATTGTGCCCCTGAAGACTTTATATCTGATAATAAGATTTCAAAGACCTTCAGAGCATGTTATCCACAACAGGGTTAGCACATATACATTAGTTACAGCAAGAGCATATGGTTTGAGATTAAATACTTAATAGAACATTATCTTTCAGCAATTCCAAGTGATCTACATTTTAATTTTCTTCTTTCAAGCTCTTTCTCCAACCCTGCCCACAGATATTACTGAAGTTTGAACTGGGTATGAGAACTAAAATGAGGGGGAAACTATTCTCTTAAATACAAAGTTATTATATTCGGACAAATCAAGAAAAGAGTGAAGACAGAAATGCCAGGCTCTGTTTCCTCTTTAAGATCTGAGAGATTAAAGCAAAACCATATTTTAATTAAATTGATTTACTAACTTGAAAGAAAAAAAAAAAATTAGAACTAGCAGCTTCATGCACTGAATGTTTTCATCTGGCACCCTCTCAGTACTATGTAGGTCCCTGCATATGGGCTGCTTTAAGCACACCCACTTTTGGGAGGCATCAGGAGAAAGGACACCCACTATTTATCCCTGTGATGTTGCTTTTGGAAAACCTCAATTCAGGTCAAGAGGTGGGGGAACAGAGAGGGCTGAGGGTTGGATGTGATGCCAGTGCCATGTAGCCATTGGAGAGAGTGAATATGCATGAATAATACTCTCCACACATGGCATTTTACAGAGCAGAGAGGGTGGAATTTGTTTCTTTTATCAGAGAATTCAAGTGCCTGTGTGTGAGCTGGCTGTCTTGGCTTTCACTGCAGTCATCAGAGCTCTGGAGCCTGATTCAGCTGCTTCAGTGTTGGTGCCAGGCTCCACTCAGCACCAGTATTGAAGCTGTGCCTCTGACAGGACTGAGGTTGCAGCAGTAATTACGCAGACCCTTGGACTTCACACAAGAGGACAGCAAGAAAAGGCTTTGGTGTAGAGAGCTTTTACTATGACCTTCAACTTACAGTGTTCTTGTGCAAAGACAAAAACTAAAGACCAGCTATCACGCAGTGAAAATTCCTTAAATACCATTACACCAACAGGATATGCCATCATACAAACAGGAAAGATGTTCACCACAGTGTTCCCCAATCACCTGTGCTATTGCACAGTTTTTTACCTATCATGGTAACAGGTAAGCAATACCCCATAAGGTCACAAACTATAATCCTCACTCTCAATAGGTCCAGAAGGCCACAAACCCATAATTCTCTCTCTCAGCCCACCCCTGGTGACCTGGATATGTTTCCATGATCACCTTCAGGCACAGGACAGAGGTTTATTCTAGGCCTTCCAGGCCTGTTTTTGCCTGCTTTTCTATTATACACATAGTGTAACCTCACAAAGGTCTGCAGTGTGGGATGCTTTGTGCAGCCCCACACACTCCAGGTGAATTACAGACCTCTGTGTGAGCAGCTGAACCCACATTTGGTAGCCACTGTGCCTTCAGGGAAAGCAAGGCCCTCCCAGCTTCCCAAGTGAAAGAATTTAGCCAGAGGCAGGCGCAAGCAAAGAGGCCAAAAATGCGGTACCAAAGTGCAGCCCTGTGTGTCTTGTGTCCCCTGCCAGCTCGGGCTGCCCGTGTGCACCTGGCCCTTCTGCCTGTCGGCGCTGCTCTTCCTGCTGATAACCTCGGAAAACCCGGCCATCTACAAAATGCCCCTCTGCAAAGTCACCCACCCAGAGGCCAACCGCATCTACTACCTGAGGATGAGGAGAAGGGCCTCGGAGAGCAGGAGGGAGGAGCAGAGGACGAAGGAGCAGAAACCCTCTGACAGCTCAAAAATAAGCATGGGGGGCACCCTGCTGTGCACCCCCAAGAGCCGCCACGGTCACTGAATTTTGGGTACATGCAGCTGTGCAGTCTGGGGGCAGCTTTTCAAATGTCCCAGGCACAGCACAGCCACAAGCACCACTTTTGCCAGCAGTCTGCAGGCTGGGGATTCAGTGTTCCACACTGGAGAAATCACGGTTTGCCCTTGAGCAAAGCTTTCCAAAAAGCACTCAGGTAACGTAATAACAGCTACCTTATCAATCCACTGGCTGTTAACTTGAAAGTCACCTCTTATCAATAATAATTATAAGAATAGGCAGAAGAACATTAAAGCTGACAAGAGGCTGCATTTAATTTCAGAGGTGTAATTTAACAAAATAAATTTGCTGAGAAGGCATTGGCGTCTAATAATAATAAATAAGGTAAGAACTAAGTCAAGAGCTGCACTTCAAATTAAGAGCATGTATATTTGAAAGTGAAATAAACAGACTGTTCTCTTTCTTTCTTGTGTGCCATCAATGTCTAACTCTTTTAATACCTTTTAGCAGCTACAACACACACAGGTAAATTCTTACAGAGCACATCCTGTAGCACTTTTGGTGCCATCTCCTGGCTCCTCATTAAATGCCAAGGCAATGAATATATATGCTTTAATCAGACTAGAAGAGTGACTAGCTAGCAATGATCAAACATTCTTCTTTTCCTTGAATAATTTTCTGTCTTACAAATAGAAGGTCTCTCTCTCCTGCTGATTGCAGGATAGCAAGTCTGAACCCCTAGACACATGCAGTGGGAAATAGGAAAACTTCATGTAAAGAACGGGATAAACATTTACTGCTGGTGGCAGCTCTTTCTCACCCTTTCCTGGAGGAGCAGATTCTTTCCATTAAACCATGAGAAATTAACAAGTCAAAGGTTACCACTGCCACTTTATGCCTCCTCCAAGTCCTTACACCAGCAAAGCTCTAGCTGCCCTGGGAAGGATTTTCTCAGGAACCTTTCTCAAAACCTCTGTGATGGAAGCCTGATAGAAAGGCTTCCTCACTCTCAGGTTGTTTTACGAGGTCAGTTTAAAATCACAGACAGAAGGGATGTGAGGATTTAAAATCCAAAGCCACTATGCAGCCACAAACACTCAGACCAGATTCTGTCCTCTCTGCCTCATGATGTAGCCTGTTCTGCAGATCCACATGAGCATTTTTGAGCAGGTGGGATCCCAGCTTCAAAACCCACTTTTTTAAAAGGTGAGCCTGGGTGCTGCCCATGGGGTTATTTGTGCCTTTCTCACCAAAAATCCAGCAGCACCAGCGTCTGCCACTCCTCTAAATGTCCCCTAGAAGCAGCATCCAAGATTGAATTCTTCCTGGGACACAAAAGCATGGTGCTGTTTATGTTCAGATGGCTTTTTTTAAACAGGGGAGGCCGTTCCAGGAACTCTGGTAAAATTTAGGTCCTACTTCTTCCCCTCTCTGCCAAGACACTCTTTGAGCCATGATGTCAGCAAAACAATGCTAGCACCAAAAAAGTCTCCCATGGTCACCACAAACTGCAAGCTCAGGGACATCCCCCTGTTGCTGCTGCTGTAGAGAGACAAAAAAAAAGCAGAATAACACAGGAGGTGACACTCAACTGTCAACTCTGAAGACCTTCCAGCAGTCAATGGAATACGAAGCAGTCAATGAAATATGAATCACACAGAAACTAGGAAACCTTATTCATGCACAGTTTAATTTAGCTCATGCACAGTCCAGCGTTGGAGAAATATTTGAATAGTAGCAATGCAAAGTTACTGCACAAAATACTACAGAATAATGCTAGAACCATATAGGTGAAGAAAAAGTCCAACTGCAGTTAGTTATGCATATTATTTGTAACATATTATTTGTTTTCCTAAAAATAGCAGTGAAGCCCAGGCATAATATGGCTATTGGAAAGGATTTGTTATCTAAGTGCCACTGCAGGCATTAAGTCCTCAGCCACAAGGAAATCCATCCTGAAATCAATTAGTAAAGCAATTTCTAGAGTTGAAGCCCTCCATAAAAAATAGAGCATAAACAGCTTTTTTAAGTCTCCAGCTAATCAAAAGCTTTGAGTAACTACGGCCAGTACAAATAATTCTTGAAAACAGGCAAGACAAATCAAGTGTCTCCTGCAAGGGAACAGCACACAATAAAAGCACTAACTGAAGCTATCAGTGGTAGCCCAGCAGCTTGATACCCAGAGAGTTCTATAAAAATTTTCATTAAGAGAGATAAAATGTACAGTTTTCAGTGGGACTAATAATTTTGAGACAGCTCCCAGAGATCTAACATAAAACAAATATGACCACTAAAGGAGAAAAAAAAACATGTCTTCTATAGTTAGAGCCATCACTCCACCCAACTCACCTCCACCTTAATTAGAATTAAATAAATGTTCCTGCACAAACCAACACCTGGCCCAGCCATAGCATAGGAAAAAACAACCTCCTAAAAATTTGCCTTCAAAAATTAAAAAGCAGAACAGACTAACCAAAGTGAAGGAATTGCAAGAGAGCTTCCCAGTGAAAGAAGACAATCCTATTATAAGTGAAGTTCAGTGTAAAAAATAGTATATACACTATGCAGTTCCAAGAAAAATGCTTACCTTATTGCTCCAAATATTATTTTTCACCTAAAAGAAAAAAAAAGCAACTTTGCTCTTTTTGCTCTTTGAGAGCAAACTCTTCTCCTGTAGACATAGATTTTTCTGTTGGTAAGATCAGTCACAGAAATATGGAAAAAGCTGGGGCAAGCCGTTTAGATGTGCTGGCATGGGTATTGGTGGCTCCAGGATGACTTACCTGTTAATGACTCCTCATGAATAATTAGCAAAGGTGCACAGAGGGAACATGGAGAGAAGGCATTTGCTTTCCCAGTGGACATTTGTGGCAGAGGTCAGAGCCATGCTGCCACTTGCACTGGAGCATCCTAGCTGCTGGAGCACAAAGCTTCTCTCCCGATCCATAGAATCACAGGACCCTTTAGACTGGAAAAGCCTTCTAACGTTCTCGAGTCCAACCTCCAGCACTGCTAAACCTGCCACTAACCCATGTCCCCAAGTGTCACATCCATACGGCTTCTAAATCCTTCCAAGAGTGGGGGCTCCATCACTGTCTTGGGCAGCCTGACAGTGTTTGACAGCCCTTTCCACAACGAAATTTTTCCTGATATCCACTCTAAAACTGGTTTCCGTCATCTGAACTTCTTTGAGCCCCAACCACCTCCTCACGTACCCCAGGGGCCAAGAGCAGATGGGAAGAGCAGCACAGAGGGAGACCACAACAGGAGGTGGTGGCACCAAGGAGGACACCCAGAGCTGCAGACCTGGAAAACCCAGTGCTGTGCTTCCAAACAGTGATGGAGAGAAGTGGCTGCAGCACTGCATGGCGCTCACAGCCCAGCAAAGCATGGTGGGTTAAAGCCTGATGAACAGATTTCCCTGTTGGCTTCTACTCTCAAGCAACCAGAGCTGCTTTGCAGCAGAGCCTGGGCCCTACTCCCTGTTCCATTCAACATTGCTGTGAGCCTAGAATAAATATTGTCCCTTTTTTTAGCCCTTTGGCAATGTGACATCTCTTCTTCCCATGCCTGCAAGCAATCAGTGCAGATAGCAGCCTGAAATCATCAGATACAGGGAGAGTATGGCTCTCTCCCCAGCACTCGGGCTGCTGGCACAGGGAGCCAGCCAGCATCCCAGCAGGCACCAGAAAATACCAGAAAGGGCTCTGTGCTCCAGAGGGGCACTCCAGCAACATGGGGCCTCCCTACAACCTGAAAATCTCAAAACTTCAAAACTTGTTGGAATAAGAAAATTCCTAAAAATATCCAGCTTCTGGGGAGCTTCTCTGTGCTCTGTCCATGCCAGTCATCTCCAGTCTGCAATGACAGATATATTTCCCAATACTGCAGAATGATTTAGGTTTTTTGTAGATGACATTTGCCAGGGTTACACAAATATCACCACTCTGAGGGGGAGACCTCTTTGCTGAATGCTGTTCCCTCACTCCCTCTGCCTCTACATCAGTTTTAATTTGGGAGATGGAAGGAGTTCAAACAGGAAACAAGCCCTTGATTGCAGTTGATTTTTCAGTTCTGTGGAGGTCTTTTACAAACTCGTACAGCTGTTGCCACTGCTGGAATTCACACATCCCAGTGGAGGGACAAGATATGGGATGGCTCTGTGGGAAGCAAAGGTTACTTCCACCATGTTTTGCTTGGAAATGAGTTTGGGTATCTCCAGCTTCTCATTCAGCAGCTCCTGAGTGCACTCAGTAACCTCTATATATTCAATAGCTGAAGGGCTCATGGAACTGCATCCTCACATCCATCTCCAGGGCCAGCTTTTTGCATAGACTGTTGAGGCAGTCCCAAATCCCAGCTCCCAAAATGTGCATCTTCACACAGCACAGCAGGGTTGAAGCACCAAGTGTGCACAGAAGCCCTTCCAAAAACATCCACCCAAATGCACAGGTGTTGGGGCTGTTTTGCACATTCCAGCACCTGCAAATTAAACTGTGCTGTGCACTGAATTGCAAAAGGCAAAGACAGAGAGACAGAGGCATCCTTGACCTGTGCAGCTTAGGATGGTCTGGAGTATTTTTCCCCCTGCAGACCCCATCCTGTGCGTAACATTGCTACTCCACTCTTCCCTCATTTCAGCCAAATGCTGACAGTTCTGTTGCTCTGTCTTCCAAAAATCTCTGCTCTGCAGAACCACTCAGCCAGAAATCAGGTAGACACTTCCTGTCTTTGGAGAAAACAAAAAAGTCAGAGGTGATGACAAACTGTCAGCCAACGATGGTTTCTAACTGTAGCCAAGTGAACTTAATTCACTTGTGCAAATTAAGTCATGTTTAGGGCATTTTTTCCTTTGCAGGAACTGAGTTATCCAATAGATAGGACTTTTTTTTTCTTTTGCCAACCTCAAAATGTGCATCTCTGAAATGGATTTATACCTGTTTGTGCTTGTGCACAAATATCACTCTGCAGTGCTGCTTGCAAAATCCTGTAGCCACACACAGCCAGAGTGACTCTCCCTCTATCTATTGCACTGGCTATTAATTTTCAGTTGTTTCTACTGTCTGATGGTTCATTTCTGGCTGCTACCAGTCCTCTTTCTCATGTTGATCAGCAGCCTATGCTGCAGTATAGCATCTTCCACTTCTAGTAAGAACTACTTGGAAATAAAGTAATAATCACTGGGATTTATAGGCTGAAACAGTTTCTTGTTGGAAGAATTGTAATATTCTGCTTTATGTTAAGGCCTAACACATTCATCTCCTACAACATACAAGTTTGTGGGAGTGGATTATTTCCCTGGAAGCAGCCATACCCTGGGTGAGACTCACAGCCCCTACCATCAGGGCAAGGGAAGCAGAAAAGACAGGGAAGTTTATTAAGCTGAGAGCAGGGAAGTTAAGTGAATTGACTCTCAAATTGCAAAAGTGAATGAAGAAGCAGCAAAACACCTTGCCTTGGGTCATAAAAAAGACACAAGTCTGGCCAGCTTTGTCATTTCTAACAGGACCCTGTTTCCTTGAGGTAGGTTTGGAAAAAGTCTCTTTGAATGTGGGCTTTACTTGGAGCCAGGAGAACAGGAGAGGGGTTTGAAGTTGAAACTTGGAATTATTTGAATTTCCATTTCCCATCTTTACTGAAATACAGCAATAGCGTCAACCTCAGATTTCCAAACCCCTCCAGTATTTCAGATTCTTTCAATATAATGGTTGGACTCAATCATCTCAAAGGTCTTCTCTAAACATCTATTCTACAATAATATTGATTCTCATATGGATGATCCAGTCTGCCATGCTAGAGAGCACCAGAGAACCAAGCAGCCTTGAGGTTCAAACTCAGGCATGAACCAGAGAGCTTTTCTCCCTCTCAGCTCCTGAGTCCAGGGCTTGAAAATCAATCTCATCTCCACAGCCAGCCAGACCAGCCTGGAGAAATGTCCATTGCTGGTAGGAGAAATGATCCAGCTGACTGGAAAAAGGGAAGGGGACACAAAACCAAACAAGGGGAACCAGCCAGCACAGTGCCCTGGGCCTTTCTTTGACCTGTATTTCACTGGGTTTCACGGCACATGTGAGTGTCGGGTCCTTCCTGGAGCCTTGGACACATTTCCTGGGCTGGACACCATGGACATCTCAGCTCTGGTAAATAGGATGGTGCCAGGGGGCAGGTCCTCATCACCAAGCTGCTGAACCAGCAGTGCAGCCTTTGGCATTTGTCAGCCTTGGCTAACTAGTGCCTTTCCAAACAATTCCCCACTCCCACCAGCAGCAACATTTTGAACAAACACCTTGAAAAACTTGCAGCTGAAATAGAGGAGTTGTTTTCTAGCCCAGCGCTCAGAGCATCAGCCTGCAGGAAGAGAATCTGCACCTCTCTCTACAGCTGGCACTTACTTGCCATGACACAGCAGAGCTTTTTTGCACAGCTGTAAAGCAACTGCAACCTGTTCTTCACTCATTCCTGCCCCACCCCTATCTCATGATACAGAGGCTGTTATCCTAATCAATAAGCTGGTTTCCAGATATCACTTATGCACTCTTGGAGCTGTATGGACTGAGGAGGTGAGCCATAGAGCACATCAGGGTGGACAGAAAGGACAGTGGGTCTGCAGAGCAGGTAGGCAGAGGAGGAAAGTCCTGTGTGTGTGCATTAGAACTGTAAATTTTGGGAGCATACATCATCAAGAGCAGTAGACAGAGCAGCAGAGAGGCTCAGAGCACAAGGAGTTTGGACTGTGCCAGGGCCAGGGAGCTGCTGTTTGTGAGCCCTCTGATCTGAACCTTTGCTGTGATTTCCACAGCTGAACACGTGGCTGTGCTGGAGTCACACCACAAGAGGGAGACGGACGCCGGAGCAGACCGCGCCCTGCTCCAGCCACTTCCCAGCCCCATCCCACTGCCACACAGGGGAATGCCAAACACCAACTTTCTCTAGAGAACTTTCACTGGCCGAAATGCAGGGATAGAAACTTCCCATACCAGCTCAGCGGTTGGGCCACTCTGTATAAACCCAAAACTACTGCCCTCAGCAAACAAGTCCAAGATTGTGACAGACCTCGTGGTGCTCTGTACTGAAACAGATCTTTCCACTCTTCACTTGCTCATTAAACAAGGTGATGAAAAGCAGTGTGGCCACGGATGTTGATGGGGTCTGAGTTGCTCCTCCAGGAGCCCTGCCATTGGTACAGGTCAGTCCATAGCTGGCCACAGGAGCTGTGTCCTCAGCCAGGACTTGGGCTCTCTCCCACCTCATGGCTCTCTCCCACTCCTGCCATACTTCCATTACCACTGCCAGCTCTCCACAGAACTCCAGAGGAATCACAGACTGGCAATAATTCTGGAAGTGAGACATTAGGTTTAGTCACAGTCAGTGCAGATGAGCTGCAAAAGTCCCTTACCTCACTGCAGCAAATTTGGAGCATCACCTCATTTTGTCACTCTGCCCTACAACATCCTCCCAGACAAGTTAATGAAATGTGTAAGTGGAAAGCAAGCTGGATTGAAAATTGGCTGAATGGGCTCAAAGGGTTATAATCAGAGGCACAAATTACACATAGAGGTCAGTCATTAGTGGTGTAACACAGGCATAATAAGTTTAACTTCTTAATTAATGACCAGGATGTCAGAGCAGGGTGCACCCTCAGCAAATTTAGGGAAGGCACAAAACTGGGAGTAGTGTTTGGTATATCAGAGGGTTGTGTTGGCATCCAGAAGGTGCTCAGCAGGCTGGGGGAAATGGGCTGAACCCCTTGGAGTTCCAGAAGTGCAGAGTCCTCCATCTGGGAAGGAATAATTCCATCCCTACATGCTGGTGGCCATCCAGCTGCAAAGCAGCATGGCAGGAGGGACCTGGGAGGTCCTGGTGGTCACCAAGGTGACCACAACCCAGCAAGGTGTCCTTGCAGCAGGGAAGCCAATACCTCCGTGAGCTGCATTAGGAGGAATGTTGGCAGCATTTCCAGGGAGGGGATCCTCACAAACTCTGGTCACATATCACACACCCACACCCCAGCCTAGCAAAGGCAGACCAGGATTTGGAGTTTAGCAACTTGCAAAGCTCCATACACAGATTTACACCATTTTAAACCCTTGCTGGAGTCCAAGAGCTGATGTAGCTCCCTGAGCAGACCTATTCCCATCGGCAAAACCTGAGTCAAGGAGCACAGCCAAAAACAGCAGTAAAAGCCAATCTGCTACCAAGTGGTTTTAATGCACCTCTTCAAGGCCACTGAGGCTTGAGAGAGGAGTGAAGCCAAAGTGTGTGAAGCTGAATTAGGGCCATTAGAATCTTTCCTGGCACAGCTGAGCAGTTCAAGCTTTGTACCCAGCTAATGCAGCCAGACAGCTCCTGCCTGGCCAGCTAAACCAGTCAGGGATCATTCAGCATTTTTCTGGTGCTGTATCTGGTTGAGATCCAATGACCAACCCCTGCTCTGGCCATGTCAAGCACTGGGCTTGGTCCAAGGGATGTTCTCAGAGATACCTCCCACCAGAGCACAGAAGAGGAAACATCAGCCAGCTTCACCAGCAGAGAGCTGATGAGGTAAGTCACAGATTTTAGACCTCCTAAATCACACAGAGCTTAGCTGTCAGACAGCAACTCCAGCTGCCTTGTCCTCAGCACCAAGTGGTCTTCACACATGCCTAAAACCAAGAGGCAACTCCCTAGTCCTCTGAGTTACCTGCATGACAAATTTGCAGGTCTGGGTGACATTTACATGCTCACCCAGAGCTGGTGGCCCCCTCCCAGGCAGGTGATACCTGACAGCTGCATGACAAACACATGGCACATCTCAATTCTTTTGCCTGGGAATGACCATTGCAGTTTTAGTCCCCCCACCTTGCACCTCAAAGGAAACCCACATCCTTGAGTGGCCAGCACTGGAGGTTGGTGAGGGGTGCCAGAAGTGGCACTGAGCTGCACCTGGGAGGTTTTCTATCTTTCTACATCAGCCCTATACAGAGGGGATCTCAGTCCTGAGGCAGCCAGGAGGGCTTTGCCTAGGGCACACAGCTGCAGGCAGGCATTCATTCCTGCACCCTCCCCTCCCGTAGCTGGCTGCACCTGGGATCCAGTGATTCTGTCACATGGCACTGCAGATCTCCCCTGCTCTGCTCCAGCCCGGAGCAGGCTGCTGCCAGGGACCTCATTCCCACGCAGGCATCAGCAGACTGTGATCCTGTTACTGATTAACCAGCTCTGATAACCTAAACAATGCACCACTCCAAGATATCCATCACTGACCTGCCAGCCACTGGCGTTTTTGTGTGTCACTCCAACCTGTCAAATACCTCATTAAGGCAGCAGAATCAGACAGAGCAGTCCTGAATCTGGTTCCTTTGTACAAGGACGAGTGGCCGGACAGGTGGGAGTGGCTTCATGCCGACAGAGAGCAGTCGAGATCAGATATTGGGAAGAAATTGTTCCCTGTGAGGGTGGGGAGGCCCTAGCACAGTCCCTGCCTGTGGCTGCCCCATCCCTGGAAGTGTTCCAGGCTGGGTTGGGCAGGGCTTGGAGCAACCTGGGATACTGGAAGGTGTCCCTGCTCAAGGCAGGGGGTGGAATGAGATGAGCTTTAAGGTCTCTTCCAACCCAGACCATTCTGGGGTTCTGTGACCCTGACGTTAGCTCAGTCGGTCAGAGCATGATGTCAATATCCGCAAGGTTGTGTTTTCATTCCCTATATGCCATTTACTTAAGAGTTGGACTCAATGATTCTTGTGGGTCCCTTCCAGCTCAGAATATTCTTTGAAATCTGTGGTTCCCTGCAGGAAAGAAGTACCCTACAGCTCCATAGATGGAGGCAGCACAGCCCAGGAGTTAGCCCTGCCTGCCCTCAGTCCTGCACCCCTTTGAGGGACAGCTGAAAAGATGCTGCATTAAACAACTGGAAGCCAGGCCTGGGCATCCCTGAAACATGAGAGGTGTGAAGCTTAAAACTCAGTCTGAACCGGCTCCCTGTGAGGCTCTCCCATCCGAATCACCCAGTGTATTTCCCTTCTTTGGACATGCAAGGATTCATTTCACCATTAAGAAAGCAAAGGCAGCCCAAGGAGAGATTAATGGTAAAGGGAAAATATGTTACCTGCACTGGAGTGAAGCAGCTTCCCCTGCAAAATTTCATGTTCTACTGGGTGCAAAGGCACAGGATGACAGTCTGGCTCACTCACAAGGGCTGCTGCCTGTTTGATCAGAAGAAGACTAGCTCTTGAGCAATGCTCAGCTGACAGCTTGTATCAGATGCCCTTCTCTTAGGGGAGAAAAAAATCCAGTCTGCTGTTCAAAACATCTCCATCAAAAGAGATGCACCCTGGGAATGAAAGCAGTGAGAATAACATCTCTCCAGCTCCTGTGCATGCCAAGGCTGTTCCCACAGGGCTGGGGGAAGCAAAGTCATCAAGCTTGGTGAGTTCTGGTTCAACAATAAACCAGTCTCTCCAGCACCAATTTGCAAGGCTCTTTCTTTCAGCCATCACTGTGGAAGAGTCCTAAAGGGATTTATATCATGGCTTCAATTAGCCTAAAAGGTCCCTTAAGTTCACCAGCTTCTTCTCTGCCCTTTTTCTTATGTCACTATTCAAGACTCCCCTCTCCAGCCCCTTCTCTGTCATTTGCAGAACTTTCACAGCTTTATAAACCTCTCAAATATGCCACACTTCTGATATTTCAGATTCCTCCAGTGAGCTAGGGAGGAGAAGTTATTTTTTTTTTCCAAAAAGGAAAAGAAAGAAAAATATCCCTTGAATTTCTCAAATAATTGATAAAAAGCAATTAAACAACGGAAGGTCACCAAGTCTTTCACTGCATTTCATTAACAGAACAGTGCTTCTGAAAACTACCCAGAAAGAGGAAAACTTGACAGGCTGCTGAACACAGAACACTGTGCTGCACATTCCAAGGTCAGAATTTTGATAGGGAAGGATGCTAGGTTGTATTGGATAAGGAGGATAATGTTGGAGAGGTCAAGCTCAGGTACAATGAGAGTCCATGTTTAAATCTTCGGTCCTTTTAAGTGGTAGAGAAGGAGAAAGGACAGAGTTAAAACAGAATTAGTTAAAAACAAAACAAACTAAAAATAAAATAATTTTTAAAAAAGAACCAACAGCAGGGAAGAGGACATTTGGATAGACTGTTGGCAAGAGACCCAGGACAGAGCAAGAGGAAAGGTGGAGAATTCAAAGGGGAACCTTCTTAACATTCACTTGGAGCTCACCAAGTGGGAGGAGAAACAAATCAGTAATATCAGGTCAGGAGCCATGCTAGCCTATATAAGCCAGTGGGACATTTTCTTTTTCTCTACTTTCCTTCTGGCCTAACCAGCAAACGTACAGCTACTCCTGATCTCATCAGAGAGGTAAGAGCACTCTGTTCTTTCCTTTTAATGCACCCTGTTGCTGACTTACCTGGGTCTTCCCTCTCCCTCAAAACGCCTGGCAAACAGCATTTGAGCAGTCCTGCTGAAGGAGAAGAGCTGAGGCTCAGGAGAAGCACAAGAATATTAGTTATCAAGAAGCTTCTAGCAGGATGAGGATTTATTAGTACTGCTTAACACAGGTGTCGGAACCTTGGAGGGAAAAGAGAAAAGAAATAAATAAATTTTTAAAAAGAAATAACTGAAACTCTTTAAAATTTCCTTTTGCTGCCTTTTCTTTCTGCCAAATGAAAATGCCCAGATGGTAATAACACACAGTTGATGTGAGAGTGTCTCTGTATTTCTCTGTCCCTGAGAGACAGATCTCTGAAAACTGAATTGCATGTGGGCTTAATGAATATTTGAATCTGAGGGGTAAGCTTTGCTTTGAACTAATACTTTGAAATATATCTTCTGTGGGAGAACCTGAACTATTTTTTTTCCGGTGGGGGTCAAGTGCATTATAACCTGTTTCAAGGATTGTGCTTGTTCATGCTTGTGTTCCTTTGCCTAACACAATATTAATCCAGCTTTATTACACCCCTGGTAACACTACATGGGTTGTGCTGGAATTAAAGCTGCTGAGAGTCTGGCCCTTTCCTCCTATTGTGCTTGGATACAGGAATTCCTCTAAAAACAGGCTGCACACAGAGCTTGGCTGCCTTGCAGACTTCACAGCAACAATTCAGAGAATGCAAGATACAATGGCTGCAATTGTGAGGTAGCAGGTCCTCAGGTCTTTGGACGAGCAAATACCTCTCCATAAATTAAACCCTCAGAGAAACCTGAATTTTGGCAGGGAGAGAGGAAAATTCCAGAAGAAAGAGAAAGCACTAGATGACTTTGCTGCATTTTCACAGGTAAAAGCCCCATGCCCATTACCTGGGAGCGTTAATTAGCCAAGCTAAAGTTTCTGCCCCTCTCCCAGCTGCAAGCACAGCACTGCTCTTACCATGCACACTACCAAACCAACGTGTGGCCGGGCTTGTCTGCTCTTCAGCAGGTGAATAAAGGAGTATTTGCAGGGCCGGGTGCTGCAGGAGTGCAGCCCCAGCACAGAGCCAGCCTTAACAAGGCATGGCTGAGATGCTGTGGGCACGGCGTGACAGGGAGGAAGTGCACACAAGTGGAAGGAAAATTGATTTAGGGAGACACAGGGTTGCATAACGTCAGTGCTTTGCTACGGGACATTTATTAACTCTGAATAGATGGTTTTAAAAAAGCACGATAGATAAGCATCTCGGCCCTGTGATGACTTTGTGTTCATAAAAGAGAAACACCTTTTATGTTCCCTGTTCTGTTACATGGGAAGCTCTCACTTCCCATGAAAATAGTTTTAAATAGTTCCTGTGCACTTAACAGCACAGCACAAATCACTAGCACTTGCACCACTGAGATGAAAAGTGCACTCAGGCTGGCTCTGCGTGGGTTTTGCTGCTGTATCTCACCAGTTACACACCAGTACTGGGAGCTTGCACTGCATGGCTGGAATGCCTCTCCAGAGCTTATGTGAGATGAGGCAATGTGCAAGATGTCTGTCTGAGAACAGGACTTAGTCTTTAAAACAAAAAAAACTTTTTCCTGGACTAATAGAAATCAGGAATAAAAAAAAATTTACCAAACCTGCCCCCCTGCAGAAGACAAGCAGTCTGTTCAGCAGAACACTCCTTTTGCAGTTATTTCCATTCCTTTCCTTTGTGCGCTAGGACAAAAGAACACTTTCAGTGAAAACTATGTGTTTGCATAACTTCAATCGCAGGTCTTCAAAAGACCTGCTGCAGACCAGCACATATGGAATCCCCATCAGAACGTGTACACTTCAGTCTGCATTAATATTCAGACATCACTGTGTTAAAATTATCTGAGCATATCCACAATTCTGAGATAAGACACCTTTTGTATTCTCTCCTTCCTTAAATGCCTGCTATCACCTACTTCCTGAAACAACATGATGTGATAACAAATCATTAATTTGTCCATATATATGGTAGGTACTGCTTTGTAAAATCACCAAAAATGCCTAAAAAAATTTATGCTGGTTTCCTCCTGGTGTTTCACTACCTCTTTATACTCTCATTGGACAAGAATGAAGTAGAAGAGGTGCAAGTCCTTCATATTCTGTGTTTCTGATCAGATGGGACAAGCCTCAGGGCTGTGGTGACAGCAAAACCCTCTCACACAGGATGCAGCCCCCACACAGTGCCTGGGGTGGGATTCAGGGAGGGAATGAAACCAGTGGGGCTGGATCAGGGTCTTTATTGTGTTGTGAAGAGTCCATCCAAAACCAAAGTTCTCTTGGCCTACACCCATTTCCCACCCAGCTGCTCTGCAGATGAGGAGGTTGTTCAATACTGATTTAATTCTCCTTTAGCATAAATAATCACAGAATGGTTGGGGTTGGAAGGGATCTTTAAAGCTCATCTTGTTCAACTTCCTTGACGTGGGCAGGGACACCTTCCACTCTCCTAGGTTGCTCCAAGCCCCTTCCAACCTGGCCTTGGGCACTGCCAGGGATGGTTCAACCACAGCTTCTCCGGGCAACCTGTGCTAGGCCCTCACCACCCTGACAGGGAATTTCTTCCTAATGGCTAATCTAACCCTGCCCTGTCAGTTTGAAGCCCCTGCCCCTTGTCCTGTCACTCACCACTCAAAGGATGGAGATCCTGTGGTCCCTCTCTAGAGAGACACATCCCTTGATCAGGTGGGGCTGCCTGGGGGGTTGGAATAGATGGGCTTTAAAGGTCCCTTCCAGCACAAAGTATTCTGTGGTTCTGTGACATAATGAACATGAGTCTGAGCAGTGCTGCTGGAAGGAAGGTAACCAGGATCACCCCGCAGTCTCTGTGACTCTGAATATTCTGGTACATGGGGCATTCACTGAGTGTGAAGTTTGAGACAGGTTAGTGCAAGTGACTCACCAGGTCACCTGCTGTTTTTACCGTGCCAGGTGCAGTGAGTTGGCTTCATTTCTGCCCACGAAAACCCAGAGCAGAGGAGCACTGCTGGCTCACATTTGTGTTACTGCCCCAAGTATGCACTTAACTGCCTTTATATGGCAAAGAAATAAATCAGTTCTTGGTTGATTCAATCCCTCAGCTTCATCCATTTTTTTCTTCACTGTCCAAGTGGACTGGGCAGTGACTCCAACACTTCACATGCACATTACACCCCATGCTGCAGACTCTTGAGTGCAAACAGCTTCTCAGTCAGCGTGCAGGGGAACACCCAGACCATGCCAGCATGGGTCTCACAGCATTGCTCTGCAGTGCAGCAGCACTTCATTTTATGGGTTAGCAACAGGAAAGCCCAAGCTACAGAAAGAGGGAGATCCTTTAAAAGGAAAATGTAAATGCACCTTCACCAAAATGGAGAGCTTTTATCTTGGCTGGAAATTTTGATTTAACTGAAAGTACATTCAACTCATTTATTCCCAAATAAAGTATGGAAAATTGAAGGTTAATGAATTAAGGTAATGAATTATAACAGCGACAAAAAAAGCCTTCCTGCATGAAGACACCATACTGATCAACACTCTTTCCTCTTTTTCTTTTCTTTTCTTTTCTTTTCTTTTCTTTTCTTTTCTTTTCTTTTCTTTTCTTTTCTTTTCTTTTCTTTTCTTTTCTTTTCTTTTCTTTTCTTTTCTTTTCTTTTCTTTTCTCTTTTCTTTTTTCTTCTTTTTTCTTTTCTTTTTCTTTTCTCTCCTCTCCAAACCTCTCCAAACCTCTCCTCTCCTTAACCCTTTTTATTCAAAATCCTTACCTTCATGCCCTACAAAAGCCAAACTCAGCACTTTTCTCTGTATGCTGGTCCTGTAATTAGCTTCTTATTTGGAACCTCTCCTTGTATTAGCTGGGCTCTTCCAGAAGGTAGAAAATGTCCATTAATTATTTGTGCAAATATTTGCTGCTTCCTGAGAAGTTACCACCAGCCCTCCAGTACCATGAGAGTGAGAAACTGGCCAGGATTAACCAATGGTGCATTAACCAGGCGTTGCCCTACACAGACTCAGAGCTGCTTAAGCACACTGGAGGGTCTGGAAGTGCAATGCCCAGGGGTGAAGGAGCTTAAATACTCAGCACCCATGTTTCTAAACCATGGGTTCTCTCCCCCAGCTGCCCACAAGGCTTTTTTAGTGAAGTTTTGAGTGAGTCAAGGACTAACACAAGACCTATGTGTCTGTAGCATCCTATTTAGACTATCAATTCCCAACCTAAATTCATTACTTCTTGCACAAGCTGGTACTCACCAGTGAGACCTAAAGCACCTCTGGCTCTGTATTCACACAACAGCACACTCTGTCTGGTGTTTGCTTGATAATTACCAACAATTGGTTCAGGAAATGGAGTATGCTTCAGGAACAGAGGTTTTTATTAATTTGTTGACTTCATATTTAGAATTGGGTCTTAGATAAGCAATGATTTGGCTACAGAGAGTGTTTTTTACAGTTAGGTGTCAGCCTCTGATCCAGCTGCCTGAAAAATGCTCTCTAGGCTGTAAGAGGTGCCAAAGGTTATTCCAGCACCCCCTCATGCTAAGGGTGTGTGTCCCAAAAGGGACTCCATCTCTCAGTCCTGCATCCCAAACCCCTTATTTAGGCCTAAACACCTTTGATGGGCCTATAACGGTCCCCTACATTATTTAAACTTTTTATAGCACCTGCCAAAATTAGTAAGTGTATTTCCATTAGTCCCTCAGGGCTACTTACTACAGCTTCCAACTTGTGGTCCTCTATCTTGTCCCAGCAGAGAAGGCAACATGACTAAGGCAGAACAGAAAGCAAGAACTGTGAATTTGGGCAAGAAACTCCTGAATCAGTGCTGGGTACTTCTAAAGACAGGGCAGCTTAAAGTGCAGCTCAAATGAGAGAAAGAAATGTGTGAGTTCATGTGAGTAATGGAATAACAAACCATGGACAACCCCAGGCTCAGCCTGTGCTCATGAGAAAGGTTGAACTGTTCCCAATAGGTGGTTATGAAACTGAATTTAGGTGCCTAATATTGATGGCTGATGGATAAATTCAAACTGGAAATAAGGGTTAAGCAGCAGAGAAACTTAATAAATGAAGCATCTTCTTAAAACTGCGTGGAAGTCGGGGGGACAGAGCATGAGAAGAGGGAATATGCTCATGGAGACATAAGAATCAGGTGTTCAGAGTAAGGATTTTCCTCTTTCGGGCTCCAAAGTAGCACATGGTGAGCAGTTACATGGTAAAAAGAATAAACAGGGATCAGGAAGAGACATTGTAATGAACTCTCTTTTTTTCTTTTCCCTTGAATTTTACTGAAGGTTCAGAACATCAACATGGAAAACTGTGTTGATGTCAAGGTAGAGACCAAGGGGGAAAGAACGTCAATGAAGCAGAATCCACTGAGCACAGGTGGGAAGAGTTTCTGCAGAGCTGTGGGTTACCTCACTGGAGACATGAAGGATTTTGGAACCTGGCTAAAAGGTAAACCTACTTCATCGTGACTAATGACAGCAGATTCCAAATAAAAAGTACATCAAAGGAGTAATAACTAACTTCTCTGCAGTGTGGTTCAAGTTAGAGTAGTACAGGAACTACCTCTACCCTGATTTATGTCCATTTTGTAGGGGGAAAAAATCAGCTTTGTGCAGAGATCCACATACTGCTTAAATCTTGGGGCTGTCTCAGATGACATTTACCTCCCAGCGTGCCACATACAAAGCGAATTTAGTCCCACAGAACACAGCCCTGGATGGTTATTCTGTGCTCTGCCATTCTTCATAGCACTCCATGTCCTTTCAGCTGAGCAGTTTCTGTCAAGCCTAATGCCACTGTGAAGTTAAATTACACATAGGTAGGTGTGTTTGGTCCCTGTAATAAATCAGCGGTGGGATACACACACGATTTGCCATCTGAACCACAGACATCATAAATTAGCTGGTTCATATGAATCTGGTCCAGGGTGCTTTATAACACAGGGTTCTGGCAACCTTGCTGTTCATCTCAGTTTTCCAGCTGTAAGACCTCAGTGTAGACCATAATAAATCCCTGTCAGGTTTTACAGTCTTGTTGATTCATTGCTTCAGCCGTGGTGCCAAGTCCCACTGCCAAAACTCTTCCTGAGTTTCAAAAATACATCCCAAATCAGCACCATCTGCAGACTTTAGGGGGCTTGCTTTATTACTTAATTTGATCTTTTCCAGACAAGCCTCTCGTGATCCAGCTCCTTGACTGGGTGCTGCGTGGGATTTCCCAGGTGATGTTTGTCAACAATCCCCTCAGTGGGCTGGTCATCCTGGTTGGCCTCCTGCTGCAGAACCCATGGTGGACACTCACAGGATGTGTGGGAACAACTGTCTCAACTTTAACAGCACTTATTCTGGGCCAGGACAGGTAAGTCCATCCTATTCAACCTCAGGTGGCCACATCAGTGCTGATTTATGTGCTAAATGTGAGATGTGGATGAGAAGCCTGAATTTAGTGGAAGGCGTCCCTGCCATGGCAGAGGGGTGGAACAAGGTGATCTTTTATGGTTCTTTCTAACCCAAACCTTGTTTGATCATGTGATCCAGCCTTCACTGGCCATGTATCTGGTCTGGCAGAACCAGGCAGATCCTCCCAGCAGCTGCAGCTGGTGCAGAGGGACACTGCACAAACATGCAGAAGGGGTAGGAGCCGATGCAAGTGTGGAAATCGAATGTCGGGGGATGAGTCCCAGCAGGTCCTCCCCACACAGAGCCACAGCTGGGTGGGGAGGGAGGGCTGATGAGAGCAAAGCATCCTCAGGGGAGACAACTTCAAGAGAGCTGTTCCCTCCTCACAGAGCAGCCATAGCAGCAGGCCTGCATGGGTACAACGGGGTCTTGGTGGGATTGCTGATGGCTGTCTTCTCTGCTGATGGAGACTACAACTGGTGGCTCCTCCTGCCAGTGGTTCTGGTGTCCATGACCTGGTAAGTCAGATGGCTCCTCTGCTTCTTCCTCCAGCCCCAAAGTCCCCACACGTGAGACTGAGCTGTATTTCTATGTATTTGAATTTCTATACAGACAGCAGTGGAAAGGGAACACAACTAACACATATGCAGTGCTAAATCTGCATCGTTTATTTACAC
Organism: Drymodes brunneopygia; assembly: GCA_013400955.1. Lineage (NCBI taxonomy): Eukaryota > Metazoa > Chordata > Aves > Passeriformes > Petroicidae > Drymodes > Drymodes brunneopygia. Next base: position 26,627 of record VZTZ01009414.1, read on the forward strand.
TTTTAAACTCAGATGTAATCCAGAAACAAATAAAAACATCCACATAATCACGAATAATCCCAGTGGGGAAAACAGAAATCAGTGGCTGATCATGTGTAATTCAATATTCCGAATGTGAGTCATATTGCTGTGATGCATCAATTCATTTCTGTTTCAAGAGGAAAATTATTTTCACCATTTCCTACCAACATCAACCACAAGTGTTTCATCTATTTAAGTCACCATATAAAAATGTCATGAAAATTTACTTCTCCAGGCACAGAAGCTGTTCAGTGGTCCCAAGACATGATGGTTGACGCTAATCAAAACAAACAACTAATAATATTTCACTCGTATATGTGGCACCATAATCCGCTAGGCATTTGGAACTGCAAAAGACTTTGAAACCTGGACTTTGACCCCAAAATTTCTAGTTTCAGATTGCTAAAACCACATATGTAATTTGTCTGCCTGAAGTTCATGTGGTGTTGCAGTCACTTTGATGTCAGCTTTTGCTGCCGAACCACAAGCTTGAACAAGGGCACACGGCCTCATTCACAGTTCACTCAGACCCAGCACAGGTGTCCTGCTCTCAGACCACTTCAGGTGCTAAAATAAAAAAAGGTAAACACTGAGACTGAGCTAGGGAATAACTCCATTCAAGCACGGGATCCTGTCTCCTTCCTGCACACCAAATTCACCATTTATATTGACAAAACATGACAGGAATCTCTACATCGATAACTGCCTTAAAGGGGGTAGGAAATTTATGGAGTGACTTTGTTTATTGTACTTATTTTTTTTATGTATTAATTTTATGTATTTATTTTGTGTCTCTGGTTTGATCAGAAAGATTGAGGAAATTAAACAGTTATGGCGAGGGGAGAGGGTTTTTTTGTTCATTTTAAATAGACCAAATTTGCAACAGTTGTGTTTATTGCTAGGATGTGGCTGTGCTGTGGTTTCTGCCTAGCTGACAAGTGAGACCATTTTTCTCTTCTTTCAGCCCTATTTTCACCAGCGCTTTAAGTGCAGTTTTCTCTAAGTGGGATCTGCCTGTTCTCACCTTGCCTTTCAACTTGGCCTTGACCCTCTACCTGGCTGCTTCAGGACCACACAACCTCTTCTTCCCCACAATTGTCATCCATCCTGCCACGGCAACACCAAACATCACCTGGGCAGATGCTGAAATCACAATGGTATGGGATGGTCACAGTGGATGTCTGAAGGATAACAGTCTCTTTCATTTGCAATTAAAAACACTATAGACATGTATTATCTTCCTTTATAGATTCCTATAGTTTGGTTTGGATGGGACCTTAAATGACTATCCCATCCCATCCCCTGCCATGAGCAGGGACACCTTCCACTGTCCCAGGCTGTTCCAAACCCCAGTGTCCAACCTGGCCTTGGACACTGCCAGGGATCCAGGGGCAGCCACAGCTGCTCTGGGCACTCTGTGTCAGGGTCTCCCCACCCTTACAGACAGCAATTCCTTCCCAATATCCCATCCAGCCCTGCCCTCTGACACTGGGAAGCCATTCCCTGTGTCCTCTCTGTCCATGCCTTGTCCCCAGTCCCTCTGCAGCTCTCCTGGAGCCCCTTTAGGCCCTGGCAGGGGCTGTGAGGTGTCCCTGGAGCTTCTCTTGTGCAGGTGAGCACCCGCAGGTGTCCCAGGCTGGCTCCAGAGCAGAGGGGCTCCAGCCCTGGCAGCATCTTTGTCACCCTCTTCTGGACTCCATCCACTGGGTCCACCTCCTTTGTTAATGTATTACAGCCTGGCACTACAAAATTTGATTTAGAAGATGGATCTTATTCAAAATATAAGGGTTTACTCTAGAAATGAACACTTTTGATAGCTTGATAATGAGAATCTTTTCATTTGCAGTTGGATCTAAGTGTATATATTACAATCTTCAAACACTCTCTTAAATCTAATTACCCATTTCTATTTCTATGCATATACTGATCATCTCCCCTTAGCTACATTTGTGCTGAGAATTCCAGTTAACTCACAAGGTAATTTATTTTTTCAGATACAGGCTATTTATAAAATTGCTTCTCTCTGATTAGACATGAGCAAGCAGACATTGCTATGGCAGCATTGTTACAAACTTGGGTGCAGGTACACATTCACATATTTTTAATTTATATTCAAGTGGGACCTTTCCAAAGAAATGTTTTTATTCTCCTGCATTACACCATAAACAATACAGGTACCAGAGTAAGTATTTTTTTCTAAGGCTTAGGTGAAGGTGACTATTTTAAGGGATTCCCAGGGAGTGATTAAGAAAAGGAAGATAATTGACACTAAATAGAAACTCACAAGAGATATTTCTCAAAGAACATTTACCATGGCACATAGGTTTATGAGGACTGTATACAGAAAAGTGCCTCAAAACCATCTCTAAGCTGTGACCAAGCTGGGCACTGTCTCACCAACCCAGTAACTCTTGCTCATATTCCACATCTAGTGATTCCCAAGGGAACCATCCCCTAGGTTCACTCTCATGGTCCATATGGATATGTAAAAACAGTCAAGTCAGCAGCACATGTTCCACTTAGACAGAAAGACTGCATCCAGCAAATGCCAAACACGAGCCTGGCCAAGAAAAATAGGTTAAAAAAAATTTACAAAGCTGATAACAAATTGTCTTGTTTGGTTTGGTTTGGTTTTCTAATTTCTACAGCTCCTGCAATCCATTCCAGTTGGCGTGGGCCAGGTTTATGGTTGTGACAATCCCTGGACTGGGGGAATTTTCCTGATTGGTTTATTTATCTCCTCTCCACTCATTTGTGTCCATGCAGTGATCGGCTCAGCAGTGGGGATGCTGGCAGGTAATGATTTGGCTTGTGCCACAGATTTATATAAAAGCATGGAGAATAAAACAGGAGCTACAATAAGTGGAGCACCTAAAGTTACAAGTATTTCACTCACTGCAGAACAGCTGTTTGACAACAAAATACACTCATACTTCTTTTTAAGAATTCTTTCGATTGACTTCACCATTCTCTTACCTTGTTTTATGATGGTGGAAACTTTCAGAAGAAAGAAGTGTCTTTTGTGCTGAGATGAACTTTTACCATTAAATCCTTACTTTCTGGATGTTTCCTGGTAGGTTTAGGGGCAGATCAATGAAAAGTCATACCCGTCAGCCTGAGTGTGCACGCCTCAGGGATGCATTTAAGGTTCACACATAGGCTCATTCACTCACGTGTGTTTTGCTGAAATCCAATCACCAAATTCGGCTGAGCAGCAACAGGAAAATTTGGCCATGATTCCCTTAGACCATATCAACATGACTACAAACAGCTCCATGCACAAATGCTGGCTGCAACCCTTGAAAACCTGGATTCATGCCACTCCCCCATCGCTTTTATCTCTTTGGCCAAGGAATGACACATCTCTGGCTTTATTTTCCAGGGCTGAGCTTAGCAACGCCGTTTAACCAAATCTACTCGGGGCTGTGGGGCTACAACAGCTCCCTGTCCTGCGCTGCCATCGGGGGCATGTTCTTGGCTCTCACCTGGCAGTCACACCTCCTGGCCATGGCCTGTGGTACGTGCCCAGAGGGTTTTCTCCTCCCCTTGAAGTGAGACAGGGTTCCCTTTGCAGCAGAGGTGGGCTGGAGCCAGATGGGCACCTCCAGGCAGGCAGATGGATGTAGGTGAGGCTGACAAGTGGTGGAGCTGGGTGCTGGAGCCACGGCTCTAACTCACCCTGTGCTTTCATTTTTAGCCAGGAGTTGTGTTTAAAGCTAGAGCTGTGATCAGTGGACACACGTTAACTGAGGTCTTTGAAATCAAATGCTTTGTTTTGAGCCATTAGTTGTGTTTGTTCGCTCGTTGCTGGATGAATCATGTTGGTTTTTTTCCAGCCATAGATACCAGCTCAAATTCCTTCTTTGAAGAAGGACATGCCTAATCTTTGAGGAGAGTGGGGCTTGAGGTCTGTCTGCAGCTATAGATAGACAGTACACATTCCCCATTCTCTTGAAATGGATCAAAGGCATGAGCTGGGCAGCACAGCAGGATTGAAGAATTATTTATAAGGCAATTCCATATGAAATTTCAAAATCAGAGCAAGTTGGGAGTGAAACTATTGCTCATTCAGTGCTCATATAAGAGAGCTTTAGCTCTGTATATCATTGACCCACCTTCAAGCCCTGGAGGCAGGACAGATGAGGGTGGAAGGGTTATTTTCTTATTTAACCCCATCCATCAAGCTACACACTTTCCATGCCAGTGGTTTTTCAAAAGCCTGTGATACCACAGCACGTTTTTCATCACTCTAATTTTGTTTATTTGTTTGTTTGCTTGTTTTGCCCTTTCCATAAGCTCTAGGTTGGAAGGGACACAGTTGGGAAGGGTTTAACAGGGTACTGTCCAGATAGGGTCATAATCATGGTTTGAACTACCCAAGGCAGAATGAGAAATGTCTGCCCTTGCTGTTCTACTCCATGAGCAACTGAACTCACCAGGAACTGCCTTTCTGTTTCACAGCACTCTTCAGTGCCTACCTGGGAGCAGCAGTGACCCACATGCTGTCTGTGGTAAGTAGTGTATCAGCTAAGGGCTGATTTCCAACACTGAATTTTTCCCTGGATTGTCAGACAAAAAACCTAAATGTGGAAAAAAATTCAACCAAAGGCAGAAACAATCGGGGAGATGAGTTACTGTCTGCCCAGGGGGATGGTGGGGTTCCCCCTGGAGCAGGCCTCTTGGAATCATCACTCACCACTTTCCACCCTCAGAGTTTGCATGAACCCCCACAGCTCAGCTCTAAACACTTATGAGATCACAGGATCATGGAATGGTTTGGGTTGAAAGGCACATTAAAGCTTATCCATGAGCAGGGACACCTTCCACTATTCTAGGGTGCTCCAATCCCTATATATCCTTGCACACTGCCAGGGATGGGGCAGCCACAGCTTCTCTGGGCACCCTGTGCCAGGGCCTCCCCACCCTCACAGGGAAGAATTTCTTCCCCATATCCCATCTAACACTGCCCTCTGTCAGAAGAAAGCCATTCCCCTGCATCCTGATCAGGCCCTTGCCCAAAGTCCCTGTCCAGCTCTCCTGGACCTGCTTTAGGCACTGGCAGGCTGCTAGAACATCTCCCCTCTGTCAGATATTTACTTCATGCCTGAAGCAATCAGGAAAAGGTCCCTGTATGTGTGTAAAGAAACCTTCAATTTGAGTTAACTTCTCTCAGTTGCCAAAAGTCAGTACAACAGCCCAGGGATAAGCTGAATGTTTCTGGTATCCACTCTCATGTCTCATCTCCTCCTCATGTCCCCCCAAGACCATGGCAGATGCACAAAGGGTGAGCAGCCCTCTCACCAGAGCTGGCAGATGTTGCAGGATAATGCACAATGTCAGGGCCTCTTAAAGAAACCCAGCCAGCCTAAGGAAAGACTCGGTGCAAAACCGAGTCTAGATTTCCTCCAGAAACCTTGTTCCAAGGTGGCTGGCTCTGAGTGTTACTCAGATAAAAGAAAGACACGTGGCAAATAGCTGGTTTGTTATTTTTATTTGCAGTTTGGGGTGCCATCAGGAACCTGGCCTTTTTGCTTGTCTGCACTGACCTTCCTGCTAATGACCACAAACCACTCTGCCATCTGCAAGTTGCCACTTTCCAAAGTCACCTTCCCAGAGGCCAACAGAGCTTATTATCTGATGATGAAGAAACATGAGAGGTCTTTCTGTGAGGCATAGAGACCCAAGAAGAGAGAAACTCAGCAGATTTCAAGGCAAGAGCACGAGGTGTTTCCCCAACAGACTGTGATATGTGTGATGCAAAGTCCAGCACCACCTTCTGCGTGGAGAAACTTTTCCCACATCTGTTTGTTCTATTAAGAAGATTTCTATTAGGTAGGACTGTGTTGTGCTGGAAGGACCTATTCCAAGATCAATCTGTTATGAATTTAAAGCACACATGTCTGAAAAGACACTTGAATTATAAGCAATGGGAAAATGGCTTATAAGCTGAAAAGAAAAATCTCTCTGTGAAATTGAAGACACAGCAATCAGACTTAAAGAAATAAAGAGCATCTTTCAGCATCTGAGGGGACTTCAAATTAATGGTTAAATCCAGCTTATGACAGCAAAAGGAGGCATTTTAGAGAGTTTCAGTATAGCAGAGAAATGGAAAAAAGAGCACTCTTTGTCAAGTAGAAAATAGGTTGTGAAGAATCCTGCCTGGAGGACCTCTCAAACCCCGTGGAGAAAGATGTTCATTAGCAATCATCAAACATAAGATGGACGTGATTTTTGTGATTTTTGTGTTAATCTTGTGATTTCTCTTAATACTTGAACTTGGTGATGGGCTAGCAAAGGAGGGGACAGCAAGAAAGTCATTGCTGTCTCTTTCCTGTGCAAAAAAATGGCTCTGCTCAGTCAATGCACAAATGAAATAATTTGACCTGATCTTCTTAACTTTTCTCCCTACACTGTCCCACTCAGCCCACAAATATCAAAAAGCAAAATGCTGCACTGTTCCAGCCTGCTGCTGAAGCCCAGGAGGCTCAGGGGGGACCCTGTGGCTCTGCACAACTCCCTGACAGGAGGGGGCAGCCGGGGGGGTCGGGCTCTGCTCCCAGGGAACAGGGACAGGACAAGAGGGAACGGCCTCAGGCTGTTTAAATTGGATATTGGGGATAATATCTTCATAGAAATGGTTATCAAGCCTAGATAAAGGCTGTTTGGGGCAGTGGTGGAGTTCCCATCCCTGGAGGGATTTAAAGGCCTTGTGGATGTGGCACCTGGGGACATGGGTCAGTGGTGGCCTTGGCAACACCTCTGTGATCCTGTGAAGCTGCTGCTCTGCCATTTCTCTCTGCCCCCCACTGGGAGGGGGGTGTTTGAGGACCAGCAGAGCTCTGCAGGACACCAGCCATGTGCCACCTCTGCCCAGGCTCCCTGGCTGTGCAGGTGGGGAAGAGGGGAGCTGGCCCTGCCCCCAGCAGTGCTGACCACCTCAACAGGCAGGAACTTTCTGCCTGGCTCTCTGACATACTCTGTCTCGTGTTGAAGCTGATTTCTTCACCAAAAATATTCCATGTGCTCAGGTTCTTCAGCTGACAGGAGCTTACATGCAGTAACGTCACACCAGGGAAAGCAAATCAAAACCAGTTTTTCTTGTAGAGGATGAAATAAAATCTGACATGATTTTTGAGTTTGGGAAGGGGGAAATAAAAACCCAAACCATTTCTTTTTGCAAACATCACAAAGATGTGGGTGTAAAATATTTGTGATGAACTGTTGGCAGTATCATCTGGTGAAGCCTTAGGTTTTCAGATGTTCAACAGTATTTCTGTATGACTGACACTCACCTATAAAATGTAGCATTTCCATGATTTTCTTAATAAATACCTACATAATATTCTGTGGAGTTAATTTCTAAAACAAACATTCATACTTTTTTTTATTTTAGCATAAGTTTCTCTCTGTTTATTATCATTAAGTTATTCCACAGATAGATTACCTCTTAAACAAGCAGTGTAGAACACATTGGAAAATAAAATTTTTAAATCAGTGTGTGAGGGATACATAGGAAAGTTTTTAATTCTGTTCTCCATGCTTATCACAGAATCATAGAATCACTATGTTTGGGTTAAAGGGTCCTTGTTCCAAGCCCATCCCCTGCCATGGGCAGGAACACCTTCCATTGTCCCAGGCTGCTCCAGGCCATGTCCAGCCTGGCCTTGGGCACTGCCAGGGATCCAGGGGCAGCCACAGCTGCTCTGGCCACCCTGTGCCAGGGCCTGCCCACCCTCACAGACAGCAATTCCTTCCCAATATCCCATCCAGCCCTGCCCTCTGGCAGTGAAAAAACATTCCTCCCTGTCCTGCCACTCAACACTTAGCCAAAATCCTTCTCCAGCTCTCTTGAAGCCCATTTAGGCACGAGAAGGAGCTCTAAAGTCTCCTGGAGCCTTCTTCAGGATGAACAGCCCCAGCTCTGTCAGTCCTTTGGCATTTTGCTGCATCAAACCTCCTTAAATGTGCAAGTGCAAAGTCTGGCTCTGTACAGGAGGCACGACCAGCCCAAGGCACAGCCCTGGGTCAGAGCTGGAGGCAGAACTACAAAAACCTCCTCAAGATGAGGCAGTGATCCATTCCCAGGAGAGATGTTGGACAGGCCCCAGAGTGGGGTTAGATGAGGTCATGTTCAGTCTAGAACATAACCTGGAGCAGACCCAGAGAGCCACAGGGCTGTCCTGAGGGCTGGAGCCCCTCTGCTCTGGAGCCAAGAGAGCTGGAGGTGTTCACCTGGAGAAGAGAAGGCTCTGGGGAGATCTTATTGCAGCCCCTCAGTACTCAAAGATCTCTTTAAGAAAGACGTGGACAAACTTTTTATCAGGGCTCGTTGCAATGGGGAAAGGGGTGATGGTTTTAAACTGAAAGGGGATTGATTCTGACCAGATAAAAAAGAAATTTTCATGGGTAGGGTGGTGAGGCACTGGTACAGGTTGCCCAGAGATATGGTGGATGCCCCATCCCTGGAAAAAGTCAAGTTGAAGAGGTCTCTGAGCCACTTGGTGTAGTGGAAGATGTCTCTGCTCATTGCAGGGGGTTGGACTGATGACCTTTAGGTGTCCAACACAACCCAAACCATTCTGTGGTTCTGTGATTTATCAAACTGTAAAGTAAAAAGGCATTTTAATGTCTGAACTGAGATGTCCCCACCCAGGACCATGAGCGCCCCAGAGAAGCAAATCTACAAAGGCTGCTTTCACTCTTGTGTCAAAATCTGCACTCGAGCAAGAGAACACAATTTATGTCCAGTGTAAATCTGCAGATTTCGTCTGGCTGGTGCTGCTCCAACCTGCTGTTGCTGAGCAACAGGGACATTTTGGCAGTGCCATAAAGAAATCATATGCACAGAACTGAAAAACAACAAAAGATGAAGGCCATGTCCCGGCCATTTAGAAAGATTTTGCACATCATTCAGAATTAATTCTACATTTTATACCACCCACTGAATTTAATCTTCCCATCACCCCTCAGAAAATAGCAGCTATTTGGAAATGTGACATGTAAGTTAGTCAGAACATGCATATTATGTTTTATCCCATTATCCTTCAAAACACTGTCTTTGCTAACAGAACTAATTTATCTTATTACTGAAACTGTTTTTCCTTTTTTTTTCTTTGTCTTTACATCAAATACATACTATACAGATCACCTTTTTCTTTTTTCACTGTTGTTTCTGATACACAGGTGATACCAGACTCTGCAGAAACACTTTTGCTGGGCAGAAATTTTGGGATATTTTCCTGGACTACTTCCTTCCCAGTGCCAGCAAAGAGAGGTCACTGTGTTTACAATTCTGACTAGAAATACATATATACATAAAACAAGCAAATTCTATTTAAAACATTCATGGGGGAAAAAAATAATAAAAACAAATAAACAAAAACATAAATTTAAAAAGTAAAATTTAAACAAAACAAAACAAACCCTGACCACTTGGAAACATCTGCTTGGAGTCATATTTTATGCAAAAGTCTTGTGTCAGAATTCTGTTGGGGAGCATAGTGCTCCCCAAGACTTCCAGTTTCTTGTCAAGTGCTCAAATCTGGGGAAATTCAACAATGCAATGTCATTTATCTGATCCTCCAGGACTGCTGCAGGTTCTGTTTGGTTTTACAGTGTTGCACATGAAATACAAACAGAATAAAGAATGCTGGTGTTGATAATTATCTAATCTTTCGAATCTTGACATTTGGTGTGAAGGAATTGACAGAGAATTTGGCCATAGCTGGGAACAACTCACCTACTCAGAAAGATGCTACCCATGAGGAAGCAGGGCTGTGCATTGAAAAGATTATTGCTTGATTATTTCTTGATTGTTTCCCTCTCCCTCAGAGTGCAAGGACTCCATGGCAGGTGAATTGTTGGGCACAAATTAACACCTTTGTGAAGCTTTCTCTTTGTCTTGCCATGGAAAACTGCCTACAGGTGGTAAGGCTGATTTTGTAACCAGCAGTTGAGCTTTTTCTGGATTTGGAATGAGATGAGGAAACAGTATAACTCTCAAAGCAAAAACACCTCAATGGCTTAAGGCCCTCACTCTGCGTGTTCTCAGAGGCACAGATAGACCATGGCAATTAGTTTCACAAGTATTGAAACAGAAATTGTTTAAACAGGAGTTGGAAGCCTTAATATCTCAGGGATGTGGGCCAGAAGGATCACTTTATGTCCCCAAAGGTGCTTTACTTGCAGAGGGGCTGTGAAGGTTAAATTACTCACCTTCAGGTTGAGACCTCCTAACTTGGTGTTGCACTCCAGTGCACAGCAGAATCATAGAACAGAATCACAGAATGCTTTAGGTTGGAAAATATCATCGAGTTCCCCCCAGTGCCACCACTGAGCCATGTCCCCAAGTGCCACATCCATATGGCTTTTAAATCCCTCCAGGGATGGGGACTCCAACACTGCCCTGGGCAGCTGTGCCAGGGCTGGAAAACCCCTTCTATGTAGAATTTTTTCCTTAATATCCAACCTAAACTTCTTCTGGTATGTCTTGAGGTTGTTTCCTCAAAGCAAATTTAAAAACTCCTCTTCATAATGTTCCAGCCATTCATGTTGGAATACACTGGTGAGATCACTGGCATGAGGATTTCCACAACAAATTCACACTCTTAGGAAGGGGCAACATAATCAGTCCTGTGAACAAACAGAAGCACCTGTGAGGCAAAATCCAGCTCAGTTGTACTTGGAACACTGGAGCAATTTTTTCTACTCTTAGGACCAGTGATGTCATCAACAGTAATTTTTGAGTAAAATAAAACCACATATGCACAGCTGCAAAAATGGGAGTTCAAATGCAAACACTTTTTCAGAAAGTTGGTGTTTTTATCCTTTTGCCTCTGATGGAAATATATAGATTAGAAGAAAATGGACAGGAGCCACAGGCTTAGGAAGCTGACTAACTACAAATCCCCTCACTTTAGATTAAACATTCTTGGATTGGTCATCAGTTTAATCGGATAAGGCTGAGATCAGTGGGAGGTTAAGGATCAGATTTGCTAATTAGAACACTTAGAGAAATAATTCTAGGAAAAGCGTGCCCCTGGAATGGTGCAGTGGGAAGGAAAAGAAAGAATGTTTTCAAGTGGAATTTTCCAGCAAACAGTCCTGGTTGCAAAGCAGCTACAAAACTCAACTGTAATGCATAGTTTTGGTGGGGGAGGGTGTGACACTCCATAGGAAAGTGCAAGTCCATGCAGATGCTGCCAGGGCTGGAGCCCCTCTGCTCTGGAGCCAGCCTGGGACACCTGCGGGTGCTCACCTGCACAAGAGAAGCTCCAGGGACACCTTAGAGCCCCTGCCAGGGCCTAAAGGGGCTCCAGGAGAGCTGCAGAGGGACTGGGGACAAGGCATGGAGGGACAGGACACAGGGAATGGCTTCCCAGTGTCAGAGGGCAGGGCTGGATGGGATATTGGGAAGGAATTCGTGGCTGGGAGGGTGAGGAGGCTTCATTTCCCAGGGCAGCTGTGGATGTCCCATCTTTGGGAGGGTTCAGGCCATATGAAGATCCAGGATGGAAACTCCCCTGGCACATCCCTGAGATTCACTCCAGCATAACCCAGCATATCACTTATCTCCAACTCACCTTTATCTGAGCTCTGTGGGTGATTCTGCCCTGCCCACACACAAAATACCTTAAAACACGCAGTGTCCCTCCTAAGAGGGAGAAATTCCCACTCAACAGCAGGTGTCCTGTGGTGGTGACTTAGCAGCAAGAGGCTGTGTAGCTTTTGTGACAGGCACTGAGAGCAGGGAGCAAGCTTGCTACATGAATAAAACAGAGTTTTATCCACAGAATAGACAAATCCCCTGGGGGATACTGAATTCCTGTTCTTTGCCCCAAGAAACACCTCCTCTTTTTGGCTATCCTGTAGTGAATTTCTCTTTGAGCCATCACTCCCTTTTCCATTTCCCCAGTCCTGGTTTGCCTGCAGTGTGTTGGTGATGGTGCACATGGTCACCACCTGCTCTGGGAAAGAATTCTGATTTCCCCACACCACTAAACATCTCAAATTCATTGATTCTTGACATTCTTCAGCCACAACACCCCCCAGTTTCTACCAGAGCTTATTCAGTGTCCATGTTCCTTCATTGTCTATCTGCAGGCATCCATGAGCCTGCCCTCCCTCACTGGAGTTCACTCTACCCCAGCTGCCCTCAGCAGCTTCTTGGAAAGTCCACACCAATCATTTCACTCCTGAAAAAACCTAAAGACACAGAATTTCATTTCTATTGGATGGAGAATGATGAAAAACATGTAATCTGGCAAAAGGCTCCACAGCATCAGGGACTTGCTCCATCCAGGTGCAGGATCAGCATTCCCCAGAGATCTGGGAAATCAACAAAACTATCACTGGGGCATTCAGAAAGAGCAGATTACATGTCATTTTCAAACCTTTCAATCTCATTATACACTGAAGGTACTTTTGGATTACACTGATTTAACTGGAAAATACCCAAAAAAACAGATTCAAGAAAGAAAGAAAGGATGCACACAGTAGTGCAACAAAAGACCAAAATGTAGGAGGGTTTTAAATAAGAGAGAACAAGATTACTCATAGCCAGAACATGAGTGATACAGCTTTGGGATGAATTTGCCATGTTACAGTTTTTTCATTTTACTAAGACAAAGGTGAATGCTGATTCAAGGCAGAGAGAGGAGACAGAATAGTTTTGAATGGGCAAATACCCCTAATAAACCAAATGAGAGATGTTTGGTATGGCCTCAAGTTGTGCCAGGGGAGGTTTAGACTGGATATTGTGAAAATTTTCTTCACAGAAAGGATGGTCAGGCACTGGAACAGGCTGCTCAGGGCGGTGGTGGAATCTCCATCCCTGGAAGTGTTCAAAAGGCATGTGGCACTTGGGGACAGGGTTAAGTGGTGAATTCAGTGCTAATTCAGGTTAAGGGTTGGAGTCTATGGTCTCTGAGCTCTTTTCCAGCCTTAATGAGTCTATGATTTTATGTTGTGAACTGGCAGTCCTGCTTGGGAATAAGAGCAGAACAGCAGGAACAGAGGAGAAAAGGAGATCTGTGCTTATTCCTGAGGTGTTTGTGCTGAGAAGCAGCAAACAGGGTGTCACAGACATGAGTTACATCTAACATGCCTGAGACACAGCCTGGGTGAGACTGAGACACCCAGGCTTCCCCCACTGAGTATCAAAGGTTTTTTAATTCTTTTTCATTATTACAGAAGTGTTCATTGTTTCACATTTTGCCTGCAATGACAATTCCAGAAGAACATTTTCTCCTTGTACCTCCTAAAGGCAAAGTTTTCTCACATCTTCAGCACCAGCAGGCGCCAAAAGAGGAATTACACGAGGGATGCAATCTGCACATCTCCAGCCTAAACTCTGCTGAGACTTTGTGAGATGGTCTTTTTCAGTAAATCAAAGCATCCTTCAGGTCCTTCCCAGAGCTGGAAATCCCAGCTGTGAGCACATTCCTGTCTCCCAGGGTGGGAATTCTGCAGGGAATCCACCAGGCTCACACAGACCATCCAGGCAAAACCAGTGCCACCCTCCAAGCCAGAGCACATGGCAGGCCAGGGAATTTTGAAGCCCAAATAGCTGAGGAGAAATGTCCACAAGAATGCCCTGAAGGAAAGTCACATTGTCCATACAACAATGCCTCTCTCAGAGGAGCCTTTCTAACTTGTATGCTGCAGGTTTGGGTAATAAATCTAAGGAGGCAACAGAAGTCCCATGTGTGATGTGACTGATAATCATGCCAGCAATTTTTGCACATTCCTTTAATGCATTTTTCCTTCCAAAGAATGATGGCTATTCGTAAGACTTGCAAAAATGTGTGATTTCAGATGAAGCTGTGAGAAAGCAACAGAAGAAATGCACCCAAACACTGACTCAGGCACGTGGGGCTGTTCCAGTGCTCCTCATGTACACAGAACCAAATTTTCTACCGGTCACAGGAGGGGTAACCACAAACCAGGACTGGAGAAGACCGCTGCCTACAGGCATGTTACAAATCCATCCAAGATTTAAGTTCTCCTGGGAACTTATCCAAAAGCATTCAAAAGATAACTCAGAATTGTTTATATACTCAGGGAAAAAGGGCAAAAATACCTGACTATTCAAAACACCTGAACCTGACAGACAAATGAGTGGTTGCACCTCAGAGGATGTACATGTCTGCTCTTCCTCTCATTGCTGAATCATGGGATAATCTTTCCACAGTGTGATTATCTGTAACAAAACAATGCTCTTTGTCTACAACAACTTGGCTCTGTTTCATCAACATGGGCTTAATCAATATTTCTCTCTCTGACAATATTGGCAGAGGTTGGGAAGCTGTGGCTGTCCCATCCCCCAAGGCCGGGCTGGGCAGGGCTTGGAGCAGCCTGGGATAGTGGAAGGTGTCCCTGCCCAGGGCAGGGGGGTGGAACTGGATGAGCTTTAAGGTCCTTTCCACCCAAACTATTTTATGATGCTATGACCTGCATTCTACTCCTTCAAAGCTTGCCTGTGGATGGCCTTAGTCACCCAACAGAAAGAGAAACCTTCTTTTCCATCTTACACACTGGGAACTGCCATATGGGCAATCCGGGGTCACATGTTTTTAACCCTTTGCATGCTCAAGGACACACTGCAACACGACAGAGCGATTTTCAAACACCCCAAGGTAACCCACACCCGATCCAGAGGACTGGCCCAGGAAGTGTTTGCCTCCAGGGACTGCAGAGCCTCTCTGGTGAGCTGCACCAAGGTCTCTGAGGATGTCACATGAGAGGCAGAGCTCTGTGAGAAACCTGCCTGCCAAGAAGTGCCATTAAGTGCTCCCTCCATCCATCACAGCCACTCCTGACCAGCACAGGCCCTGCACCACCTGCTGTACCTGACCCCAGCTTCAGACTGCCAGTATTTTATCCACCCTGCAGCGTGACCAAATTTCATCCTGCTGATGCCCTGGCTCCATCCTACTGTGCTTTAAGGCAGTCCCTTCACAAAGGTCACAATCCATAAAGGGGGCTCAGGGCTGGAGAGAGGAGAAATGGCTGTGTGAAAATGGCAGGCAGTGATCTCTGCTCCCTGTGACAGGGACAGGACCCAGGGAAGGGCTGGAGCTGTGCCAGGGAGGTTTGGGTTTGGTATCAGGAAAGGTTCTTCCCCTAGAGGGTGCTGGGCACTGCCCAGGCTCCCCGGGGAATGGGCATGGCCCCGAGGCTGCCAGAGCTCCAGGAGAGGTTGGACACTGCCCTCAGGGATGCACAGGGTGGGGCTGTTGGGGTGTCTGTGCAGGGCCAGGGGCTGGACTGGCTGATCCTGTGGGTACCTCCCAGCTCAGGATGTTGTATGAAGCACCCTCATGCCAGGGTCCATCCTGCCCTCAGCTCCCAGGCTCTGCTGCTCTCTGACACTGCAGCATCACCTCTGCCCAGCCCCAGGCTGCTCCTCTCCTCCACCCCACCTTCCCACCACTCCTCCTCAGCCTCCCTCACTCTGCCACCTCTGTGCCAAGCATTCTCCCTCCTCTAGTGAAGCTTCCCTTTCCAATCTTGCCTGGACAGGCACGCTGGGCTTCCAGCAAGGTCCTGCCAGTAAGCCAAGAGCCACGTGCTGTGAGCAGGGAGCAGTGAGGAATGTAAATTATCTATTGTTTGCCCCAACCCGCATGAGGTGAGAGTTCATACGAACAATTCACTCCCCATAGCACTTCTCCCGCACCTTATCAGCGTCTGATCTTAATCCCAGGAGTCAATGCCATCATCCGTCACTGTTAATGAGAGGAGCTCCCCTAGGCAGGGGCCTTATCTCACTCTGTATCTCAGGAGCCACATGAGGTTATGTCAGTCCTGCAATTAAGTAAAGGTTACACTGGCCTGAAAGGGTTAGCACTGCCTTTTTTGGGAACACTTCTGTGCTATCAGAGACCAGAGGAAGCAAAAGAAAAAAAAGGAAAGTTGTCTTCACACTGAAAAAGAGTAGGTTTAGATTAGATATTTGGAAAAATTTTTTTCCAAAATGAGGGTGGTGAAGTACTGACTGACACAGGTTGTTCAGTGAAGCTGTGGCCATCCCATCCCTGGCAGTGCCCAAGGCCAGGCTGGACAGGGCTTGGAGCAACCTGGGATAGTGGAAGGTGTCCCCATACGTAGCAGGAAGGTTGAAAGTAGGTGATCCTTAAGGTGCTTTCTAACCCAACCCATTCTATGATTCTATAAATTCATTTACGTGCTAAAATTCACACATCACTTCTGTTTTTGGGACGTTCTGATCCAGCAGACCTCAGTACCAACAGCACAGAAGCAGCTGGTTTTGGACAGTTACCCTTATTCTGCCACCTATTGCCACTAAGTGTTCCATTTTCTACCAAAAATGTTTCCTGAGGTTAAGGTAAAGAGTAACTTTGATTCTGTGATTCTGCATTTCTGTGATTTTGGTTTAGTATGTCCTCTGTAGCCCTGCTGCCTGCATCAGTCAAGAAAACACACCCAGACTCTAAGAACAGTCCCAAGGAAAGTTAGACTGCAAGAAAAGCCCATCATCAAACTGCTTTTTGTGGAACCCCTGCCACAGGGCAAAAATTACTCCTTCTCTTGACTCTTCCAGAGGCAGATCACTCCATCAGGGTAAGGGAAGCTGCTGCCTTCATCTCTCTCATCTGATTCCTGTCCCAGCTAGAAAGGAGCTGATCTTGCACTGACAGGCTCTGCCAAGAATTCCAGTCAAGGTCTCCAGTTTCAATAGCAATTCAGAACTCTGCTTGCTCTTCACCCAGGTCATGTGCTACCTACAAAAATTATTTGTTGTGGTCTCCTTAAAGGCACAAATGCCACTAAAACACTCTTGCCTCTGCCTATAACTCAGCTGCAGATTTAACTGCAGCATGGACAGTCCTGGGACAATCAGGCCAAGGCTGTCAGTGAATTTTGCCTGTGGACACAGCTCACTCAGCCTTGCCTCATTTATTATCCCAGCAGCTTGGCTCCAGGTCTGCAGCTTTCCTCCCACACTTGCCCAGTGCAAGGGCTGTGGGAGCTATACCTCCCCTCACTCCTTCCCAACACACCCAGGTCCAACCCAAGGTTTGGAATTCAGTTCAGGAGGAAATGGATGAAAACCCTCTAAGCCATGCTAGAAATCACACAGTGGAACAGATCAGGAGATGCAGTGGTGTCCCCTGGCCTTTATTCATTTCAAACACAATGCTGGGCCATATTTAAGAGTAGAGATGATAGTGAGGTGGCCTTGCAAGGTGAGAAACCTGTGGGTGATGCTTACAGATGCTGAGTCAAAGCACTTCTGGAGCCACACAGCAACAGGTAACGGCAAGTGGAGAAATTCAGCTGAAGTTCACCAATAAGGGGAAAAGGCTAAACAGCCCAGGTTTAACCACCAAGGTTCCAAAAAACAACAAAAAAAATCCAAGCCAAACCCAACAAAAATCCCACAAACAAATAAAAAAGAAGCAAACAAAAACCATGACAGCATTCTGGCTAAATTTTGCATTTAAATTAGTGAAAACACTACAGGCTATCAGAGATTAAGGAGGACATAGGACAACAGGAGGGAACATTTCTCAGGGAAGAAGTCACAATAAATGCCACTCTAAAGGGCACGGGATCTCAGGCAAGGCAGGGTGTGGGTGAGGTGTAGAGTTATGCTCCAGAGGGACATCCTAGAGAGGTGCCACATTCATCACCACAGATCTCATTCTGAGTGCTTCTGAATCTGTTTGGAGCCTGTCAAGTGAGGCAGCAAAGCTCAGATCATGGGCCAGACCCACCCCTTCACTGGCCAAGAGTGTTCTGTCAAGGGAAAGCTCAGGATGTGCTTCAGATATTGTGCGTCCTGGTGGATAAAACCAGCACAGGCTCCTTCCCTAAGGAGAGCAGCTCTCATCCCAGAGAAGAGCTATGAAATCTACAACTAGAGGAGCATAAATCTCTTAAATCACCAACTGTGCCCATTCAGCAGGGAAAGACAGAGCACATAAATCTCCAAAGGCTCACTTATAGTAGCAAAGGTAGGCAGGGACCTCTGTGGTGGCATTTCAAGTGCCTTTAATCAGACACATAATTTGGATTAGTCCAAAGGGATGTGCAGTGTCTCTGTCCTGCCAGCTGGCTCAGGCTAATGCCAGCATCACAGAGACCAGGCCAGACCCTCAGTGCTTGTTTGGGTGACAGAATGGCCAGCAGAGGACACTCAGTGGCTGGTGAGCTGACATGGGTCTGAGAAGGGTTGGGTTCCACAGCTGTAATTAAGCAAGGTGATACAGATCCCTTGGGAGGCAAAGCTTTCTTGGGGTTCCTGTGGCCACATCAGGCTTGTCAGCACGAAGCAGTGGTTAGAGGAGGTGTATCCACAGTGTTGGGACCAGGACCAGTCTGGAGGAGAGCACCAGCACTTTTGTGGCCCAAGGATCCTCCTCTTAATGGCTTTGACCTGCCTTGGTCAAAGTGGGCAAAGCAGAGACCACCACAGCACTGCCTGCACCTGCCATGGCCAGAGCAGGGCAGAAGATGTGAGCAGCCAGCAGCAGGCACAGAAATGCATCATTTTGGGAGATCAAAATTCATCCACCTCAATGGATGTGACTAAAGAGTCAACAAACACCTGAGAGAGAGACACTTTGTCTTCTTCCACCTGCCACGCTCAGCCCACAACACAAGCTGTTTTTCATGCAGTGATTGCCCACTAGGTGCAGATTACCCAATTTTACACTTAATTTGCTTTGGCTGGTGCTCAACAGAGGCAACAAGGGTTCACCAGTAGCCCTGTCCCATCAGCCTGCCAGTACGGTTTTGGGGATGGAGCAGCCCCAGGCTTGGAGCAATGGGATGGCAGGCAGGAGAACTTCCCAGGTCCGGAGCACTGGTGAGGGGCTGAGCAAACACCACAAGCAAGTGACTGAACCTGTAGATGCTCAAACTGGATCAGCAGGAGCTTGAGGCAGTGGTGGCAGTGTCCTGCAGCAACACTCAAAGCCAGGGAGCAGAGTGAGTGTCACCAACAAAAATGGTGCCGGCATTATTGCAGGGGATGTACCCTCCATCCCCTTCCACTTTCCCTGCTCTGTAGGTTTACCCAGAATTTCCTTTCTACCTCTAGCTTGGTGAGGATGAAGTGGACGCAGAGGGAAGATTGGCAGCCCACAGAAGCTTCCCAGAAAGGAGAACATGGCTCCATCTTCTGCTGCTGACAGGAGGGAAAACCCCTCTGGCCTCCCAGCTTCATTTCCCAGTACTTCTCAGAGCCAATGCCTTCAGGGAAGAGAGCCAGATGTGACCAAACACGAGGCTTTTGCTTCGATTGTGTGCAGGCTGGCACTCTCAGAGGCCTAGGAACACACGTGATGCTGAAGTAATTGAAGTAGAAATCCTTGGAGCTGAAACTAAGACCTAAAGGGAGGGAGGGGGAGCACCTGTCTTCACTCTGGTCCCTGAATAGTGGGTGCATTGTCAGCACAGGTACAGCTACACAGAAAGCTCTTTGCTTCAGTCCGCAGTGACAAACCTGGCACCAGGAGGGCCGAGTTCTGCCCTGCTCGTCTCCAGCCACACGTTGAAACCTGGGTGCAGATCATCACCACCCAACCACAGGGCCAGGGAACCATTTGGGTTGGAAAAGCCCTCTGAAACCATCCAGTCCAACCATTCCCCAACACTGCCCAGGCCACCCCTGACCATGTCCCCAAGTGCCACATCCACATGGTTTTCAAATCCCTCCAGAGATGGGGACTTCCACCCTTGCCCTGGGCAGCCTTTCTGTGAAGAAATTTTCCCTAATATCCAATCTAAACATTCCCTGGGGCAATCCCTCAATCATTTGTCACCAAACATTGCAGGGATTTCTTGGGGAGGCAGGAAAAATGTCATCATTTGCAACTTTTAAATTTACTAGTACTAAAACCAGTATTTGATAAATATGGTCAGGATCCTGGTTTGTGTATTGGACCAGAAGCAGACTCCCATGCTGAAATCTTACACATTATTTCAACACAGACGAGGGGAAAAGTATCACAGAATCTGTGGATCATATAGCCATGGATGGTTTTGTTTACAAAATTTTTTGGCTGATTCAAATAGCTGTAAATCTTTTCAGCTATATATTATCAACTCTGTATTTTAAACACTAAAATGCCTCATTCCCGTAGCCATGATCCAGAAAGAAAATCAGTCCACAGATAAAACCAAAGGATTTGTAGTTCTGCTCTGATTTACCAGATATTTTTCTAGGAGATGCTGCAGTAAAACATTAAAGAGGATCATACTGGTGTTAACTGCAGCTGTCCTTTACATGAATCATTTATGCTTCATTGCAACAAGATGTTTTTAACATGGATTTCACTTTAATCTTTTACTTCAATCTACTGAGTCCCACTGTGCCATGAGTGGTGAAACACTGAGAAAGAGTCACACCACCAAAAACTTTACATCTCTAATCAGTAGAATCAAACTGCATATGGAGGAAGAAGGAGGAGGCATACAGAAAAGGCACATATCACAGATGTGACAGGGATTACAGGTCTCTCACTTGCTACTTCCACCAGCCTTACCCTCAGGTTTCTCAGCTGCTGGTGGCATGAATTATGCTTTATAGTTGCTAAGGACAGTTTGCAAAGTAATCAGACCACTGGGTCCTGGTGCTCCTGCTCGAGGATGACATGCATAGGGACTGGCAGGGCTCTAAATCTGTATTTTGAAATAATAACACCCTTGGCTGAGTAGCAGCAGGTCCAAACAACCATAAATAAGAGCTGGATGCTCTCAGAGCCTCCTCCAAAATGTCTGGGGGAAATAGAAACCCCTCTCTTCACAAATACTATAAACAGAAGAAAAAAAGGGGATCAGAAAGCAGCGAGCACACTTCACGCTACCATATCTCAAGGTCCCTCTTCCAGGAGATTTTCCCTTAAGTTCAGAGGGGAACAGAGGTGGGGAGCGGCAGGTGCAGGGGTGAAGGGCCAAGGGGAGCCCTGGCACTGCTCTGGGGGTGGGCGCTGGCTCCGGGCACAGGGACAGCGAAAGCGACAGCAGCTGCTCACAGCATCTTTATCCTGGCTCCGGGAGCCCTCCAGCGGCTGCCTGCAGCCAGAATCACGGGATGCTCTGGCATGAGAGGTGCCTGAGAGCTCATCCCGTCCCACCACGGGCAGGGACACCTTCACCAGACCCGGCTGCTCCAAGCCCTGTTCGAGCTGTCTGTGAATCCTGTGCGTGCTGCTGTCCCCGTCCCCATCCAGGAGGGAGGCACCCCAGAGCAGGTGAGGTTATTCAGGCACACACCATTCCTCCCTCCCTCTCTCTGGCCTGGGGCAAAGACAGCAAACCTCAACCACACAGGGAATTCACGCCCCAAGGTTAAACTCAGCCATGGGGTCACCAGGAGGGAGGTGATGAGGGGGAGAACACGAGGTCAGATCCCCACAGGCCCCTAGCTCTGCATATGAGCAAACTGCCCAGAAAATTTGCTAAAGCTAAACCCAGAAGGAAAGCAGCAAGCATTTGAATGAGGATGCTGGGCAAAAAGCTGGAATTCAGCTTATTTCCAAAGAGGGAACGACTCATGATTCATCAGGGTCATGTGAGTGTGGACAGAGTGGGGTGACACCAAACCACTCATCCAGCAGTGAACCTTGGCACAAGTGACTTCAAAAGAAGAGTGGTTTGGGGTTTTTTCTACACCTAGGGATGATAACAACCAGTGAGCACAAGGGGTAAAGCACAGTTGGTTTGCAGGCCCCAGGTTCAGGAGTAGGAAATGCCTCAAGCCAGGACAGCAAAACTCTTGCTTGTGACAACCTCAGGCAGATTGCAAGGATTTCCTGCTGACTGGTGAGTGGGTAGCACTGCAAAGCCATCCGCTCTTGCCCCATCACGCTCATGGCATGGATGTTTGCAGCTCCAGTCTGCAATTCCCTCCCTTTAGTTGGAAAATGGTTCATACTGTGATTCCTTCTGGAGTAATTTCCATATGACTGACCACAGAACTATTAATATCTGAACCCAGAGCTGGTTCAGCTCAACGACTCAATCCCTCCAAGGAGAGGAAAACCACAACTTCTTCTACCCCTGGAAAAACCTTTTGTGACTGCAAGGCCAGAAGCTCAGATGCCACAGGATGGTTCTGGTTTGCTGATGCCCCTCGGGGGAGAGCACCCAGCAGCATGAGAGAGCTCAGCCTGGTTCTCCTGTGCCTCCTTCGCATCTCCAGGAAGGGTGAGTCCTGAGCTTGCTGTCAGCCCCTGCCTGATCACAGCTTCTCCTCTTGCTCCAATCTGAGTGCCAGGGAACTGCCTGCTGCAACAAACTCCCCAAGAATTGCGCCCTCCGTCACGCTGCTTAAAAGTATCCTGAAATTCCACGTGCACATGACAGCGCTGGGAAAACTCAGACTTAGCAGTTGTCAGTTTGTGTGGGGGGTTTTTTTGCATGTTTTCATTTTTCTAACTCAGGCAGGAAGTTCATCTAACTTTTCCCCAGCTTTGTCAGGTGGATGCAGCATTTTCCTTATTTTCATTTTATTCCTTAGGAGTTATTGTGCAACAGACACAATATTTTCCAGTTCCACTGAGCGCTTCCACTCTCATTTAATTCCAAATACAGGCTTAAATTCCATTAAACTCTGTGGGATTTGCTTAGCTCCACTGTCAAACAGCACTTGCCAGAGCAAGGGCAGTGCTTGGTCTGGTCCCCAGCTCTTGCTGTTGTCCTCATGGCCTTTCCCACTGACAACCAGCAGAGACACTGACCTGACAACTCCTTTTGGGAGTCACCTTCTGTAAGGTGTGCAGGCTTTTTGCCTCTCTTTCTTGTGAGAGCTTCAGTTCCAGGGGCAAATGGAGGCTGGACATTTATTCACAAAAGGAATATGGAAGACCTACCATGCTGAAGCTTTAGAGTTAAGGGTAAATTATACACAGAATGTTGACAGCTCCCTCCACTCATAACCAGGCAAACTGTGTTTCCATGGAAATGGGCGGAGATGCTAGCATTAAAAGCATTTATTTTTAACATTATTTTTCATCTGGAAGGCGAGGGGGGGGATTACATGCTAAAAAATATATAGAAGTGTTCTTTGCTTAAGATTGAAAACAAAACAAAAAAGCTAATCAAAGGGGTGGCAGAGAGAAGCACGTCATACCCAAAAGCACACAGTCTACAGTTCTCCTGAAGTAAAGGTTGCAGTGACATGCTGCAAAATAACTAAAACAAGAGAAAATAAGCTAGAAAGCAATAGCAATTACTGTTTTCAGTGCCAGCTCCTTGTGCTCAAACCCCATGAGCTTCATGAAGCTCCTGCAGTGCTGCAGCATTGTTTATTAGATTCCCTGGGCTGGAAAAGGTGCCCGTATCCTTATTGTGCATGGCAGGGCAGCACGACTCCAGATCTCAGTAATCAAAATATTGGCTTGGAGCTGGCTTCATGTAAATATCTGAACAGAGAACTGGCCCTAGGATGGCCTTTGTCCATTGTGTAACACACAATAGGTTAATGCAGTCTGCACTGCCACAGAGTTGTTTGTCAGGTGTTACGGGCCACAGACACAGGGACAAAAAACAAATCTTATCTTTGAGTCCACGGGACTAATCTGACAGCTGAATGCCCAGGTGAAGCCAGCAAGACCAGGGATGGGTGGAACTACTTACAGGATGCTTTTACATTTCACAGATATTCTCAGCTACTGCAAGCCCCTGATCTAATGAAGTGAGTTTCATAACACAGGAACGTGGGCACAGATGTTGCTGAAGCCACAATCTGCTGCTACAGCTGTTGATGGCAGCAGAACAGTGGGTAGATAGACATGTCTATACATTAAACTGAAAGAGGGCAGATTTAGATTAGATATTAGGAAGAAATTCTTGGCTGTGGGGGTGGTGAGGCTCTGCCACAGGATATCCAGAGCAGCTGTGGCTGCCCCTGCATCCCCAGCAGTGTCCAAGGCCAGGTTGGACAGGGCTTGGAGCAACCTGAGATAGTGGAAGGTGTCCCTACCCATGGCAGGGCAGGGGGAATGAAATTAATTTTAAGGCCCCTTCCAGCCAAACCATCCTGCAGTTCCATGATCCCTTCCTGCTTGTAGGTGTGCAGTGCAATGGCTGGTCTGTCCACGTCCCATCTGACGTTACAGGAGAGCTTGGGAAGATGGTTATCCTGCCCTGCACCTTTACACACCCCTACAAAACATTTGACCGTGCCCTCACAGCCATCTGGAGGATCAAGGAGCCTTACAATGGCACGGTCATCTTCAAGTGTGTGAGCCAGAGCAGCAGTGAGCTCTGCAAGACTGCCATCAGCCACAAGAACAAGTACAAGCTGCTGGGCAACCCCCGACACAAGGACCTGTCCATCAGGGTGGACAACCTGACCTGGAGTGACAGTGAGAGGT